>JAJMGH010000007.1:0-584036 GCA_030568555.1 Suhomyces bolitotheri
GTTCCATCAGTACCAATAGCAGTAGTAGTGGTCACGAAGGAACCAGTCCAAGTGCTGACAGTAGTGGCAGTAGGAGATGGGGTCTCGATGATCACAGTGTTAGTACCATCAGTTCCGATGACGGTGGTGGTACTGAGGATGGAGTTACCCCCAGTGGTAGTTGTGGTAGCAGTAGGAGATGGAGTTTCAATGATCACGGTATTAGTACCATCAGTTCCGATCACGGTGGTGGTACTGAGGATGGAGTTACCCCAAGTGGTAGTCGTGGTAGCGGTAGGAGATGGAGTCTCGATGATCACAGTATTAGTTCCATCAGTACCAATAGCAGTAGTAGTGGTCACGAAGGAACCAGTCCAAGTGCTGACAGTAGTGGCAGTAGGAGAAGGAGTTTCGATGATCACAGTGTTAGTACCATCAGTTCCGATGACGGTGGTGGTACTGAGAATGGAATTACCCCAAGTGGTAGTTTTGGTAGCAGTAGGAGAAGGAGTTTCGATGATCACAGTATTAGTACCATCAGTTCCGATCACGGTGGTGGTACTGAGAATGGAATTACCCCAAGTGGTAGTTTTGGTAGCAGTAGGAGATGGGGTCTCGATCACAAGAGTATTGGTACCGTCTGTGCCGGTAACCGTAGTGGTGCTAAGGTATGTATTTCCCCATGTGGTAGTAGTTGTCTTCGTGGAATAAGGAACATCCACAATAACTGTAGCAGTACCACCAATTGAAGCCGTTTTGGTCAGGTAAGAAGTGGTGGAGCCGGTCCATGTACTTGTGAGTGTCACAGTAGGAATTGGGACTTCCACCTCAACGGTCGCAGTATTACCAGCACCGGTATTGAAGGGCAAGGTGGTCACGGTGGTGTAGGAGCCAGTCCACGTAGTGGTGACGATTTTCACGGCATTACCATTTGATCCACTTCCTGCGTTGTTGTAGCCGGCCCAGTTATACTGAGTGCTATCATCGTTAGATCTAGTACTTCCTTTACAAGTATACTTGTCAGTATAGGACAATGGAGTGGTCAGAGAACCAAGATTGCTTGAAAGTAAGGAAATGTAGGGCCGGTACCCAGCAGGCACATTAGAATAGGTAATGGAATATTTTTGGGAGGTACACGTCTGGGTATAGGTTAAGGCATCAGCGGTGGTAGGAAGGTACCAGGCATTGAGTTGATTAGTCATGGCCGCTTGCACACTAGTACAGTCGATGTTGGAGCTTGTGGAGGTAATAGCAAGTGTTCCCAGGGTGTATCCATTGGTACATTGTCCTGCTAAAAGATATGATTGGTAGGTGTTGATGCTAGGAAGAGTTTTTAAACTGGCGATCAATCCAGTAGTGGAAAAGGTGGTTCCTCCGGTAAAGGTGACCGAGGTAGAAATGGTATTGGTCCCATCGTTGAAACTGATGGTATTAGCGCCATTCACGAATTTCAGTGCACATTCCAAATCAGGCAGGTTTGCCGAAGACCCGGTGTTAAAGGTGAAGGGAAAGTACACTGTTCCTGACACCAGCTGCACCGAAGAAATGGCGTCGTTTACAGTACACGAAATAGTAGAATAGGGAACAATAATCTCACCATTGGTGGTGGTACAAGTGGCGTAGTTGATGTTGTTCGTAGACAATTGAAGGGTGTTGGACAGAGAAGTAAATTTGAACACACATGGCAAAGTAAGAGTAAAGGTATCCCCAGCAGCAACGTTTGCGGAGGACATCGACCATCCGAGGGTGGCCACCCAACTGGCTTCAGATGGAGTCACGATGGGATAATTGGCTCCATTTTGAAACACAATTGAGTTGATAGAATTAAATATCCCCGATACTTGTTTACCCGAAGCAACTGCCACAGTGCTGGCAAGGGCCACAAACGAGAATATTTTCATTATTAGGAGCTGTGTGGTTCTGCAACCTGGGAATCAATTGTATTTATGTGATTTTCAAATTGGGCTGTTTCAGTGATGATCATCAATCCCTTTTCTAGAACGCCGTTCACAGGACTAAAAGCGAGTACTACGACTATTTTGGTTAACATGATGCAGGTGAAACTGTAGAACGAGTTACGAGAAATCGATCTTTTAGACCCGCATCTACCCAATGTGGTACATGAAGCATGCATCTGTGGTTTGACGGTCCTTTGGGCCCTTCCATTTTGCATATTCAGTTGGCAATTTGCAGCCCGTCACCCCGGACGCTCTGCATGAAAAATACGACAGTTCAACCGTGCTCATACGGATATTTTTTCGGTCTTATTTTTTCGATTTCAGTTACTAAGGCAATACTAATGAGTGTGGATAATCACCAAGTTCATTACAAAGGAGTCTGGTGTGGGTGGTTTCGGTGAATTGGGGCAGTAGAAAAGAGGAGGGGTTTTTATTTTTGTCCTAGTCACCACAATGGCACCTTGAGTTTTCCGCACCCACCTACCATCCGGTGACCAACTGGAGAGGTGTAGATGCCCAACAAAAACCCGATGGTGTGGGAAAAGTTGTTTTCCGGGTACTCGGAATGTGTTATTCCTAAGATTTGCTAATCCCTGCAGAACCTTGTAATTCGTAGAAAAACGTCGTTGATGCCGTAATGCTGTACATGGAAGCTGCAATGCGTCAGGTTGTGAGCCCGTGCAGTAAAATTCATCGATGAGGAAAACGTTCCAAATTGTACTTAAGCGAAAGGCATGCTGCGTTAGCAATTTCCTCTTCCAGACAACGGAGTTGTTGCTCGAATCAATACGGACTTATTTCAGTACGCCTCTGACCTGGCGGTGTTGCTTTGAGGGGTTATGCTGGCCCCAGTACTAAGGTATTCCCCATGTACGTGGTGATGCCACTGGGCAGTGCCAATCTAGGAGATCGCCTGTGCTTGCATGCGGCAGCCGTGCATGGTGCGACTTTCGCATCAGCCTAAACTATTTTTACAGATCATGGCTCGGTGGTTTTGCACGCTCTCTCTCTCCGATCAATGCATATGTAAGGTTAACTCACGTGGCAATTCACTTTGCCTTTCCATTTGGGAACAGTGTATGGGGTTCTCCTATTGCATGGTTTAGAGAGACATTTGCCCCATGGGCATGGTGCAGAAAGAAATGCAGTACCTATTGGCGCACATCGAAGAATTGTATTTAGCCGTCGTGCTTCGTAATTGTAAAATATCTCCAGATCCCTGCTAGATGGATTTAACTTGGTTTTGCTCGAGCAAAACGTGCACAGGGTCATGTTACTGGTGCTATTGCTATAAAACAGTAGTTCGCTGCATATCTTGGGGACGCGACACTTCTAGAAAGCAGCAAAAAAAATATATGTAAAAATAAATATAAAATATCGCAACTAAGCGTAAGCGCACTTATAGGCTTTTGTGGACTGCAGAGTATCTGTAGACATAAGTGGCCTGATGCGCACTTCGAGAAGAGCACGCATTCTGCGTGTGGGTTCGTTCTGTCATTTTGAACCAACGAGTTATGTTGATGAGTAATATAGGAGCATGGTATTCAAAAATCTAAGATCTCACATGCTCGTAAACTCCGATGAGCGTCGTAAATACCACTTTTTAGTTCTGAACTATGGTAGACCAGTCGTGCCGGTGCCGGCGATGGACTTTTCTGAATGCTGGAGCCAAGGCATGCAATGTCATGCTCAACCGCAAGAAACTACAGTTACATATGTTTGCTGCTCCTGTAATTCAGCTCGCCTGCTGTCTGTAGACTTACCCGCAGCATACCGGAAGACTTTCCGGCAGCCTACCGACAGGCTTACCTGCACCGGAAACCCACTCGATGAGAACCACCGAAGGCACCCCACGCTCTTTTGTGCATTATTTTTTGAGAGCCATGTGAGCATCGAATATTTCACCAAAACTTGCAGAAACCGTTAGAAGGTCTCCATGACACCCAAAGGTAAAAAGTTTACGATAGATAAGGATTAAGCCAAGAAAACATAGTTCTTGCACTCAGAAATAGTTAAATATATGCTGTATACGTTTGCTTGGCACCCTAGTAAAATCCTTGTTGGGATTTCTACCCATACCCCAGTTTTTCGATATGCTAGTGCAAATTCCTTTTTTTTTTTTGAACTGGCATATTTTAGTCTTTTTGCGTAAATGTACGAAACCTATAGTAAGCGGCGATTCCTGTTTGTGCACGTAACTCCGAATGTGTAGAAAAGTCTAATTTGCAAACGTTAAAGTTTCATATAGGGGAAGATAAGTTTTACCACATAAAAGTTTATATGGATCTTGCACCTAGATCTTAACGATACCCATTGTTGCTGAGTCAAATTGGTAGGCGGGTTTAAAATGTGCAGTTCTGATGTCGCCAAAGAAATGAAGAGGCCCACGTAAAAAAGATCTTTTCCAATCATATCCAAATCTTACTAATGCAGTAATCCTAAGCTGTCACCAAATCCCCTTTAGGATCAACACCACATGCTTACATAGTTGTGACCCGAACCTCCGCGGCGATAATAAAATACAGTTTCTGCTGCATAAAGTGTGCAGTGTGCATGCGTTGAGTGCAGGATGCGTTATTGTGTAAAACCTGTACGCACAGAAAATCATCCCTACAAGTAAAATACGAGCCGCTCGGCTTCTGTTTGAACAAAGAACAAAGAACAAAGGATCTGATGCATATGCTCCATACATGAGAATAGACCCACAATTTTCCTAGAGTCACAACTTTGTTCATATCCATGTGTCGATGAAAGACGATACACATTGTTCGGCGAAAGCCCTGGTGGTCTGCAGGTGGACCCCAGGAGGATTCAACCCTGTTTACCCACCGCCGATCTTTCGTAGAATGAAAGAGAATTTTTTTCCACGGGTCCTCCGCCTACGGCTAGTGTCCAGAGTCTATCTGATTAATGTCATTTGATTGGCGGATATGCAACGGTGCGCCCTGTCTGAGGAGACAGATCGTTCGCAAGCTTTTGGCCAAGCCTTGGCCAAGCCCTGGGCGAGAACTTTACCTTTCTCGTAGTT
This sequence comes from Suhomyces bolitotheri, assembly GCA_030568555.1. Classification (NCBI taxonomy): domain Eukaryota; kingdom Fungi; phylum Ascomycota; class Pichiomycetes; order Serinales; family Debaryomycetaceae; genus Suhomyces; species Suhomyces bolitotheri. Next base: position 4,966 of record JAJMGH010000007.1, read on the forward strand.
CTTTCTCGTAGTTCTTTATCCTACATTGTGTTATCGGTAAAGAAACGAGCTTAAAAAGGGGACTGGTCAAGAGTCAAACGTCCAGAACCAGCTGTCAAGAGATAACACATTTTAAACAATGTAACGGTTCATAGGTGTCATCGAACGTTCTGCCGAGGCTTTCAGTTTTCTCATTAATTATAATAATTTCTTGGAGAAATAATAACGCATCCTACCGCTACAACCTTCCAACCATGAGAGGGTGTGCACATGGGCCGGGTATCGACGGTTCATGGTACTGGTTGGTTGCAGGTTCCGGGATGTGCTTACTAACGGTAGCTCAGACCCCAGAGGTCCATACAGACCCTACTTGTGTGCTGAAAGACACCGTGGGTCCCACACAATAGACCCCAAGACAAGTGGAGTTACTACTGAGTCCAGAAAGTACAGGCACACATTGTCCCCCAGTGAAGTACAAGCCCAGATGAATGTATGCCCGGCGGTGGTATCCGACTCATCACTTTTCTTGGAGGCATCGGATCCATCGCATTCTGAATTTCCAAACCCCATGATGGATCCATCACAGTTACGGTACTGCATGGTGGCCAGCGCAATTTCAAAATCTGTAGGTGATATACATCTTGGAATTTGCATTTCTAGAATCATGCAGTCGTAGGCTACTGGAGATAATAAAGACTTGAAATGGAGTGCCATCGTATTTTGACAAGTTGATCAAGGACAGTAGGAAAAAATACGACGAAGTTCCGCCAAGATTTCTCTGGGGAAGCGATGACCAAAAACGACTGTTGCAGAAATAACTACCAAGTCCAATATTTGGTCACTCGACAACCTGCCAGCAGTTGCAGTAGTTCCAGCATCCATTTCATTTAAAAGCTATTCTTAGACCTCCATGTGTCGTCAGGTCTGGCATGGCAAGACTCCAACTGGCCCAACTGCAGGACTCATACCCAACCGCAGGACTCATGCCCAGCCGTTGTCCAGCGACCGTTTAGATCCACATGAAACACCAAAAGAAATTTTGGGGCTGGTTAGAAATCAACCACTGAGATTCAGATTAGACAGCGACTTAAGTGGCAAACCTTACCCTCCTCCTCCTCCATCTACGACACCCAAAAATCCCACCCCAGATAATTACCAGCCGCCTCGAAGACCTCAGGACGAGGAGTAAGGTTGATAAAATAAATTATTCGTAATTCTCCTGATACGCTTTCCAACAGTACCATGTGGCCCAAGATAAATCACCAATTACGACTTGTTCATCTCTCGTGTGCAATAAGAACAGTGCGATAGGACTTTAATGAGGGACCGATTAGCCGTTGTCCCGCACTACCGCGTGACTTTCCCATTCAGGAAATGATGGAGTTCTTCCGGTGTGCCACAAACCATCCATTTCCCCCAAAAAGAAATGTGCCGCGTTCTCGAGACCAGCTGGCTCCCAAGGTACTGCAATAGCGGAGCCATACGGACCCATATAGCGACGGAGTCGAGGCATTGTCGTGTGTGGCCTGGTTTCAAAGTTCCCAGGGGCCATTGATCTTTCAATGTTCTATTTCCTGCAGAGACCGCCATCGTCTAATGGACCGGTTGCAACTCAAGCTGATATAGATCGGGTGGGTTTTCGCCAAATCCAGTTATCTGTTCTCTGGAGCGTAGTTGCCCCGTTCTACCCCAGGTACTCATTATGCATACCCCAGGGGATCTTGGTGTACCCCAGTCTGGCAGGGACCCCGAAGATGTTGGCTGATTGTCCAGTACCTAGGCTCAAAATAGTTACTTTACCTGGTGGTCGGAACTAGTGTTCTCCCGTAAATAATAATGCTCGGTTGTGTTCTGCCGGAGCTTTGTCCAGTGTAAGATGTCCTAGTATCACCACGCGGTCAAGAAATTCGTAGGTACCCCAGAATCTACAACCCCACATTACTTGTGTTCTCCCGGACCAGGCGCCTACTACACATTGTATTGAGCCTGGATCGATTGTTTACGGGCTATGGGATGAAACCAACAATCCACAAGATCTGCCAATATGACGCAATCAGTAATTGGGCGTGCGAGGCCCGAGTTGGGAGGAGGTTCTGGAGCATACACAACTATCTCCGGGGTTGAAAGCTGGGGTTTCAATCGAGCAAAATGTCTGACGTTGACCGGTTCGAGATTGCTATCACTCGCGCTTGAACCAGGAAGTGCATATCAATCTGCCAGGGCTAACATGCGGCGCACGTGACCGGGTCATGGGTGTGACATCATAACCATAATTAATAATTGGAGGGCCACTATTGCCAGAGCAGAAGTACCCCGCTCAATAGGACGATCCAAAGGAGCCCCAACAAAGCCGAAGATCTTCTGGTATCCGGAATAACACCACCAGCCTCGAATTTGGCCTTCTTGAAGACCCCTAGAAACGTCGTGTATGGCCCCAAACGCCTCTGTTGGCACTACCCCACCCCCTCATTCCCCCGGAATTGGTTTGACAGGTACCACCAGCTTAGTATTTTCTAGGCGGGGGAGGCCATTTCGCCGCGGAAATAACTGCATGAATCAGCTGCATTAACAATAACATAGATACCTAATGTAACGAATGCGGCTCTCTTCACCCCCGCCCGCTCCACGCCCTGCACTATTCTTCCAGAACACTTGGTTGCTAAACCATCTATATAAGACAACCGGTTTGCTCATAATTTGCCAATTATCAGTACCACAAGCTATCAACATGTCTGCTCATGATACTACTGGAATAGGCGAAGCTACCGCGCCTGTAGAGGCTCCTCCTGCCAGGGAACTCAATCCTGAGATTAGGGACGGGTTGTTTGAACATTCGTCATCGTCTGCCTCATCCTACACCGAAAAGAAAGCCAAGGACCACTCCGATGTGGAATCGATGCACTCCAAAGTAGCGGAGCCTGGCCAAGGTGAGAAGGGTAACATTTTGTCCCAATACTCCGAAAAACAGGTGATGCAAATGGGTAGAAATTACGCATCCAAACACGGCTTGGACCCTGAATACTTTGCGCGTGCTGCTGCCCTTGCCAGAGCTCCCAGTGAGTTCAACTCCATGCCATTTTTGACCGAGGAAGAAAAGGTTGGTTTGAACTTGGAAGCCACCAAGAAATGGCACATTCCAGCAAAATTGGTTGCTGTCATTGCTCTTGGTTCCATGGCCGCAGCGGTTCAGGGTATGGATGAGTCGGTCATTAACGGTGCCACATTGTTTTATCCTACAGCCTTCGGTGTGGACAAATTGGCCGAACCCGATTTAATTGAAGGTTTGATCAATGGTGCACCATATCTTTGTGCATCGGTTATTGCATGTTGGACTACCGACATCTGGAACAGACACTTGGGTCGTAAATGGACCATTTTCTGGACTTGTGTCATCTCCGCTCTTACTTGTATCTGGTCCGGTTTTGTCAACACTTGGTGGCATTTGTTCATTGCCAGATTTTTCCTTGGTTTTGGTATTGGTGTCAAGTCTGCTACCGTGCCTGCTTATGCTGCTGAATGTACTCCTAAGCATATAAGAGGTTCCTTGGTCATGTTATGGCAATTTTTTACTGCGGTTGGTATTATGTTTGGTTATGTTGCCTCTTTGGCTTTCTACTACATTGGTTCTCATGGTATTGGAGAAGGTCTAAACTGGAGATTAATGTTGGGTTCTGCGGCCATTCCAGCTATAATCGTTTTATGCCAAGTCCCATTCGTTCCTGAATCTCCAAGATGGTTAATGGGTAAGGACAGACATAGTGAGGCATTCGAATCGTTGATCTTGTTGCGTGTTGAAAGAATGGCTGCTGCTAGAGATCTTTTCTATCAGTATGTTTTATTAAAGGAGGAAGGTAATTATGAAGGTCCAACCTACATGAAGTTTGTTGAAATGTTTACCGTCAGAAGAAACAGAAATGGTGCTATTGGTGCCTGGATTGTTATGTTCATGCAACAATTCTGTGGTATCAATGTCATCGCTTACTACTCATCATCGATTTTCGTGGAATCTAGTTTCAGTATCATTGATTCCTTGCTTGCATCCTGGGGTTTCGGTATGATTAATTTCCTCTTTGCCATCCCTGCTTTCTTAACTATCGATAAGTATGGTAGAAGATTCCTTTTATTGCTTACCTTCCCCCTCATGGCTATCTTCTTGTTTATTGGTGGTTTTGGTTTCTTGATCAACAAGGATACCAACAGAGAAGGAAGAGTGGCTATGATCAGTGCAGGTATTTACTTGTTCGCTGCTGTCTACTCGTCCGGTGAAGGTCCAGTCCCTTTCACCTACTCTGCTGAGGCTTTCCCATTATACATCAGAGATGTTGGTATGTCGTTTGCTACTGCTACTTGTTGGTTCTTCAACTTCATTTTAGCGTTCTCGTGGCCAAAGATGAAGACTTCGTTCACTCCAACTGGTGGTTTCTGCTGGTACGCCGGATGGAATGTTGTCGGATTTTTCTTGGTGTTATGGTTCTTGCCAGAAACTAAGGGTCGTTCTTTGGAAGAATTGGATGAAGTATTCGATGTCCCAATGATGAAGCATGCTAAATGGCAAACCGTGGAGTTGATCCACGACTTCCAAAGAAACTTTTTGCGTCGTAAAGTTCCTCCACAAGAACCATTATACTCTCATGAAAGATTGGCAGTTACTAATCCTGAGTGGAATGAAAAGACCGAAGTCTCTCATGTTGAGTAAATGTTTAATTCGCCTGCGTCACTGTGTGGTGCAACTTTAACTTAATGTATCCTTGAAATATAGTATTAATAACCGATTTTAGAAGACTATTAGCAGACGGGGGTGGTCTCCGCATGACGTAGTACTGGCACGATTGGTTGCATTATTTTTTGACTTCTCGCGCGATTAATTTATGTCTTATGACGTCGGCAGTTTTGTATATCCGTTCATATTGTAATCATTTCTGCCCAAGAAACATTAGCTAATTCTGATCCTACGGATTGCTAAGTTTCTGCATCATGAATTAACTGATGGATGTGTGTTTTGTTTCACATCCCGAGTAACCTAAGCTTTGGCATCTATACCTAAAAAGGCGTCGAAGTTATGTCTTGTTGCACCCTTCGCATTACGACCTAAAATAGATAGCAAGTAAACTTTATTATTGATTGATCCGTTGACACTCGATACTACATGAATGACATGCTGCGGAGAACGCTATAGCATGCAATGCATGTGCTACTAATTGTATTTTGAAAGTAAGGAGTGTGCTCTTATATGCAGGTTGAGGTAAACCTGGGGAAGTCATCTACCAATGACTAATAAAGATAAGACTGGCTTATAGCCTTGATATGCTGGTCTAGAAAGGTTCTACACGTTTAGTTGTATTCTAATATTTAAATTGAAGTTTCGGAGAACTCCGAGGTATTAATCTGTGTAGTTATTCTAATCTATTTTTCTAATTATTTTTATTTTTTGCTTAAATTGTTCAAATTTCGAAAAGCTAATATACGATCTTGTTAAAAAGAACATAATATTAAGAAGTAAATATCATTTCCTACATTCAGCAAAGAAAATAGTATCTAAAATACGATTATATGATATTAAGTGGTTCATAACTCAACTAACTCTAGCCATACCTCGGTTATGCACTTAAGCGCAAGCATTTACTCTTTCTAGCTTGCTGTGAAATAACCAGGTGTATTATTTTGGTTGATCAATCTTACTGACATGGGGATATATTCACAAGACTACTTGCTCTCTCATCAGTACAAGAACGGTCATTGAATTAATACAGTGTTTTTTCATTCCCGCTTTTTACATATTGTAGTCGAAATGCGAACATACGGCTAAATAATGATGTACGCTAAGACTTTCCATCACTATATAATAATAACTGAGCTAACTAACCCTGAGCTTACCCTAATCGTACTTAGTAGTTTACCTCGCACTAAAATAGGTAATTATTACAGCCAGTCGTGTCTTCATACAATAGTTGTGGTTTGTATCCCTGGCCCATCAAAGAAGTCTTCGCTGGCTTAAGATAAGACAAAGGAATCCTGGCTGCGACAGCACTTGCCAATATTAAACATTACCGTGGGATAATATAGTGTATAGGAAGGTAGTGCTGGGTCAACGCTAAAAATGCAGCTGTATGAAGGAATAAACTTTATTTAGCGATTAAAAACAATAATTGGGCCTAGATTTACCTCCAAACAGATCAATATGACAGAAGAAGACAATCAGCAATGTGGACTATTTCAGGTTTAATCAGCCAGCGTGCGGTTGTCTAGAGATAGGATTCTTATAGAATATATACTACTCAAATTGCAATTGACAGGATTAATATTACTTTCCACTATGATAATATTTGGTAGACCCAGGCAAAGCCTTGACCCAGAACGTCTCGATGGGTTAGATACAAAGGAAATTTATTCACCTGATTTAGAGGAACTTAATCTATCAAGAAAGTCCAAAATTTCTCAAATCACAAAGATATTTGCAGTCTTCCTCATCTTTATAATCGTGGCCAACTCCAGATCATTATGGCCAGAAAGACATCATCGGATTAAGAGAGATGTTGCTAGAATACCGATGCCGGACTCCAAGTTTTTGCAGCGTGCTGGGTCCCAGTTTCGGTTTGCTGATACTGGCCCGCAAGAAGTGCAACAAGGCAATGGTCCTAACGCTATGGCAATTTCCAATATCAACCATTCACCCGCAGAAGTAATTTCCGTGTCAGACCCTCATGTGGTACCTTCCTCTTATGGCCCATCATTGCACTCCACTCAATTGATGAATCACACATTTGGTAATTCTTGGGGAAAGCCATTCATTACCAAACTTCTGCCTCCAAAAATCAAATTCAATAAGGTAGTGGTGACTCTAAACACCAGTCTGGACCATGTACAGTATGACCGTTTGGCGCATTTATATATTGCTGGGAATGAAGTGTGGAGAACGTCTACAGCAGAGCCTGGAGGAGGGCCCATTTTTTCAACATTTCAAAAGGATATTTCTGAATACGCCAATTTGTTCATGGATGAAAATCAGCTCATGTTTCAGTTAGATAATATTTTGGACTCTTCTTTGCAGGGTCAATTTGAAACGGTGTTGACAGCAGACTTTTATTTTGATAGCTCGAAGGACGATGATTTTGATGGGGAATATAAAATTTTTTCCACCTACAAGCCAGCAGACCAAGTTATCCCATTGACAAGTCACAACATACTGCAGCCTCCAGTGAGCTCAATTGATGATAGCCTATCAGTCACATTGAATCCTGTACCTGATAACACCACCAGACTTATTCTTCGTATTTTCTCTTCTGGAAATGGGAATGAAGAATTCTGGTACACCAGTGTTATCGATGCAAATACAGAAATGTACAAGACCACCTGGGGTGGTCATGGCCCGATAAGAATCATCAACACCTACTATAATGATAAAAAGATTTCAACAATCGCTCCGGAACCAGTATTTTTCACTGGAGGGGTTGCACCAGCATTGTGGAAACCGGTAGTGAGTATTGACGCATACGATTTACCTAGTTACGATGTTGATATCACTGGATTATTACCAGAATTATGGGAGTCCGCCAACAAAAAAGGTCAGTCACTTAAGATACAAATCAGTAATGGCCTTGGTGAAACTGGATTTGCTTCGGACACCACTGTTGCAGACGGCTGGATCACTTCTGCAAGTTTATTGGCTTACCAGAGCGACGAGATTAGCCTGGTGCATGGCTCTATTACAAACACAGATGATAGTAAAGATGGTAATATGTTTGCTCCTCTGCCTGAAGCTCTGTACAATCAAATTGTCACAACCTCTTTCAAGACTCTTCTTCAAAGTAATCTTTCATTTACTTTGAAGGATGGCAGAACCATTACCACAACCACAGACATGTCGAGCGAGGCCGGAACTTATAACATCCAAGGCTTTTACAATAATGCGATGATCCAGAATCTTGCTCATATTGGCCACAGTGTGAGATCATTCAGTTTGAAAGACGGGAGCCAAAATCAGATTTACCTACTTAACTCTACCTTCAAGTATCCTCTTCTTTTGGACTCACAGACAATTTCCGATTCAGAAAATAAATTTATCGTTAATTTAGAGCACGCAAAGGGCCAGAACATCAAACTCAATTCCAAAGACATATTTGACCTTTCCTCAAGTCAATCGGGTCAATCCGTGCAAGTGACTACTTCTAACAGCAATCACGGGTATTCATCAGGATCGAATAATTACACCTTAAGCATTGACCACCAACTGCAAAACTTTGACTATGGCAGACAAGTAGAAAGTTCCAACCAATCATTGACATCAGACAAAAACTCAAGCAGTCCATCGACAGAATTGAATTTAGGATTCGAACTATTAGACTACGACAATTTCTTAAACGAGGCATATGGTGCTGTTAACACCACTGCTTCCAAGACAGACAACACAACAACTGCGGTGACCAAATTGTTTAACCAATTCAGATCGTGGAATGAGTAATATAGATATGCCTTTAATAGAATATTTTAATAGAATATGGGCTGCAATTGAAGAATGTAGATGATTGATCCCCCAATTGACATGAGCTATAGTAATTTGCGGATTTATGCAGTAATAGGAAATAGTTATGGCCAACCTCGCATGCCTACTAGTGCCCCCACACACCAATTAATCACAAATACCACCACTATGACATCACCGTGCGAGGCGATATCTTACTTGCACAGGAAAATGGGTCCTGGAGCGGCACTGCCGGTTGGTACAGTCAAAGTCGATGTCACTATGACCATTAATAGTACCACATAGAGGACACCAAGGGTCTTCGAGCCACAACAAGCAATTGATGTGGCTAATTTATTGTTGGATTTGGGGTCAGGTAGCACTCACGAAATATTTCAGACAAATTCCATACGTTACGGGTTTCGAGCCACACTCGCCCAACTATATAAGAACGGGTTCTGTCAAACTTGTATCGGCACAGAAATACCAATGTCTACTCACAAGTATGTACTTTCATCGCTCAATTACCACAGGTGCTCGGACATTATTGTGTTGGCCCACTAGTGGACTGGAAATTGAGTTCTCTACCAATAGGTACCACTAATATTTCACTTTACTAACTCCAAGATCTAACACCACATTCAAGCTCTCCAATGGCGCCACCATTCCTGCTGTGGGATTAGGAACCTGGCAATCCTCGGAAAAGGAAGTGTACGATGCTGTGATTGCTGCCATCAAGACAGGTTACAGACACATCGACACGGCATTCCTCTACCAGAATGAAAAGGCTGTCGGAAAGGCCATCAAGGATTCCGGAGTTCCAAGAAAGGATATCTTTGTTACAACCAAGTTGGCGCCAATCCAGCAACACGACCCTGCGAAGGCATTAGACGACTCATTGGCCAGCTTGGGCTTGGACTACGTTGATTTGTACTTGATCCACTGGCCCGTTGCCTTGAACCACGAAAACAACAGCCACCCATTTTTCCCCAAGTTGCCAAACGGTAAGAGAGATGTGGTGACCGACTTTGACTTTGTCACATCCTATAAGGTGCTTCAGGAAGCGGTGGAAAAGGGCAAAACCAAGGCCATTGGTGTGTCCAACTTCTCCATCAAGAATTTGACCAGATTGTTGAACGACCCTTCCACTAAAATCAAACCTGTGGCCAACCAAATCGAAATCCACCCATACTTACCCCAAAATGAATTGCTTGAATTTTCAAAGAAGCACAACATCATTTTGGAAGCTTATTCTCCTTTGGGATCCACCGACTCACCATTATTGAAGGATGAAGTCGTAATCAAGATTGCCGACAAGTACAACGTTTCTCCTGCCACCATTTTGATTAGCTGGGCTGTGTGGAGAGGCACTGTTGTGTTACCTAAGTCGGTTACTGCTTCTAGAATTGAATCCAACTTTGAAATTGTTGACTTGAAGAACGAAGACGGTCACGAATTGGATAACCTCCACAAGACTAGAGGAATCAAGAGATTCATTGATCCAGACTTCCTGCCAATCGATATTTTCGGCGAGAACTAGCTCTCCATATAAACTTAGATGAATATACAATTTTGTACACTAAGTAAGCACAATGCGCAGGACTTTTCGGTTATACGACATATTTTTTCAGGGGTGCATGTCGGGATAAGGTGTGCGATTGAAATATACTTCTGGAAACAACAGCAACCAGGTGTTTTCGGACATGGTTGCTTGTGTAGTTGTAGATGGACCTGGATAGAGGCATGGCCAGTCCAAGCACCAACCCCGACAAAATGAGGAACCCAGAAACGCGCGCTAGCTCAGATTAATCCACGCGTCTACCATACGTTGACAGCCTGCAGATCGGCACATGGTGTCGACGTGTCTTTAGATGAAACAAATGAAGTTGGCAACGCGGCTTTCCCCAACCAATGGTCCCACCAGGGGCCCATTGCAATGCAACCTGCGATTGAACCACCCGCCTAAATTCCACAAGCACTCCTTTGTTCACAACTCCGACAATTAGTCGAAAGTCGCATCATGTGCAATGTTTCCTCACATATTCAACCATAGGTGCATAATGCACTAGCGACCGTCCGGCTTCCTGGATACATACATCCGATTACAGTTCTAAATTGGGCCATTTTCATCGACAACCACCGCTCCTCGGTTCACTGCCCCTTCTAGGCATATACCCCTAGCGAACGAGCCCTCCCCCTAACCACGCCGTGCGACTTCGGACTACCTCTCCAAGCGCGATTCGCTCACACTACTAAGCAACTGTGTCAGTCGCACTGTGGAAGCGGAGAAGCTGCAAGTCATTCACGTGACAGGCACCACCGTTATCGTCACTGCTTATCGCGATCCCCCCTCCCCCTAAAAGTTACTGCCTCTTATTCCGTATCATTCGAGATGTCTAGTTATAAAAGGACCTATAGAGTGTCAGGGGAGCTGGTGCCGGCACCGCAGAACACGAACCAGCGGGAACTGGCATCGTGTCCGAGATCGCCAGGCTTGATTGCAAAATCGGCTGCTATCGACCCCACGCCATCTCGACTCTATGAGCAACCGGTGTCCACCACCACGTCGTCACTGAAGAAACTCCTCAGCTCACACGCATCCATCTACAGCGCATTGAACAACCCGGATCTCGACGTGTCCCCCAATTTGAGCGGCCAGAATAGTGCTCGGTTCACCCCAGACTTGGACCCCCAGCTGTTTTCCGTGACATCGTGGCAATCGATCAGTAACGAGTCGTTTCACGGGCACAGGGCGCGGTCCTCCAGTCCCTTGGAAAGGTCGGGCCTTCACAGCCCCATTGCAACCGCCGCCAAGAAGCCAGAACTCGACCGACCTGCATCCATCTTATCTCTCACCACCGAAGAGGACGCCAAGGACGCGGTGGTGGTGGTTCTGTCTCCGATGGCAGCATCTTCCGGTTCCAAGGTGATGGTGTTCGAGACTGACGAAGAGGATGTGGACGAATTGGACGAATTGAAGAACCGCTCTTCGTTTGTTATGCCAAGAATGCTGCTCTCTGATACCCCGCAATCCACCAACACAAGTGCCAACAAGGCGTTCAATATCACCATTATCACCACTGCCTCGTCGCGTGCGAGTGGTACCACCAACCTTGTTCACATGATCGAAAGAAATGTCGATAACAAAGCTATTACCATCACTCTTTTGGAATTGGAGCCATCCTTGCTAAAATCTCCCTCGCTCTTGAAGTTACAACATCACTCCATCACAAACTCTGCTCTTGTGTTTATCTTGAACGATGGCTCCAAAATTTTAGTCGACTTTTTGTCGTCGATTGTATCCGACGAATCCCCAGAAATGGAGGAACTCAACCAGAGGATAAAGATTACTGTTATTAACATCTTGACATTTAATTATTTTATCACTTTGTTCGAGCTTATAAACAGTATCAGACCGCACCAGGTCTGGAAAACATCGTCATTGAACAACGAAAAGTTGGTTAACAAAGTGGGGGAATTTATTAAAATAGAATACTGCCAATCAGAGATATTCAACGAACATTTTAATCAGCTTTCGAAAAGCAACAGAGAATTCGCCTTGAAAGCTGCTAGTGGTGATCTTGCGAGGGCAAGAATGGCTCATGCAAAGAGTTTAGCTGGTTCTAAATTCGATACCTCCGCTTTCACCTCCGCAAAAATCGAAATCCCAGAATGCAAAGTTATGTGGAATGATGCGACTGAACAGGAAAAACTTGAACATTTGAAGCTAGTCGAATTTCAGTTAAATCGTACCAACCCATCCACTTCAATTTATTCCAATATTATCTCCACCAAAAGATCTGACTACAAGAGCATTGAAAAGAGAATCAAATCTGATTTGGAGTCTTCTTACGAGTATAATGACCCTTTGAAAATCTCGAACTCAAGTCTCACCTTATGCTACTCTATATTGAAAAAGATGTTCAGTTCTAAAGATGGTTATGTGGTATCGGATGGTAGTAAGCATCTATGGTTACTATTAAGTTTTACTGTAGGGGTGGGAATAGGAATTGGATTTACTTCAGTATCAGACTATATCGTTGATTTTGGGTTCTCCGTGCTCAACAACTTCAAAAGTGGAATTGGATATTTGTTGTCACAGTGTTCAGTTTTCACTGTTCATTTGAAACAACCAGAGATTTCGCCAGTTTTATATACACAGACACAATTACCTGAGCCTGAGGTTGAATCAATTTTACAATCGGTTCGTAACTCGTTGGATGCACTTAATTCGTCGAAGTTGGTTGATGACATCTTATTATACTTGAAAGATTTTTCAAATGCTCTTTTATTTACGGGTTCCTTAGTTGTGGAAGGATTCGAGAAAGTGGTGGGGTTATTTTTGTGAATGGGGAAATGGTGCTCGGACAGGAACAGACATACCATTTTATGGAAGGTATTATTGGCCGATGTTCCGAGAATTGAATCGCTAATTTTAAACTATTTTATTTCTTGGCTAAAGGGCCATTGACATTTAGACGTCGATGGAATAGGATTATCTTTAGATGGGTAATTGGTATATTTGGAAGCAATAAATGTATAAGTAAATACAAGAATGAGGTAATATGTACATATGTAGATGGTATCAACTTACCATAAAGTTGACGTTTTCATAAAAATCCAACATGGGGTTCTCTCCTAATTTTGTTCTAGTGGCATCGACATCTGCCCACATCTCAAGAAATTCCCTATGACTATCAACCTTCGGGATTTTACCAGTAACTTGTTTATAAATATCACTAGTGACGTCAAAATCAGTAGGGAACATGATATCAAAGTACCCTTGATAACACATATAGGTACTGACATCTACCATTTTATCTTGCAACACTGTTTGAACCACAGGCGAGTTGTAGTACCCACCGATAGTCTTCGGTAACGTGGAAAAATCCGAACAAACCAATGAGTGGTTAGGGAATTTGTGTTTCAAGATCTGGAAAAATTGGAGTAATCTGGTAGGAATAAATTCGCCAGGGGTCAAATTGTCCTTGAACGGAAGGATAGAATTTTTCCATCTCAACTTTGATGATGAATGATGCAAGGGATGGATCAAGTCCTTATTGGTGAGTACGGGTAATATGCTCTTGAAGGATTCCAATCGACCGTTCAACGTGTCTCCACTAGCCAAGACAGGAAATTGTCCGTTTTCTCTTAACAGCAAGTATGCGTTAGAATAATAGCTTAATTGAGGGGTGAAAAATTCATAAAAGTCACCATGTTGGTCAATTAAGACTTGTCCTTCGTAGGGCTCTCCTGTAACATTGTCATAGCGAATGAGGTCATGGGCAAAATTATCGAAAACTTCCAAGGCGATAAAAAAGCAAGGCTCATCCACTACCCGGTCCCAGTGGAATATAGATTTGTTAATGATTTCAAGCTTAGAAATGTCCAAGCCATGCTGGATCAATTTGGATTTCATGGCCGATTCCAATTGCTTTTCAGCCAATTGTGATGATATTTCAATGATTTTATACTGAGTTCTGGCGTAGACATCGGGTTGGTTCTTCTTGATGAAATCTAAAATATTACACATCAATGTACCGTTACCACCACCCATCTCGTATATGATTAAATCTTGGTATGGATACGCTCCGTTGAGTTTATAGTTAACTAGCAAGTATCTAGCAAGGGCTTCTCCATAGTAAGGTTGAAAAAGTTCGGTTGGGGTATGCCATAACTGAAGCGACCGTCTTGATTGTGGTTTGGGGTCGTTCATTGCTTCTTCTACCTGGAGACTATGTGCTCTCTGGGCAAGTTTCGAAGTCGTGCTAGCGTAAGCCGCATCCAAATTGTTTGGGGTACTAGCAGGGAGGTCTCTTCCCTTCTTGAAAAGAGCTTTTGATGATGGTGGTTTCGATAATGTCTTCGATTCGGATTTCTTGACAGTCTTCGCGGTAGTATCTTTCGTAGGAGTGCCCATGTCTGCCCGGAAATCGTCATACTTGCGGTATGCCTGTTGCCAGGTATCCATAAACTCGTCAATATCGCTAATGTTGTTATAGTCAAAAGGTTTTTCTGGATGAAAAATCTCCACTTCCTTTGAAAAGTATCCGTAGTAGGGATTATACAAGCTGTCTTCGATGAAATCAGAAACCAACATCTTTGTCTTTTTCGGTCTGTACTTAGACCGTGCCAATTTGGCCGAATTTGTCATCGGGTACTCGTTGTACACTTGTTGGGGAGATTTATCATCAAATGGATAATTTGTGGAATGCCGGTAGATGAATTTGACAAGGTTGAATGCTTCAGCTTTGTCTGTTTTCTGCAAAGGATGCGAAGTGGGGGTTTCTGCTTTCAAATCGGGTGAATTTAATCGAGTTCTTTCGTTGGCGGCTGACACCTTGAATGCATAGGTGTCTGGTCGTATTGAGTACTCGTGGTGAAATGGCTCTTCTTTTTTGGGATTTTCAAGCTTCTTTGCAGCTTTCTTCTGACCAAAAAGGCTCCGACGGAACGTCCGTCCAGATAGCACTTTTCTAAGCGGTATCGCCCGAGAATTAAGCATTAAGGGTATGTATTCCTGGTGATGGGAACATCAAAAATACGATGATACCCGGATTACGTAATATTACACCATAGACACTAACGCCTACATTTTCTACGGTGAAACTGATTTTAAGTACCAGTATGGTGCTTGGAATTACCAAAACTAACATAGTACTTACGTTTATTTACAGGCAGCGCTTCAGAGTATTCTAATATGGGATTCCCTCCGGATTCCAATTTATGACAGTTTGGTACTCCTTGTATAATACTTGGTAGAGAATTAAGCTGTGTCTGAATTTCGTCAGAATAAACTGTGAATTCTATACGAATATTCTAGACATTCCAGTCGAAAATGTTTCTTAGTGTTGCATCATGGAAGTTCCATATTAACTTCGGAAGAATTGAAAAATGTTCACCAAGCGCTAAATATTCTGAATACCGCCACCGACGAGCATGTTCACCACTATATGGTTATTACAATAACCATTATTGCACATTTGGCTTTGAACATTCTCTGGTATTGATTCTAGCGCAATTTGTATCGCACTCAAAATAAAACATCTTCCTTTCCTTCAAACTCATCCATACACTCAATGATGGTTTTGATGTTATCTATCACATTGCTGACAGCTACTCTTATGACTCTGTCGCTGACACCCGAAAAGGCACAGATCAATGTGCTGGAATCATTGGAGTATTTGACATGAAGCTCATCTGCCTTCAAAATGGGGTCAGGTGATAAGGTTTTGCAGGCTATTTGTGCTTGGCGTTCTGTCTCAAACGGGATGTTAAGGGTAAGACTATGTTCCAATGCAGCTGCCATGTTGGAGGAGGGAGGAATGAGAAACGAGTTACAGTGCTGATGACCGTGATGGACCTCGATAAGTGAGCGGTAAGCGCACGCCCATCTAGATATGCCCTGACACCCTCCCCCAGTGTAGGTAGGGGAAGCCACCAGTTTCATCCACAGATGATTGTTCCAGTGTCTATTAAAAGTTCCTTATATGGCTAACTAGTTCCTCTTTTAGCACGCCGTTTTCCTGGATAAATCCTTCCCATAATTCTCTATCTGCCAGTTCACGGACAGGGATAAATTCTTCTTCCTTTACAGTTCCACTCTGGATTAGCTTGACATAGGACGAGTGTAAGCCTATCTGGTTAGACTTGTAAATTGAACTATTTACCAGCGGCTCACCAGAATTTACCGTTTTAAACTGGGCAAAATTGTCGTCATTCAATAGTGGTATTCCAAAAGCTTTGAGGGTATGATCCCGCAACTGGTTCTTTCTGCCGGTATCAAGTTCAAAGACTATTGGATACAATACCTTCGACGCAAACAATGTAGGAAAATCAGCCACTTGTTTGTTGGACGGAGTGCGTTTATAATCGTGTAGGATTTTAAACCGGGTGAGAGCCGGGTACTTTATGATTTTTATCGATTCAGCAAGGCTGAAGCTACTCTTTCGGTCCCGTTTCAATGTCTCCACATCGTAATTGATCCAACCTGCACTCATTGTCTGATCACGAAAGTGCAAACCGGTATTGTCACCGTTCCCTACATCATAAGAGCCGATTTGGGGCTCAAATGGACCAGGGTTCAACGGCAATATCCCGAGATAACGCCGTATCAATTGGGCACTCAGGTGTTGTTTAGACAAGGCACGGTTGATTTTCCTGGTGAATTTTTCGTCTCGAGACACCAACATTCCCCCGGTAACATACCGGTCAAGGCGATGGACCAAACGCAACCGGCTAGGGTCCAATCTCTTATCTGGATTGAGAAGCTTAAAAAACTTGCTGATCTGCGGCAACAAGCTGCGAGCCAGGTAGCCATCACAAGAAATTCCTGATGACTTATTCACCACTATATACTTGTAAGTATACTTAATAATATTTGCACCCATAGCAGGATGCTGAAATGTGCTACAAAGATGGCAATCCTGGGTGAAGGAATTTCCCAGTACAGGAATTTGTCCCTAGTAATCCAGATCGAGCGGTTATATAAGGGGAATATCTGGAGACGGAGCCGTGCATTACTGGACCCCATCCGCTTACAATTCCAATGCCAGGGCTACCCCTCGGAAACGGTTTGCCTGATTCGGCAGTGAGCTGCGGCCCCTACGGAGCTAGCACGAAACGGCGTAATTCCGAGCCAACCCTATGGGGTTCCGTTCGTCCAGTTTGAGGCTAGGACACAAGACACAAATGTCACAGTTCGATCTCAGACACCAAACCTTTAATTACCAGCCACATCGACCTGGCATCCCGCCTCTTATGGGCGCCTCCAGCGCACGCCAGACCTCCCGTAGAGCTTCTCGCGCTCGGCATTTATTCCTCACTCGGCTCTAATTCCACGGGTCCAATTTTTTCAATGGTGAGACTACGCCGAGTTTGCTTTTACTCTCGCTACATTAGACCAAGCATCCGTGGAAACAGTGGGCCAAGCGAAACAAGGAGTGATTGAGCGATCTGCGGTCCTATTGTTCCAACACCATCCTCAGGTCATCTTGCGGTCCACTGGAGGTAGGGCCAGCCCGGTTTTAGGTCCTCGCGGTACAATAGTAAAGCCGCTCAAACGCCGTTGCTCTGTAGCACCACTGTAGCACCACGGTAGCACCACGGTAGCACCACTGTAGCACCAGTGCAGCACCGCACGGCGGTGGGCCCAACCACGACCTCCCTATTCTGGCTCCACGATTCCGCTACACACCATCTCCGCACTTACGCTCTGGAGCCGCAACTTTTGTCATCGCCTACCACTGCTTCATTTGCCAACAGTACCTGCCCAGTACCATCTCTGAAGTGTGCCACTGGCCCTGCTCCCATAAACTCTCCTACCACTATCACCAATGGTCCTCCGAGATTTCTTTTCGGGATCGTCCTCTACGTCCAGTCGAAGCCGTTCTAAGGACATTACGCCCGCTGGTTCCCACGGCGACAACACCCCCCCGCCGTCCACTCCTGAACCTCGTTCTGCTGGATCCGATGGGACAGATGCCAACGAACCGCCACCATTGGCTCCGTTGAACTCCCACAGATTCTTTCTACGCAAAAAGACGTCACGAGGCTCCATCACTCCTCAAACCAGCCATAGCTCCGGTAACCCCAGAGCGTCTAGAAACTCCAGCTCCACGTCCTTACGGTCGAGCGTTCAAAAATGGGTCACTGGGTCCGAAACGTTACCGGGCTCTACTGCCAATGGCCTGACCTCAGTGCCAGAATCCTCTGCCATGGCCAATTCCCCTGATCCTGCCAACAATACGGTTGATTCTGATCAAACCAGCGGATCCACCCCAACAGAAACTAATCACTCCTCCTCCGCTAGTGCCTCAAAGCAGTCTCATACTGGGCACCGCCAAAAACATAAGCATAAGCACAAGCACAAGCACCATTCAAAAGAATCATCACCACATGACACCAAAGCGCACGATGAGCACGGCCGCAACCACAACCGACACCTTTCGCTACGTCGGTTCCTTAACAAGCTTAAGAATACGGATTCGCCGCCCGGAGGAAAGGCACCATTGCCCCAAGTCCATCATACGTCTGAATTATTCAAGAAATACGGTTCCATTGGTAAGATAATAGGAACTGGTGCAAGTGGATCCGTGAGTTTAGTGGTGTCGCCCGATGACCCCAACAAAGTGTACGCAGTGAAGAAGTTCCGGGCTAAATTACCCACGGAGAACGAATCAGATTATAAAACCAGGGTAAAAAACGAATTTAAGATCGGAGAGTTTGCCAAGCATGAGAACCTTGTCCATACCTATGACCTCATCAAAGATTACCCCCATGGGTCGGCCCACAAGCCCCTTAAAATGCACGATCCAGATTACTATATGGTGATGGAATACTGTCCCTACGATTTTTTCAACCTTGTGATGTCGGGGTTAATGCTGACGGAGGAAATCCTTTGTTACTTTAAGCAGATTTCTCACGGGGTGGCTTTTCTTCATAAGAACGGATTGGCTCATCGTGACTTGAAATTGGACAATTGTGTCGTAAGCTCGGACGGAATTTTGAAACTAATTGATTACGGATCCGCTGTACAGTTCAGAAAAGAACTTGAGTACACTTCGTTCAATAAGGAGATCGAAGAGTTGGTGGATGCCCAACATAAGCTCGTGCGGGCCCGCGGAGTAGTTGGCTCTGATCCATATTTGGCACCAGAAGTATTGGAGCCCTCGAACTTTGGCTACGACCCCAGAAAAGTCGACGTGTGGTCCATAGCCATAGTGTTCTGCTGTATGCTCCTTAAGAGGTTCCCCTGGAAAATCCCCAAATCCACCGATCCGTCCTACAATACTTTTGCAACCATACCAGAGGCTCAATCTGTAGAGGAGAGTATCAGTGAACTAAGTGTTAGTTCCAATCCAGCTCCCAAGAAGACCCCTAGAGGCCCCGAACGATTATTAAGACTTTTACCGGAGGAATCCCGTGCTCTTATCAGAAATATGTTAACGATAGACCCGTCCAAGCGGTACCTTATGGACAATGTGCTTGAAGACCCATTTTTCAAGTCCATCCAGTATTGTCACACTCGCCACGACAGCCACCACAAGAAGACTATGGTCAAGCCAGATAACCATAGTCATCACTTGGTGTCGGAAGATGAGGCTCAGAAAATCACCATGGAAAAAGAACGAGCCAAGAATCTAAAAGAGGCTGGTGTGGCCTAGTTCCCCCACCCATCTAATATTGCTAGAGATTATAACGCCATCCGCTTATATACTGATAGAATATTCTTTATGATTACTATGTCCCAAGTCGCAGCTATTAAGGCCATGCTTACGTAAACAACCAAAATAAATACCGTACTTTACATTTTAACGACCGTGACTACATCTCATTGCTTAACACCAAGGTAGCACGAACTAAATAGGCCCGGCGCCATTTGAATCGATATATCTACTTCCGATCCAGCCATCATACGATACTCTCAATTGGCATTTTCTGCTTCCACACATCCTGTAACCCGCCACTACACACCATCTAGTTTGCAGACATCCACACTTCATTCCCTGTACAAATATAACCAGTCCTACAATGATAACCATACTATCAACCAACATAATTCCTCCGTGGATTATCAGCATATCGTTTTTCTCGTCGATAGCCTCCGCTATAATCATCTTTCTAAGCATCTTCATGCACTTAATGAACTATAGAAAGCCATTTGAACAGCGTCTTATGATCCGTATCCAGTTGATTGTACCGTTATTTGCGTTGTCATGCTACTCCATGCTCACAAACCAGACCTCTCTCTTCAATCGGGTCATCTTGGAGCCGGTAAGAGAAGTGTACGAAGCGTTTGTCATCTACACTTTCTTTTCCTTGTTAACCGATATGCTAGGCGGCGAAAGAAACATTATAATCAAAACAAGTGGCAGGGAACCGGTGTCCCATCCTGGACTATTACGATACGTTTTCCCTCCTCTCGATATTTCGGACTCCTACACATTTCTAGGCATCAAGAGAGGCATATTGCAATATGTGTGGTTGAAGCCGTTTATTTGTTTTGCTACAGTGTCATCTGAGATCTTGGGAATCTACAACGTTAATTCAATTGGTCCCAGATCCATATATTTCTGGCTCACCCTTTTATACAATGGTAGCGTGACCCTCTCGCTATACTGCTTGGCAATGTTTTGGAAGATTTTATGGAATGACCTCAAACCCTTTAATCCCGTGGGAAAGTTTCTCTGTGTCAAACTCATCATTTTTGCTTCATATTGGCAAGGTGTGATTTTGGCGATATTGAACGCGTTCAATTTATTGCCTTCTAACGGCGAAGGAAAGTCCGACGAAAGCATTGGTGTTTGCATACAGAATGCTCTACTCTGCATCGAATTGGTTGCTTTTGCAATAGGCCATTGGTACTCATTCTCATACAGACCATACACAATTTCCCGGATTCCAAATGGAAGATTAATTTTCATTTATGCCTTTAAAGATATGATAGGTATCAAGGATCTTATACACGATTTCAGGTTGACTTTTTACGGAGATTACTATCGTGACTACAAACAATTTGATTCGGTGGAAGCTATGATTGCTCACCCAAGTTCTAATGGAAGAATGAGTAAGATTAACCAAGGACTAAGATATCATTCCGATGGCAAACAAAAGCATTGGCTCTCTACAAGTTCAGCTAGTATGGATGGGACCAACTATGGTGTGAGAAGTACTTCAGAAATGTCTGTTTCAAGTCCTCAAATTGGAGCTAACATGCCTTATCAATTCAGCGGACAAGATTATGCTCCATCTATACGATCAGCTGCAACCTCTACCAGAGCAATATATCCTGCTTCGACCAAAAGTCAAATCTCGCCACCAACATCACCAGACATGGTGCCCCAAACAGAAGTAGCTACGCAATCAATAGCAGAAATTATTAGGGAAGATCCAATATTATCCACGATTGACTACGAAGATGAATGCTTTGACGAAGACGAAATATACTACCAAAAAGCGGTGCATGACATCAGCAACTACAATTTGGATCTGAAAGAAGTAAAGAAATTGTTGAATTACCCTATTGTGGATGAGCTTGTCCATGGTCATGAGTATGGATTTAAAGTACAACGGTTGAGAAAAGATCGGCTCCGGCGCGCTATGCAACTGGAAGAGGCCAACCTCAGACCTCAGAATCAATCCAGCCGTTACGGAAGTATTGTATGATTATATGAATTTGTAAATATGTACATGATTTTTATGTCTTGCTGTAAAGAAATTGTCACATAAATCAGCATCGACTGCACTTCATCAACTAGTCTTCGAGCTTGAATGAGTACAAGGAATCCAAGTCCTCCACTTTGGACTTTTCTTTGGTCTTTTGTTCTCTTTCCCTTTGTTTCATTAGCTTCTTTTGCTTTTTCAATTCCTTTTCCGATACCTGTCCCACCTCATCCTTCGATACAGCCACTTCTGTTGGTGATACGGTAATAATGAACCTAGTTTCAGCCTTACCCTCCACTTTATAAGTACAAGGCAACTCATCTAGTATTGAAATGAGTCCATCGTAGATCATTTGTCTTCTTTTCAATTCAATATTCAACTCCTGTTCGTCCTTAAACTTATTGGAGAACATTATATTGTCTGTCCTGGTTGGCCCCGCTTCTTCTACCTCTGAATCTTCCACCTCTTCCACAAACGACAGCTTGCTTTTAAGATACAACGTGAACTTTTCACCTTTATTTAACTTGCGCTCGATTTCGAGTTTCTTTTGGTTCTTCAAGTCACCAATACTGATCTTCCAGAATAACGTCAACGTCTTGGCTGCCGACTTCTTTTTTTCGGCACGAAGTCTTTGTCTCACCACCTTTTGTGCCGTGATACTTCCCTTTTGTAACAACTCATTCTCTTTTTCGAGTGCCAACTGCTGGGAGTAAGCTTTGATCATTTCCTCCACTTTTACCCTCTTTACCATGGGCAACTCTCCATCCATGGATATCAACGATAAACCGTATTGCTTGAGGTCAAGGTTATTAGTGACATCGACCAAGAACTTTGAACTCACCGTATTTGCTTCTGGGTCGACATATTTGACCTTATAATGACTGTTCTTCTCGTGAACTTTGGATATGAATGCTTTTAATGCCGTTTGTGCTTGAAGTGTTCCCGTATTGAACTCGAATCTGACAATCCTTCTATGTGGTTTCCTGTCCACATCTTGTCTTCTGTTGTCTCCTCTTCCATGCTTATTGGAATTATGCTGGGCTTTTCTCTGTACATCGGGTTTTTTTCGGTTCTGTCCCTTGTTGTCAAACATAGTAGCAAACCGATTCGACTTATCTGCATTTGGGGCCTTGTCTATGAAAACATTTTCCAAGTTGAAGTTCTTGCCTTTGGAAGGGGCAGAAGCTCCGACAGAAAAGTCCAAGGGTTTGTGGAGCCTGCTCGCCCGATGGAACTGTCTAGCTAACACATATCTGCTTGAGATAGTCCGGAACATGCTAGCTGATTAACAACACTAGTCTGGAGATGTGATAAATATTAGTGGTATGGAAACGACAGGCTATGTGCACACCAAACTATATGCAGGCAATAATTATCCGGGTATATGCAGTACTCGAATCCCGGCCCCGGCGATGGCAACGGTGTTGGCAACACCGAATTACCCGAGTTTTACTTCGTAAGAAGCGACGTGGACCATAGCGGAGAAGATGAAAAAGTATCATCGAAAATTGCTGTGGTCGCTCCCGCGAACAATGGCCTTGGGTCAGAGTGTTGTCTCCAAGCCACGCTGCTCCGCATTAAATATTAACCCACCTTTTACACCACTGGCCAGTTGTATTTGTCATGGCCGCCAATTCTGGGCCTCGCTACGATTGCTCCGATAACTCCATTAAGGAGCACGGCGAGAGTCAAAGCTCTACGGCGTGCAGTAATTGTGAGGTCATAAATTACTGGATCGCAAGCGCACCAGTACGGTCTCTGAGCAAGTTCCACCTATTGCCCAAAATAGCAAACGCCAGAAATGGCACAGATCTGATGCCAGATACACCGTACACCTCTATGAACCGGTCTACACGCCGGTATGTCCGATCTGATTTAGTTGGTGTCGAGAACCACTGCTTCCCCTCGCCGTTCTCTTTACGGAAATTCGACGTTTGTGGTTGCAGAGCAATCGATTGCAAAATCGCAGCAACTTGCTAATTGCGAACCAACAATTGGCTTAACACATATCTGTGACCGGAAAGTGGCACCATCCCCGGCTATGTAGGACGACCGTGGGTTGAGCGAATTAATCCGGTACCTCAATGGGCACCACTATATATGATGAAGAATACTCCCCACATTTGGGGTGAATAATTTCATCATTAACCTTACTTTCCAACTATGGTTTCCGAATACTTAGAGAAAGCTCCAAAAGACCCCGCTGTCTATGCCACCTCCAATGGTGTGCCCTACGCCAATCACCCATACGGTGCCCAAACTGCTGGTCCAGGTGGGCCCTTATTGGCACAAGATTTCAACTTGTTTGATGACATCTCCCATTTCGATAGGGAAAGAATCCCCGAGAGAGTTGTCCATGCCAAGGGTGGTGGTGCTCATGGTTACTTTGAATTGACCGACTCGTTATCGGATCTTACTTATGCTCGTCCTTACCAGGTTCCTGGTTACAAGTGTCCCATCTCCGCCAGATTCTCCACTGTTGGCGGAGAGCGTGGTACCCCAGACACACTTCGGGACCCCCGTGGATTCTCTATCAAGTTGAAAACCGACATTGGTAACATGGACTGGGTGTTTAACAATACGCCTGTTTTTTTCATCAGAGA
This sequence comes from Suhomyces bolitotheri, assembly GCA_030568555.1. Lineage (NCBI taxonomy): Eukaryota > Fungi > Ascomycota > Pichiomycetes > Serinales > Debaryomycetaceae > Suhomyces > Suhomyces bolitotheri. Next base: position 29,170 of record JAJMGH010000007.1, read on the forward strand.
CCCCATTAAGTTCTCCAAGTTTATTCACTCTCAGAAGAGGGACCCATCCACCAACTTGAACCAGCTTACGGACTCCACCCATACTTGGGACTTTTACGAGTTGAACCCAGACACAATTCACCAAGTGATGTATATGTTCGGTAAGAGAGGTATTCCCAAGAGTTGGGCAGCCATGCACGGTTATTCTGGCCACACCTTTAAGTTTATTAACGACAAGGACGAATTGACATACGTCCAGTACCATATTAAGGCTGACGAAGGGTTTGATGGTTATACTCCAGACGAGGGTGCTGAGATCGCTGGTGCATCCCCAGACCACAACGTCAAGGACCTTTACGACAGAATTGCTAGCGGGAAATTCCCCAGCTATACCTGCTACGTGCAAACCATGACTCCTCAGCAAGCTGAAGAATTCAAGTACTCCATCAACGATTTGACCAAGGTCTGGCCCCACAAAGAATTTCCTTTAAGGAAGTTCGGGAAGATCGTGTTAAACAAGAACCCAGTCAATTACCATGCCGAAATTGAACAGATTGCCTTCTCCCCAGCACATTTGGTTCCAGGTATTGAGCCTTCTAACGATCCTGTGTTGCAGTCGAGATTATACTCCTACAGCGACACTCATCGTCACAGATTGGGTGTCAATTACCAACAATTGCCAGTGAACAAACCTCGGACGTTCGAGGCCAATTCAGGCTGTCCATTCATGGCTGGAAACTTCCAGAGAGACGGTTTGGCAACCTTTGACAGTCAGGGTGCCAGGCCCAACTACCTCAGCTCGATGCTTCCCCTCAATTCTGTCTCCAGTGATCCTAAGGCTTACACGAATGGGTTGGCACCGGTCCAAGACGGCAAATATGTTGGTGTGGTGACGGATAAGGGTACTTCCAAGTACGAAATTTTACAAAAGGAAAGAGCCAAGAGGGCTCATGAGGAGAAGATCTGGTTGAAGAGTTACGACTATATCTCTGGGATTTCTGAACTTGATTTCGAGCAGCCAAGACAGTTGTATCAAAAGGTATACACTGATGAAGATAGGAAACAGGTTGTCAAGGCGTTTGTTGGACACGCTTCCACCATTTCCGTTCCTCATGTGAAAGAAAGAGTTCCTCTCTACCTAGGCTTGGTAGATGACGATTTGGGCCAGCAAGTGGCCAAGGGTTTAGGTGTCAAATATACCCATTTGACGCTTGATCAATACGTCGAAAAGGTGGGTCTTGCCCCAGCTAACTAGGTTTCTATCTTTAATACATGAGTGATTTGAATATTGTAGTTTCCATTAACCAGGGCTATATTACATAGTATACATTAATCGTTAGCTTTTTCTGGGCTTAGTCTATAGTTAGAGGGTCCTCCCAGCTACCCGTGCCTCTGAAATTGGTGTTCGAACTGTCCAAATTGAGTAAAGTTTCGTCAAGTCCGTCGTTAAATAAATCGTATTCGCTGTCATCAAAGGTGAGATCAGGGGCCGGCGATGTCTCGTTGTGGCCTGTATCCTCATCTTTATCGTTGTCTTTATATCTATCTTCATCTTCGTCTTCATCTTCGTCAGATGATAAAATTATAATCTCTTCTTCTGCTGTCACCGATTTGGCCCTCGTATCGTCTACAATACGGTACTGTTTCATGTCCAAGATCTCGATTCTATCTGTGTTCTGGGGGGTATTTCTGACAAAATAGTTGTAGGAGTCGCCAACGATTAATTCGTGTAATGCAAACAACTTGTCACATAAGGGACATTTATACCGCGGGGCGTTGGGATGGAATTTGCGAGGGCTCAGGATGATTTTGACCACTTCATCCTTCCCAGATTGATCTTTTGACTTCTGTCGTTGTCCTCGCGTCTGCTGGCTGAGTTTTTCATAGTTTCTTTTGGCAATATCCTTTTTCAACAAGTTCTGAATGCCTTTGGGGATCTTGTTGAACAAGCAAAAGTTCTCAAAGTCAAAGCACTCAAAATGAATGCATCTGATGGACTTCACTGGGAGTTTGATTTTGCTTGCTGCCAACGGGTCTTTCAATGAAAATACGATTTTGTCGATGATTCCAAGGTCGTCGGTCTCGGCGGTGTTGAGCACGTCCAATTCTTTTTCTATAAGCGGGATGATGTTCTTGGGGATGGGCCTGTACCCGTTGCTATGGTCCTTGGATGGTGGCTGCTGTGGCCGGGGTTCTCTTTTGATTACACCCAGTAGTGCTCGATTCAATTCTTTATCTAGTCGAAGTATCTCCTTGTAGCTGGCTTCATCGTGGCTGTCATCTCCGTAGCTACTGGGTCGTATCTTGGGGGTAACTCTCCGTGAAAAAACGTCATTTTCGTCATCTTCATCGTCTGTTTTAGGTCGTATCTTTGGTGTTTCACTATGTGATTTGAGGTGGTGGCCGCTGGAGTGGAACTCCTGGTCTATATTTTGCAATGCTGTCGGTGAAAGCCGTATGGTGACCTTAACTACGGGTTCCTGTAACCCACCCAGAGTCGTCAACACCGAAACTTTTGTTCGTTCGCCTGAGTAACCTCTGAGTCTGATTTTGGGTATCATGACATTGATTAGGAAGGTGTGAGAATGCGGAGAAAAGCGGACGGTCAAAGCCTAGGATGACTGATCTGGAGGTGTTTCTGTGGTACCGGCAGCGATAGTTGATTTACCTTTCGGAGTCTGTTGCTCCAGTACCTGTTGTAGGAGATGGTTAGGTGATGATTACTATATACTCAGAGCAGTTTTGATAGTGCGGCACGTGAAGCATGGGTGGCATGAACTATAGGAAAGGCAATGTTACAGAGTGCTTTTCGTCGTAAGAAAGGCAATTGGTGGGGTATATAGTCCCAGTAAAGCCCTTACCAAATTTCAGAATAATTTGGGCAAAATATAGCGTACCAATACTAATATCGTGAAAAATACACCTAAAATATGATTTCACCTCCAGACACCACCGACGAACAAAGGTACCAGCAATGGCGACCATTTCCTGACCTATGTCTAGATAAACATTGCAACTCCGACCCGCCCATCGCAATTACTTCGAGACTACATTTTCATGTCTTCTGTCTACATAAAATATGCTATGATGTCTATTTACAAAATACAACGGCTCTTACCGTTCAAAATGACTTGATTATGACTGCAGAGCCCACCGCTACTGGTCTAAGCCCAAACTGACAGGCTCACCCAAAGCATCGCCAATTTCTTGCTCTAGCAAACTAGTCAAAGATGAGCCGTCTCTGAGAGTAATCCACTTTCCTTGGATCAAGTCGTATCTCTTAGGCCCGCTTATGGGGCTGCTAAGCCATATCTGTTTGTTTGGAGGTTGCTTGTTGATGACATAGGTACCATTTTCGGGAATCGAAAGCGTCATCACTCCGTGGTTCAATTCGCAGTCCACTTGAGGGTAATCCTCCGACAATTCCTCCAAGGTGTCGGACATGGTCTCAAGGTAATCGTCCGCAATCACGTTGTACTCCTGGTTCGATATCTTGTCGATTTTGTCTTCAATGCTCTCTCCCTCAGTGGTTACCAGGTAAGCCCGTCTCGAGGCGAAGTATATAGAGGAAATGTTTGCGGGTGCAAAAGATGCGATGGCACTAGACTTGGGAACAGCCCGGACCATGGGTCTGAGCATGGCTCCCATCCCAATAAGTCGTCTCAAACTCATCACCTAATCAATAATCGGTTGGATGCTAGTGGTTAATAGACCCCAAAAGGTGTGGCCTCAAGTTGGTAGTGTCACGACCGCGAAATCGATAGGTCCCAAAGCGATGGGCACGATTATGACCGCCAGTTTGACCCTGTCACCACGATGTTCTTCACCTTATTCATCATTGCCGTGGTCATTGTTGCCATTGTGGTGTACCTTCCATACTCCACTGGGTTGACCAAGATTTCTATCGAGAAAAAACCGAAAATAGAGCAAAACAAAAAGGTTGAGGAACCGGAACAGTTTGACGGGTATGTTCCACCAGATGAAGTACTTCGTCAACACCCAGAACAGCACCACCGGTCGCTCAAAGAAAGAATGAATGTGACTTCCCAGGATATCCCTATTAGAATCAGGTTGGATAATGACACTTCTGGATTAAGAAAGAGAAAGGATCGTTTAGATATCAACACCGATCCCAACACCTATGACTACGACATCGACGAATTGATCGAGGAAGAAGGCCGTATTTCCAAGGCCCAGACTGGTAGAGACTTCTACAAAGACCAGAAGTTGGGTGGTACCAAGGAGGACGTTGTATAGTGCCAATTGGAATAGTTACCGGGAGGACGGAGCCGTTAGGTTTCACTGCCAATGCGAATGCAATACAGCACTCCCAAAAGATCCGCTCAATGGGCAAAACAATGTATAATAGTTATAAATATAAGCACGGAGCTGCCATATCATCCTTGTAGGGTACACTTCTCTTGCTTTTTCTCCTCCCCACCTCCTTTATGAGAGAGTCTACTAGTGAGGCATAATTCAATGGGAACCCAAACACCTTCTGCAAATACCTTCCATGGTCCACTCAGATTTCGTGGTGCTTCTAACTACCATTTGGGTTATTTCAGTGTTTCGCACCCATTTGTGTAGGGTGCAAAATGCAATATTTCCAGCTTTCCTACTACGAGATTGGGGCCATTCTAGCCACTACGGTAGCGGTCATTTGGGCCCTTCATACTGTTTTCGTGTTTTGGTATCCCCGTCGATTTGACGGTCTTCTCGCGATCCCGGGTTTCCCGTTAGTGGGTAACTTATTTCAACTCCTCAACAATCCCGCTAAGACGTTGATGGAATGGAGTCAAAAATATAATTGTTCCATATTTGAAATCACCCTTGGACTCTCAGAAGTAGTGGTGCTCAATTCCTATGGGGATATGCAAGATTTGTGGCTGAAGTACACCACTGAAGTTCCTTCAGGCTCTAGCCTGGACTGTTCCAAAGCTCGAGTGACATATAGAAATGTGCAAAAATCTATATGTTCGAGATTGAACAAAAAGTGTACCGGTAAATGGTCCTCTTTAATCAATGATCAGTCTAATTATGCCATCAAAAACCTTATTTTGAACCACAGGAATTTATCTGGCCCTCCTTCTTGCAATATGTATACAAATCGACGAGTCCAGTCGTCCAATATTGATATTCTCCCATTTCTTCAACAATTCACGTTAAGAAGCTATGTCAATATCACCTATGGATTGCACCTAGATTGTTATAAACGAGACAAATCCTTTTGTCAGGAAATAATTGTGGTTGAGTCTAATCTACGGAACCACAACACAATCACTTCTAATTTGGAGTTATATTTCCCATTCTTAAAATATATCGGCTGGAATTCATCGAGAAGAGTTTTCGAAGACCGTAGAAAAGCATATTCTAAGGATCTTTTATGTGCTATGAAGAAAAGAATCGGTCAAGGTGATAATGTGATTGAGAAGTCCTTGTCTGCGAAACCTCTACAATCAAATTCTATTTTGACTGACGATGAACTACTGGAATTGTTTGTAAATATTGCCAGTAGTGGTCTAGAAACTATTCCCTTAATCATAAACTATTTGTTTGGCCAGTTGACTTATTCCACCGGTGTTATGATCCAGGAAATAGCATTTAAAGAAATCATGGCCCTGTCAAACAACCATATTATTTCAGCTTGGGAAGACGCTGCCGTTAACAGGAGTTGTGACTTTGTGATGGCTGTGATTTATGAAGCAATACGACTCTTTAGTAATCCTCCATTAAGCAACCCTAGGTTAACTATCAAAAATCTACTTTATAAAGGAGCAATAATTCCTCAGGGTACCAAAATAGTTATGAATACATTCGCTGCTAACCATGATATTAAGGTATTTCCAAATCCCTACTCATTTGAGCCTGGAAGATGGCTTGATAAGCAAGGCAAATTCTATTCTCTGGTTGCTTCTAGACATAGGCCTGCAATGCTTGCTATTAATCAGTTAGATTTGAAAATGGTGTATACATTTACTTGTCGTATGATCATCATGTTCAAAATCAAGCCTCCTACCACAGGATTGCTTACGGATTTGGATGGTTTCAGGATAAATCATTTCCCTCGCGGTATTACATTAGAGCCCATACCATTAAGTATTAGGTTGGAACCAAGGGTTCTAGAAAATAGTGATAAACTCTATTATCGCTTAATGCGCGACTAACAGTCATCTTGAATTGGTTCTCTATCTAGCTAAAATAAAATTATAAAATTAATTGTTAGTATCATTATCCACAAATGTAAAACCGTTCACACTATTAGGATCAATGTATCCGACTTTATTAACTACCACAGACTTGGTACCTTTGCTCATTGGTAAGTTATACTTTAATACCCCTCTAATAATTAAATCAAATGGATTTTTAGATATGATTTCCCACTTTTCTGAGTTGTCAGGATTGTCAGTATGGTTCTTCTTTGATAATGCACTTGTCAAGTTTTTTCCAGGTGATAACAATTTGATTTCTGCCGTTTGATCTATTGGATCACGGTTAAAAAATCCACCATTGAAATTAATCACTGTTTCAAGTTCATACACAGTCCCCAAAAGAACATTTTCGACCCCAGTTACAACTTCAAGTTCCAGTTCCAGTGAGTCATCGATGGTCAAAATGGGCAGTTCTACATCTTTATCCGAAAGATATCCACTCTTTGCGAAGAGATCGAATTCGACATCTTGAATCGACACGGTGAACCACCCAGGATTCAATGCTTCAACCACAATGTTCACAATTAATTCATCTTGACTAACCACGGGGTTTTCTATCGAAGTAATAGACACGTTTGCTAAATCCTTGGTACTGGCAAGCACGAATCCCATGATGAACCCAATCGTCAAAATTGCCAAGATACTTATCAAAGTGTAAATGAAAGATTTGAGACAATTAGCACGGTGGTCACCAAATTCACTATCTGATGATTTTCTAGGTAACAAGAAGTGATTACTGGCAGGTGACATTCTAGGGTGCTTGTATCTTCCCTTCTGTGGATTTCCCCATAACCCTGAAGATTTTTTGTTTAGTGGGAGGTCAGAAGGAATATCCTCTTCGTATTCATCAATATCATAATATTGACCCTGTTGATCATAAGGATAATTTCCAAACACATCAACTTGTGCACGAGGGGAAGAGTTGTTGTTATGGTTGTTGTTCGGCATTAAAGGTTGTCCAGTAGATAAGTACCGTTTCAGTTTCAAACCCATGGGCTTCTTTCCATTAGGGAAATTGAGATTCAACGATCTATAATGAGGAAGACGATGATTCTGGTTCAATAAAGAAGTAGTTTCGTTCGTATTATTGGAGTAAGGGAACCTGATATTGTTATCGTAATATATTAATTCATCATCAAAGTCTTCAATGTCAATATCATCAGGAATCAAACTGTATCTTCTAGGCTGAGATCCTTTTTTATCAAACAATTTTGAAGTTGTGGACCGTAATTTGGATGAAGAATGTGACGACTTGTACCGCTTAGACGTGCTTTTACTCGTAATTGAAGGAGCGAATTCATTTTGTAGAGCTTCCCCTGGTGTTTCAGCTTGTCCGTCCATTTGGACAACGTCCTCTTGGTGATTTAAAGGACCAGTGACTTGATCCATAGTTACAGGTTCTTCTTCCACTCCAGAAACAGCGTTGGGAGACGATTCCGAATCTTTAACACCACTCTGACGCACGGTGGTGGTAGAGGAATCATGGAGTCGCTGCGAGTAATACTCCCCGTCAGTGGAAATATCGTCATCCATTAAATTGTCATTATCATCCACTTCATATGAATAAGGTTCGTCATTAAAGCCATCATTAATACTCCGAGTTCTCTGGGATCCCGGTCTATAGTTCCCCAAAATGCCCAATCCCTGGTTATGGTGAGGATCATAGGGGACCTGATAGTTAGAGTGCCGCTCTGTTGCCTTTCCATTCCCATCATCGGGATTATTATAGGATGAGAAGGACCTTTGATAGTTGAGCTTTTTGTCTTTACCATTACTGATTGCACTATCGAAATAATTATTACTGTTGAATGAGTTTGCCAAAGACGAGGGTCTATGATGATGCGATGCTTTTGTTTGCTTGGAAGAATGAAGGTTGTTGGGATCGGTGGGGTAAATATTAGGAGAATGTAACGCAGCATACTGCTCGTTTGTGATCAAGCCATCACCTGAAGGAGAGTTCACGGTGGATGGTGGTTGGGTGGGCCCATTGCTAGGCACTCCTGGTAAAAATCCAGCTGGGAAAGCTGTGCCACCAGCAACGCTTCCATGTATACTGTTGTTGTCACCAGCTATATTGGCAGCGTTGCTGAGGGTATCAATGTCATTCAAGTTGTTATTCTCGTACACGAATGTTTCATCACTGTCACTACTTTCAATGTCATCCACAGCGCTGGCCAACTTAGCAGCAAAAAAGTCCGTTCTGGTAGAGCTCTGTTTCGCTATTTTCCTTTGTTTTCCCTTTGCTGGTTGGTTAGGCTCTTTATTCAATTCGGCACTGTTTATAGTATCTATGTTGGAGTTGGGAGTGGATGTAGGATTAATATTAGTGGACCCTTGTCCTTGGGAGGAGTTTCCCTGTTGGCTGGACGAGTTAAGGAGGGCCAAATTGACGTTGTTCAACTGATTAGGAGGATTAGACGCGTTGCTTCCCGGGTTCGACAGAGGAGGGATGGAGGAAGCAACTCCCGTGGAAGCATTGGTTTGGGAATCATTCTCGTTATCTGGCTTGCTGATGTTGTTGGGAAACACACTGGACAATGGCGACGTATTAATGATTTCCGAGATAAGGGTGGTGTTCTTGGGATGGGGCTCCTTTGAGTTGATGATTTTCTGCTTAGCCTTAAGCGACTTGTTCAAATTGGTGATAGTGGTTTTGTTTAAGCGGGTGGGCTGGGGTGCATTGATGGAACTGGTGCTGGCGTTGGCAGAGGAAGCCACGGTATTGCCAGTAGCCGGTGGCTCTTGATTAGGAGCCACTGAGGATGCAGAAGAGGTGGATGATCCCATGGCAAGTTGCTCGTTGGGGGTGGCGGTGGCGGATGAGGGCGCTCCCATGCTATTCAATCTGAGATTAAGTTCTCTGTTATCAGAAACAAGGATTTTCTTGGGCACTTTGAACACGCCAGAAGACGAGTTGGAGTTGGGGGTGGGAGTAGCCGTGGCATTGAGCGGTGGAGGAGCGCCGTTTTCGGAGACCAGTGGTGGCGGCACGGGAGCTGATGCTTGGCCCAGGCTACTGGGAACGGTGTTCAGAGACGCCTTGGGGTGTAGCGCCGGCCGAAGGTCTTGTTTGGATTTTGGGTCATTCTTGGTGGGTTTATCGTGAGCATCCATCGCTAACGAGGTGGAGGCATTTGGCGTCTTGGAATTCACCTTTTGAGGCGACCCTGGGGCGTCGGACATGGTGGCTTCACGCTGGGAGGTTGTGGCGGGTTCGGCGCAGCCAACTAGTGGTCTTTCGGTAGAGAATGTGACGGTGGGTGTGAAAATGATATGAGCCGGGGTATAAGAAAAAGCAATAGATTGAGGCGAGACGAACGCAGAATGTGCGACTACTGCGCGCGCGGCGATACCAATTTTCCCCAGTGGTGGGTCCCTTAGGTGGAGATTGCTGGCCAGGTCTGCAGTACCAAACCGCGAGTAGCAAGGCAACGGCCAGAGCTGGTACTACTGGCTGGCACTGCTATGTAGGGTGGATCGCTGTCGCTAGAGGGGCCGTCGTATCACGAGTTAAGCGAAACCGCAATCACCGGTGGATGCCCGGCATGAAGATACGAGAGGGCCCATGCCGTTACGGCGACGACGCTCACAGTACGACGCTCGGTATGGGACTCCATTATGGGACTCCATTATGGGGAGCGCAGTACGACGGTGGCCCACAGCAAACAGGCTCGGCCTACGATGCCACTGTAACACCCGCTAACTATGACACTACGTATGGTACGAATGCTTTCAGCGGGCCCTGCTAACATGGGCTCGCCTAATCGCTTCCGGTCGCTATCCACAATCCCGTTGGACTGCACCTAGTACCACGGCCCAAGGCCATCTCAACTCATCGCTACCACAACAGGAGCCATGTCGTTTTCCTTCGGTTTCAATCCCAGCGACGATGAGCTGGAGACTGTGGCGACTGTGGTCGCTCCCTCGGTGTCGGCATTGTCGTCCGTGGCCATAGATCCTCAGAATCTCCCCAAATCGCATTCATTGGACCTATTGTTGGCATCGCTAAAAGACGTCAAACTCACCTTTGATAACTACTATACCCCTGTGGGCCACAATTTGACCTACAGAAGAGAACTCTTTGATGTAAAGCACCAGCTCATGGCCGAAGACACGGCTGAGGGCGACTCCAACGAGAACCACGTCCTCCTCAGTACCGACCGTGATTTACAGAAGAACGTTTATGAAGGTGGTTTCAAAAGCTGGGAGTGTTCTTACGACACGGTGGACGAGCTCAAGTCACTTGTCGACTCGGGCAAATTGCATTATTCTTCATTTCTCGAGTTGGGCTGCGGAACGTCGCTTCCAACATGCTTTCTTTTCAGAAACAAACTCGACTCCAAAAACCATGATCCCGTCACCTTCATATTATCGGACTTCAACTACGATGTGCTTCGCTTGGTCAGTTTGCCCAACATATTAATCCATTGGGCATCGACCCTAGCAGTGGAAACCTTGGTGGGGCTCACTCTGAGTGAAGACAGACCGTTGGTCAGCAACGACGAGCTATTATGTACCGAGGAATTGCTCCAAGCATTTAAATCCGACATGGACAAGTACCATGTGGATCTCAAGTTTATTTCTGGCTCCTGGGGTCCCCAATTCAACCAATTGGTGGGAAAAGTTGACTATTTAATCTCCTCGGAAACCATTTACTCACCAGACACCTTACCTATAGTGGCTGAGTCCATAGTGGAACTCACCACACATGCGTTGGTGGCGGCCAAGAATATTTATTTTGGAGTGGGAGGCTCGGTGATCGAATTTTTGACCTATTTAAATCGAGTTCACCCCCAGGGTATGGCAAATGTGAAAGAGGTGGACGACAGCCAATTGAAGAGATCGGTCATACATTACACAGTGTAAGATTTACCCGATGTAACCACAGAAAACAAACGGATTCTATATATATGCACCTCACAGTCGGGTTTCAAACAGTGGTGGATAGGATTTAATTTCATTAAGTAATTTCATGCAACCAATTTTCCGTATAATTGAAAATTTGTGTTATATTATGACTACAATCAATTTTCAAATTATGGCGTATTCATGTAAGCTTATGGGAATTTTTATTATTTTGTAAATATTTAATTAAAGTAAGATTATTAGTCGTAATCACCCAAGTTTGATAATTTTACAAATTCGTAAAATCAATCATCATCGCAGTCCATAAAGAATTATATGAATTTAGTTATACTTTATATTAAAAATATTATGATACATCAATTAATCGAAATGATTCATTTAAGAAAGCGTTATCTACATCCTTTCTATCGGTAGTAAATTCATTAGCGTATATCCTCACAAAACAAATGATTCACACTTGATAGTTTGTATGAACCAAACTTTTTACGTTGGAGTTAACGTAGTTTTCGGTAGTGAATTTGCTAGTAGCCGTTTTAGCATTATTTATGGATTTTGTTTATAATTCAAATCAGTATTTAAGAAAATAGTAAACCCTTCCTAGAATGGTTTCTTGTATAGAAAAAAATACGAAAAGGAAGATAGGAAATCATCGCTATGATTATGAAAGATTTATAAGCTCAGCCCAAACTTCAAAGCAGCACACTACAATTTTGAAGTTGAAAGGCACAGGGTACGACTATAGAAACGCGCCTGGGCCAATCACAAGACCGAAAACATAAATCATCACGTCAAAGTAGCAGGAGATGCCTGCAGTGAAAAATGCCGCCAATTTTTAGGTTTTGACATTGGCCGGTACTACAAGAAATGTAGACCACACCATAATGCCCCATTGTATAGAAATTGTCCAGAAAGGGTCATTAAGACGGATCTACGTAGGGTGCACCCACCTGGTGTGAGAATACGAGATCCTCTTGCACGCAGCAATTCGCCTTCCTGGTCCACCCCAGCTCTCCCGTACCCCAGCCTAATCTCGCTAATGTCTTTCATTCCTCGCCGACCAATCAATTTGGGGCCAACTATGCCAACCTTAAGCCATTTCGCAGCAATGGCCTGATTCTCTAGCGCACGACTGTTCTGGTCCCCCAATAATCTGGCGTACAATAAGAAGAAAAAACATTTCCATCTTCTCACAGACAAAGAGTCAAGTTACCAACCAGTAAGTATCGAGAACAATTCGACGTGTCTGGCATCCTAAGGAGACCAGCACTGACGTGAGCGGAACGGTTCACTCTTGGCACAGGGCTCCCCCTCTGACCCCTTCTTGGTATCGTCATTGAGCGTTGCTGAGCAAATATGTTGTCTATACTGAGAAAGTGCGGCCACTCATGATGAATATATAAAGAGATTGGACAGGTGGTGGGTAGCGAGCACATTCATCATGACATTCAATACAACAAGTGGATTATGGAGAAGTTGGCGATGTTTTTACCGTGTATTTGATATACACAGTGTGTGATTGGGGCATTTGACAACAGACCCCGTTGGCGGCCCATTTTCTGCTCTCAAGCTACAAAATTTCTACAATGGATGGAGGGGCCCGTCTGTCACATTCCTAGCGTATCATATATTCCAAAGGAGACGGGTGTGATTGTATAATCGTGTTCGGGTGGACCCAGATACTACCATGAAATATACTATCAGCAAACGCCGGGTCGTCCACTGCACAATTTTTCGACCAATCAAAATGCCACGAGTGGGCAGAGTGTGAAGAGTGAAAAAAAACCGCTACACAGCAGGAAGCTGTACTAACTCATCTAGGATGTTCCGTCAATCTTTGCAAAGAATAGCCGTCCGTGGCCAGGCTACCGTCGCCAAGACCGTTCCTAGAACCTTGTCCAACGCCTACGTCGGCGACTTGGAAGGAAGATGGACCAGCTTACCAAAGGAAGACCAAACTGCCTTGATAGATGAATTGAAGACCAGAATGGAATTGCCATGGAGCGAATTGTCCGTTGCTGAAAAGAAGGCCGCTTACTACATTTCCTTCGGAGAATGGGGTCCAAGAAAGCCATTGTACGGTCCAGGTGACAAATCCAAGGTTTTCTGGGGTGTTGCCGGAGGTATTTTCATCTCCATGGTCATTTTCGGAGGTGTTAGATCCTTGGCTGCTCCTGGTCCAACCACCATGAACAGATCATGGCAAGATGCTTCCGACGAGTACTTGAAATCCAAGAACTCGAACCCATTCACTGGTTACTCTCAAATCCAATAATTTCATTGAACCTTTCCAGTTCAGACCAATTCTATCAATTCAAGAAAGTTATTGCATCAATTCAGAGATATTCAGCATTCAATCTCTGTTGATAATACGAATAAACGATAATAAGGGTAGGTGTAGCTAGATGTTGTTAAACACGACAGGATGTTTCTAGTATTGGTATTGTAGTGTGTACACTTCAATGTGTGGACATTTTAATGTGCCGGGTCGCCAGTGGGACCTAGCTAATGTCACTTGTTGGTGACGTATAATAACTCTACAGAGTCAATTACTTCGGTTACTTTATTATTATGCATGTCTATTAACGGTATGGGGCATCGGCATCAATGCAGTATTGCAACTCTTGCTCCCACTTGTCTCCATTTTCCAACAACTTTTCCTTATTGTACAACAATTCTTCTCTGGTCCAAGTACTGTATTCCACGTTTGGAGATTCAACAATAGCATCGACAGGACACGATTCCTGACAGTAACCACAGTAGATACATTTGGTCATGTCGATATCGTACTTGTAGGTTCTTCTAGAACCGTCAATTCTTTCTTCGGCTTCGATGGTGATGGCTTGGGCTGGGCAGATGGCTTCACACAACTTGCATGCTATACATCTTTCTTCACCACTAGGATATCTTCTTAATGCATGTTCACCTCTGAATCTGGGCGAAATTGGACCCTTTTCAAAAGGGTAGTAAATGGTGTATGGAGCACGGAAGTACATTTCCATACAGATGTACATACCACGAGCAATTTCGCTCAAGAAGAAGAACTTGGTGGCCTTGCTCAATGCACTTTCGTTGGATTCCTCCCAGGTCTTGGGCTTGGGGAGTCTGAATCCCTTGGGCCACACTGATTGAGTGGATCCTCCCGTGGTAAGGTATTCAGATGTTTCGACTGCTACTGTTGGCTTCATCACTCTGGGGGTCATGGAAAACAACCTGCGGTTGAGACCCTGTGCTGATATTTGTCTGAACATTTGTGGCGGATATGATAATGTTCTGTGACGGAAGAGACCGGCTATAGAATTTGAACTCGTCGTCTGTTTAAAAGATGCTGGGTGGTGAGCTGAAGTCGGTGAGTTGAGACAAAGGTTTTTTTTTGTATAGTGGTCAGAAAAAAATGCGGTGCTGTTATTGGCTGGAGAGTGTAGTGCACCTAACAGTATGGGGAGACAGGGCGAAAGGAGCGGCGGAAAACCGTGAATCTGGGCCCAAAACTGGTAGAAAAAGGGTCACAGCGGTAGTAGGTGTGACGAGGGTTGCTCGTGCCAAATTTCTGGCCGATTGGCTGGTATTGGGTCGTGATGTCTCGGGGAAACCGTTAACTATGGATCATTTGAGCCAATCGCACGACTGTCATAGGCTTGCGATAGCACAGTATGACGAAGGTCATGTGAACGACCGGGCTCGGTTACGTGGGGATGCACACAAACACCTGTTGAGAAGTACGAGTAGCTGAAGTGCTGATTTACGATTGACTTTTATTGTCGCACGGCATTTTGAACTAGTTGTAGCTTTCTTGATAGGAAAACCTCCGGTAATAATAATCAAAATATTCAGAAAATCACGACTTTTACAAGTTGGTAGGTTTATAAAATTTTCACAAGTAAGATCCCCACAAGATCTCAACATCTATAGTTACCACGTTTAGATTTATTTTCTTTGGGCTATTTTTGTAATGGTGTACGATATTAAGTTCTGTATTATTTTCGATCCCCACATGAACACATCAACGGTCGATCTACATGGGAACGATGCCCCGTTGAAATTATATTTATCATACATACCGAGAGATATTTTCAATGCACGCTGCGCAAATTATTGTCATGAAAATAATTCCAATAGTATCCATATAATATACATAACCATGATAGAATAAGCCATCTACTCCTAAAGAATCACCTCATTTCTATGGCTCAGTCTAGCCCATAACCCGCAAAGCCAATTCCACACTGGCAAAAGTCCCAGCACTGGCCGGAAGCGCTCTCAACAAACAAGGAACAATGCCTTTCCAAAACCCCCTCAAGCCATGCGTGTGATAAATGTGTCTTGTGGCTCGAGCAACACTGCCGTTGATCTTAGCACCAGGCCCAAACGGTTCGCTCTGGATGTTCGATTTAATCACATCGATGGGATACGACGAGAGCCATAACGCATTGCCCGCCAACGCTCCACTGATAAGCAACTCGGGGGTGGAAATATCATTACGGGAACGGTAGTGCTGTAAGTCAATTATCTGCTGAATCAAGGTCTCGTAGGTCAAGAACCACACACCGTATGCCTGCAGCTCCCTCAACAATGTAATGCCGAACCCACGGTAAATACCCCTGAATAATCCCTGTTGGCGGTATATTTTCTTCACCGTCTCCGTTAAGGAGCTGGAGGTGGCGGACGTGTTGGATTGGCTTAAAATACGAAGCTGTTCCACTGGAGAGGTCACCGGCGTATTGACAATCCCTGCCACTGCCCCAGCAATGTACGTTTGCGGCCAGAGATTGAGTTGTGCTTGCCCCGTGCTGTTTAAGATTTGTCTTTTGGATTCATGGAATCCATAAAATTGCAACGAAACACAAGCCCCTACCCCAAAAAGCGGTGCCAAGGTTCCCTTATAGAACGCAAGCAATCCCTCGTTCTTAATAACCTGCTTGATAACCGAGATTGACGACGTTTCATTGGAAGTTTGCAATCTAATCTTGACAAGGTCCGCCGGCTGGCCAATTAAAACTTGAGTGGCCCCTCCAATGAAGCCAGCAGCAATATCCTTGACCTTTCTCGACACAGAGTGGTCTACCACAGGAGCATCAGACATAGCGTAACAGATATAACATCGTATCGGTGCTTCCTACACTGGTAGTAATAGGCGGCGATATTGCACCAAATCACGTGAAGGGGAAGCTAGGTTGGTACAGCATATATCGGGAACAAGGGACCAGACAAGGCGTATTTGTGCTTGGGTGAGTAAATGAGCCGAGAACCTGGCTGCTACAGTTTCTGCCTGCTGGATTAGTTTGGCTAATTTTCGGTGATGTTTTACTCCAACCAGACGAAGTTTGTAAATGATGTTGGTGAGACTCTCCCAGATCCCCGAGTAACACCAGAAAGCAGGGATGAAAAGATGTCACAGAGATAAACCAATAGATAATATGTCTGTTACTTATGTGCTTCTATTTTTATAGCGTAAATCAGGTGCTGGGTCAACCATTCTCCCATATTTTGGCGATACAGCTTTCCTATGCGAGTAACGGAACACACAGGCAACTTTCTTGGAACAGGAAAAACTCAGAATACTCGTGGTGACCGACCACATACCGTTTGTCAAGCTGGATTACGCCCCCTCTAACGTACATTATTACCTGCTTACACTAAAAATACTTTTCGCAGCCATTTTTCCAACAAGTTAATCAAATTCAGCATTCACCCTGGGACACATTCCATGATTTCATTCAATCAGTGCACAGTTCCATAGGCCAGAAAGTGGTAATTTTATTCCAATTTTAGTATAGGTTGCTTGACCAAAACGACAAACAATTGGATTGGCCAGCTGACTATACAGATTGTTGACTATTGCTAAAAAGTTCCCTCAACCTAGGCGACAAAAGCAAAACACACACTTATTCGTCGCAACTATTCCTACTGGACGCCTGTTCCCATAATTTACCTTTATTACTTTACTATAGTTCTATAATATGACACTTTGACTATGCATTAAGCAAACCTCCAATAGATAGAGCATGGCGAGGCCTTGCTTCGTCGTCTGAATCAGACAGTCTAGGAGTTTCGGATTTACTGAAGGCTGCAGTGAAGTCCACAGCCATCGGTACTGATTTTGTTTCCTCGATTTTTGAAGGTCCAACATCAACCTGTTGGGGTTCCACAGGCTCATGCTTGACTTCGATTATCTTTGTCGGAGCTTCCACAATCTTCTGATGTGGTTGCGGCGATGAAACCGATGCTAATTGTGGCAAGTCTGTACTTGGTTGTCCTGGGACCGGTGTGACATTGATCAGGGGCAATTTGACGTCCCTGTCACCATTGACCGGATAGTATGGATATCTCATAAACTTGGGTGGAGGAGGAGGAGGAGGAGGCCCAGGAAGCGGACCGGGACCGTTTGGAATTCTATCTCCTGTATGAGGAGGGTAGTACGACACAGAGAATGCATATGGGGGAGGTGGTAGTGAGATTGGAGCAGCAGCTCCTGGTTGATTGAAATAGGTCCCTGGATATGGGAATGGTGGGAAGGAGCCTTGGGAAAGCGGTGATATTCGATAAGATGATGGTAATGGCGCCAAAGGAGGTGTGGTATTTGATGCAATTAAGGGTGGACCATCCTTGGTGATTTCGGGAGTAGCCATGGCCGTTTGTGAAGGGGATGCTGCTTGTGCTTTGGACGGAAATGCAGGTGATTGAGGAGGTTTGGTTGCGTCTGAAACAGCCGCCGGACGAGGAGAGGCAGACGTGGCCGCCGACGACTTGGTGCCGGCAGCATTTCTCTTTCTTCTCTTGATGGTGTTGCGCTTCATTTTGATGGGCCTATGCGAGCCATGGAGCCGATAGTACAACCCACAAGCGTTGCATATGGTGTTTCCCACGTCATCCCTCCGCCATAACGGGGTGATGGTAGTACCACAGTTGAAGCAAGCCACCGCCAACGAGTCGGAATCGGCCTCGCCCGAGTCGGTGTCTTCGCCCAGCCTCTTCATGCTCACCTCGCTCTCTTCTTGCGAATCATGACCTGAGGTATCCGGGGCGTTGGAGTCGTCCTTTTTGGCCGCAGGAGAGCCGGGGTTTTCCCGCTTGTTCACCACCACTCGGTTGTTGAACGCAGGGCACCCTTTGCACGCGGCGCTGCCGCCGGTCCCATTACACCGGCCGTCGCCTTTACACGAGCCTTCGTCATGCCTGGTGATGGCAATGGTGTTAGGGGGTCGTTTCAAGTTGACGGGTCTATGGGTGTTGTTTGAGCGAAGATAGAGCCCACATGCATTACAGATAAGGGTACCATCAGGGGCCCGTCTCCACAAAGGAGTCTTGGTGGTTCCGCAATTGGAACACTGTTGGCCATCAGAAGTAGCGGCGTCTGCGGCGGTGTCTTTAGGAGAGCTCACCACGCGAGGGGTCAGCGATGGAGATTGACTATGGCTGGTAGACATGTCTTTGTGGTCCTTGGTGGACGGAATAGCGCTCGGCGTGGTCACCGGCGGTGAATCTTGGTGGGTTGACGGCATCAGACTCAAGTGCACTTCTTTATTACTAACCATCATAGGGCTGGTCACAGCATTTGCAGGCCTCGAAGGGGTGGAACTTGGGATGAAGGAAGGGACACAGGGAGCAAAATCAAGCGGTAACAACAGCAACAAGCAACCAAGTTTCTTTAGCCTGAACACTCGTAGAGTCTACTGGAGTAGATATTTCACAGTGAGAGATTGCAACGATAATGGTGGAGTGAGGGTATAGGCCCGCTTACGTAACAAAAGCCTCAATGTGATGAACAATATGCGAAGATACGGATTGCATGGTTAGCAGAACGATGCGCGCTGACGCTGACAGCCAATGGGAGGATGGCGAAGGGGCAGCAAGAAAATCCGGGTCACGTGCACGGACCCCGAGCCCGCCAATAGCAGCGCGCACATTTCTAAGCGTGCCAAGGACACAGCTCCCATTGAGGCAGCAAGTGTCCCACGAGAGTCATGGAGAGTGAACCAGGGTGCCGCAACTACATCTCCGTGGCCTAGGCCTCCCTAACTAACTCCAGCGGGGTTCTACACAAGGCGTCCACTTGAGGGTTGTTTGCCGAAATGGCTGGGTGGGCAAATGCCGAAGGGCGTATGCAGGAACGACACTTTCGGGGACTGCTGCAATGGCCAACAAAGAGGAGGGCGGAGTTTGAGTTTGCCAAGCACGTCCGGGGTATAATTCCGGCTTCTGCCAAGACAGTGATTCTCCGCTGGCCAGGAGCGCTGGCATTTGGCTGTTCTTCCGATGGCCAAACGCTTCCAGAACCACGGAAGTCAGCACCGATGCCTCCGTGCATTGATCTATTTTGAAGCAAATACGAGTGGGCTCAAAGTGTAGGCCCCGAGCGCAGACTCCTCGCGTGCCCGCAACACAGTGACAGTACGGCGTAGCAGAGCTGATGGAATAGATACGCCAGGATATGGCCAGTAGAGGGCTCCCAGAATGCCCCGAAGGAAGCTCGAGAATTGCCCGAGGAGAATTCCCTAAGGAGAATTCCCTAACATAAATACCTAAGATAAATACCTAAGATAAATACCTAAGATAAATACCTAAAGAACTGCCCATGGACATCGCTATTGATCCGATGCAGTAGAGGGCTCCCAGAATGCCCCAACGGAAGCTCTGGAGAATTCCCTAAGGAGAATTCCCTAAGATAAATACCCATAGGACTGCCCATGGACATCACTATTGATCCGATGCAGTAGAGGGCTCCCAGAATGCCCCAAAGGAAGCTCTGGAGAATTGCCCCGAAGGAAGCTCGAGAATTGCCCGAGGAAAATTCCCTAAGACATCGCCTATTGATCCGATGCAGTAGAGGGATCCCAGAACGTCCCAAGAAGGCCCTGGATAATTGCCCAAAGAAGCCCCGGATAATTGTCCGAGGAGTACCACCTAGGAAAATCCCCTAAGATAAACACCCGTATAACTTCCCATAGACAGCCCATGTACATTCCCTATAGTACTGATCCAAGGTGGGATGGTGCCAATGGGGCTCATCGAGGGGGGCCATCGACATGGCTAACGGGACTGTAGGTGCCTACACGAACCAGGGCATACCCACACGAACCAGGGCATACCCACACGAACCATGGCCATCCACACAACCTACCATAGCGTGCCTGCACGAACGTACCTTGCGGGACCATGCTACCCAGTCAAATCACACCATATCTCCCATTGGCAATGTCGTACTGTGATATTTTACAAAAACTATTATGGGTAGATCGCTTGGTATGCCCCAGCGCTTGGTATGCCCTATCTTGGCAAGGCTGAACGCAATCTGTGGCCCGATATGGTGCGGTTTGGGCAATCTGGGCAATCTGGGCAATCTCACCAATCTGATGGTGATCGCAGATACGGCTGCAGAATGGCATGGGCCCATTTCAGCCTCGTCGTTCTCCCATCCAGGGCATGTGACTGGCCCCAGCAGATGGGGGCTGGATCGGCAGGGATCAGATCCGCCAACCGCGTAGGCTTGATCCGTTGCTTAGGCTCCCTGATGTTTTCTCGACTCATAACGTCATCAGCGTGCAATGACACAAAAACGCGTTGTTGGTGGGATGTTGTTGGTCAGCCACGAAACCATCACCGCTGCCGGGCCAAATCGGCCCTTGTCGAGGGCACCATCACCGGCACGGCACCTTCAGCGGGGTCCATGGCGCCAGCGCCCAGTAGCACGACTTGGCCCGCTCGTAACTGGCCCGTTACTGTGGTCTACCGGTCCCTCAGGTGGTTTTGGCACCCGTCTTCACTTGCCCCTCGCACGCGCTCATTACGTAACCCCCCTGCCAAAACAACAACAAACACCACCATACACAAACAATCCACGGTCCCATCTTCGTGACCCTGGTCCCTCTGCCAGCACCGTGCTGCTTCTGTCCATTGCTTCTTTCCTACTGCCGCCCTGCCCACTGTTTCTCGTTTCAAGTTTGCCCTGTCACCGCCAGCTATCCCCTGTTCCTCCCTGGTACCTTGATTGCTCTAGGATTGCTTGGCCCAGCATTATTATAATCGAAGAATCATAGCTCGTCTTCATCGTCGTACCAGATCGTGGCACATCAGCATCTTTTTCCGAGGCTTTTCAACATTCTTGTCGCCCTCCGCTGTTCCCGTCCTGGTTGCTTCGTTTCAATACCTCCATCTGCCATCATCATAAACACATTCACCACTCTGACTCCTCGAGCCCGTTGTCCCATCTTGTGCCATGCCATATCTGCGCCCGTTCTCTGGATCCAACTCCAGTGGGTCCGCAGGCTCGTTTAATACAAGTGTTTCCTCCAGCAGTCCCAAGAATCCTCCCCACACTGCAACTACAGCGGTCACTACTCCTTCTTCCAACAGAACTGGCACAGCAAACTACGACCACGACACTATGGCACCGTCTCCTAGTGGCCAATTCCCCCAGCATGGATCGAGGCCGCCGCTAGGGGCCAATCACTCCGCTACAAAGAAGCAACAACACCAACTGCCTTCCAAGTTAAATAACACCCTGTTAGAATACTACACCAACAATACGTTCTCACGGTCATTCAACAGCTTGATTCTCGATGATATGAAAGATGAGGTCACCCCCAATACCTTGGCGAGCTCTTCCTCGAAAATGAAATTAAACAAGTCCCCTCCATTCAATATCAAGAAAGACTACACCAACGACAGAATAGATGACTGCATGGAGGAGGACTCTCATCTTCTTGATGACGAGGAACTTAACGCAGCCGATATAGACTTAGATGATAACGAAGCCCATGACGAGTCCGACACCGCTCCGGACCATCCAAGCACCCTTCCATCCACCCGTCATTATAGATCCAATTCCACCATCAGCATCCGGAATACTCCTAACGATCATATATCTGGACATAGCAGAAACAGCAGTCGTCACAGTCACAATCCTCAACGTAAAGCTCATAGCCATAGTTACAAGAAGCTGGAGGATCATACCATTGCATCTGAAGGTGAGGAACTCGAGAAAGTGCAATCGCAACAGTCCTCCATCAAGAGATCCTCCAAGTTCTTGAACTTGTCTATCGATTCTAACTTGAGATTCATGAATAATAAAACCAATGAAGATCTTGACAATATCAGTGACTTGAATGAAATAGATTCCGCTATTGTCAAGCCCACCAACATTTCATCATCGGCATCCATCAGTCGGGAACCAACTCCGATTGAAAACCTGAGTCCAATCACTTCTCGCATGTCTGCCGCACCTAATGCTAATAATAAGTTCAAAAGACCTCATAAATTGGTTAGTCAAAGCCCTTCACCATCATCCTCAAAGGTCAATGCGCTGAAGTCAATGATTTATCAATTCAATAAATCGCCTGGCTCTTTACAGAATCCTCAAGCTTTATTGCTGGTACCTAAAACAGATTCCAGCTCCCTCTACAGTCGCCCTTCAAGTCACAGAATGGCTAGTAATGATCTGATAGATTTCTTTTCGCCTTCAGAATTGGGGAGAAAGGGATTCAAAATGTTTAAAAATGCTGATAAGGATGCCATAATATCACCCAATAGGTCTACCCCAGAAAGACCAACTCAGGTTGGGGTTTGCATTTTCAGTGAAAGGAAACACGTTCCTTCCAATGAATCATCCACGAAACTAACATCAAACAAACTCAGAAAAACTTCATTGAATTATAACAAATCCCCATTTCATAGACAAAGCTCGTCTCCAGTTGGCAACAATTTTGAATACTATAATATCGATGATGTGGATTTAGACAGTCCGTCCAAAAATAGGAAGCTTTCTAATAGCTCGAATAATTCGATTGTGATATATCAAGATGACTCCACATCCACTCCAGTGAACACAAGAAAAATCCAAAGTGGAAATCAGCATCATGTGCAACATGGTACCTTGGGTCCATTGTCACCGACTCCAATATCCCATCATGTAGTTAACGAATTTGATGACAAGGAAAACAAATTGTCTTACAGGTTTGTCAAACCATTGCAGACAGCATTCAAATCCACTGGATTGGTTAAGAAAAGTTCCATGCATAAGGAAGCACGCAAATTACCTCCAGAAACTCCAATTAAAAAGAACCCGTTGATGATGATTAATACCAACAAATCCAGTTTATCCAACATCATCTCCTCTGCTCATGAAGATGTCATGGATGACAACTCGGAAATTTCTATTGAAGTGGGTAGGAATAATATATCTGCTTACAATTCCACTATGAATGAATCTAATTCTTCGTTCTTCAGAATACATTCTACCAATAATTCTTCACAAAAAACTGCGCATTTGAATATTTTAAATAATGCCGACTTGGACATTGATTTGAGTTCAGATATTGAAATCGGGGTACCTGAAACTCCGACGAAATCGGTGAAGAAATCGCATTCTACCCCTGCTAATTTCAGTCCAGTACTGTTCAAAAACTCATCGAACAGACTGAATCACCACCTTAGGAACGAAAATAAACTTTACGTTTCGACAAACATTCATGATTCTGAGATGGCAAACCAGGATAGACTTGGACCTCCAAGGTCCAAGAGTGATGAACCGTCCACCCCAACAAATTTATTGCACAAAGGAATTATGCCATCCAAACACCATAAAAATCTTCACCATGAGCTTCTTGATCACAGCACTAAAGAAATGATCTCGAACGATTTGGAGAACTCTATCTATGTAAAAGAAGAAGAAGATAATACCTTGACTGCATTTAACAAGTCCGGAGTTTCTGAATATGAACTTTCGCAAACAAGCATTCCTTTTACCCAAGAAAATGACAAGGACAAAAAATTGTCACTTCCTAAAATCGATGATCATCTTGTCAATAAATTTGGAATGAAAAACATTAAGTATATCGGAACCGGAGAATTCTCCATTGCATATGAGTGTATTTTCCAGAATCAAAAATTAGCTATCAAACGGTCCAAGAAACCGATAATTGGGAAAATGGAACGTAAAGCTATAATAAGGGAAATCGATGCATTAAGAGCTTTGACTTCGGTAAAGGACAATGAAAGCATTGATATGCAAGAGCAAGAGGAAGGAAAGGAATACTTAGTATACTTCATTGAGGCATGGGATTTCAATAATTACTATTATATTATGACGGAATTCTGTGACAATGGAACGTTGTTCGACTTTTTGGAAGAGCACAAGAATTATAAGTTAGATGAGTTCAGAATCTGGAAGATCTTAATTGAAATCCTTAACGGATTGTCATTTATCCATCTGAAGAACTACTTGCATTTAGATTTGAAACCTGCAAATATCTTCATTACATTTGAAGGATCATTGAAGATTGGTGATTTTGGGTTGACTACGAAGCTCCCCATTCTTGAAAAAGACTTCGATTTGGAAGGTGACAGAAACTATATTGCTCCCGAATTAATCAATGATAAAATATATACCCCATTCGCAGATATCTTCAGTTTGGGGTTGATCATTCTTGAGATTGCAGCCAATATTATTTTGCCGGAGAATGGAACCCCTTGGAGAAAGTTGAGAAGTGGTGACTTGAGCGATGCTGGCAAATTACTGAGCGACAATATCAGTGATTTCTTACAACATCAGAACTTCTCGAGCTTGACCTCTTACAATACCAATATGAATTTTTCATCTAACCAGTCTATGAATTTGAACAGTCTGACCAGCAACATTACGTTCAATCCTCCACCTTCATTCAACCAATTGAACAAAGCCGGCGAGTCTCACTTGCAACAACCCCCACGTACCATCACTTCCCAAAACGTGAAGAACTTGAAGGGCTTGATTCCGCTGTGGGCACCGGATTTTTTGGTGAGCGGAGACTCGATGAATTTGGACAAGTTAGTGAACAAGATGTTGCGGCCCAATCCATTCGACAGACCCAATGCCAGAATGATTTTGGCCATGGACGAATGCCTGATCATAGAGAACCGCCGCAAAGCAGGCGCGACCATCTTTGAAGGTGAGTTTGGCCCCAATATAGACGAGGACGAGGGCTAGCTACCGTCACCACCACCACCACCACCACAACAACAATAAGTGCTCCACTACCATCGCACGCACATGATTTTGCTACGGATACCCAGTACTACACCATCCCATCATGAGTAACGAATATAGAAACTACGGTATAATTAAATAATATTAATTATTTAATGTAGAAATACGACGCCAGGCCACAATAGGCAATTGGGCCAAGCCCGGCTAGGGCCAGGCAGGCACCATAGGCACCGCCGAACACGCTTGGCACCGTATACGAGAGTCTCGGCGCCTCCGGATGCCCCCATTTCCTCGTATTGCCCTATGGCTGTCCCTCGGGGTCATGGCTCCACCGTACCATGTTATGACGTTGGGCTCGAGGCGTATGCACCTAGTGGCAGTTGCAGATGGGTGCAAAAGACTGACGTCATGGATGGACCGACGTTGGACCTCGTAAGCTGGCGAGTCTACAATAAGATAAGTGGCGATGCCGTTTGATCGGAATCACAATGCCGCTCGTGCCTTGTGCCTTGCGGTGTGGTAACAATACACCCGTTGCTAGGCGAGGCTTCTTCCACGCATTCCAGCGCGAAACGCCGCAATGGAACCCGCGTCCGCTGTCACAGGTGCCTGAAAAACGACAAGTTTAGCCAAGCCCCTGAGCCCGCGAACAAATGGCAACGGCACCGTTGATCAGGGGACGAAATGGGGGAGCCAAGGGGAAGGTCAATGGTGGAAGATGGTGATACACCAGTCGGTGCCAAGCCGCGAGCCAACCGTAGCAACCACACCATGGGCTGGAGGCAAGGACGGGTCTAGGGACCCCAGCCCCCAAGGCCTGGTACCACTGCGCGTGCCGCACCGAAACAGGCACCACCATAACCATAATAGACGCCACGCCAGGTGTGGTGATCCCGCTTGCGGAAACAATCTCCCGGTAGGCTATTGTCAATGTTTCACCCACCCATCACCACATTCCCGCCTTCTGGCACGGCGGTTTCACTAGCGGGCCCCACCCCTCTGTCGCCACACCACCACCTCACTACCACCTTCGTAGTGGGCCCGGGGTCGGCTCGCTAATTCGCAGCGCTGGTGGTGCGCCCGCTAGTTCACGGCTTACTAAACTGTTCAACCCATCCCTGCGAATCTGCCTGTTGGTTACTACTACTTAGGCAGACGTGACTGTTTGGTCGGGACCTTACATTGTTTTCTGTGCTAGTGATCTTGGACACTCTCCACCGCTGCCCTGCCGCTGCCCGCTTGACAACCGCAGGCCTTCAAACCCCCTCGGCCCCGCTGCCTGCCGGTGTCTCATCTGTCTCATCTTCATACAAATTTTGCTACATTCCCCATGTCTTCAAATCCTTTCATACTACCATCACATCCTGATAACACCCCGTCGCCTCCAGACTCACTAGGGGACGCGTATAAAGTGTATCCCGAATCGGTTCCTAGTTCTCCCCCCAAGGGCAAGTCGCCGTTCATGTTGGCCTCCGCTGTACACCGTCCGTTCCACCTGGCGTCGCCCAATGCTTCGGCTGCCACCCCGACCCCATCATCGTCCTCGTCATCCTACGAAATCAACTATTCCCCCAAACACTCCCGCAAACCTTCATCGTTTGCCTCTAGCCGCAACACCAAGAACTTGTCGTTGGATTTTTCATATCCCGCCGCCTCCCCGTCATCCAATTACACCACCACCCTTCTTTCGCCGGCGTCAGATTTGCCGTTCTCCAAGCCAGCGGTGTCCCGAAGAAAGACCTTGACGTTATCCATCCCTTCCAACGACGTCACTACCGTGTTGCAGGCACCTCCTACTATGGGGACCCCTTCGTTGGTGACTCCCGCAGTGACAAGGACCCCAGTGATACCTCCCTATATTCCCAGACAGAAGGCTGCTAGTTCCAGCCCGAACCTAGAAGACATAGAGCCTCCAAAGCCGTTTTCCTACTACCAGTACATTTCTTCGAGCCCAGTGTCTACCGGGTTAAAAAATGGTGTTTCCGATTTCCAGGAGCTCCAGAGTCCCATGGCGTTTGGCCGCTCTCAGTCCCCAAGCTCCCCCACAAACGTACGATTGGCTTCAGCCCTCGAAAACGTCGCTCTCAGAGACCGCTCCGATCCGGAAATCCCCATCCCCAACAAACCCACCAGTAATACCTTCTCCACCACTTCCGCCGGATCCCCAAATATACACGGCCGTGGCCCATTGTACCAGACGGCCCAGGCGAAAAAGTTTTTGTTCCCCGAAGAACTTCAAGAATCCAACCAACTAAATGCATATCCCACCGGGCCCCGGAACGTCTACAATAATTTGATTTTCCTATATCTGGACCCTACATTCAACCACGATACCAAGAAGCCCCGCCATCACCTGGGCCAAATTGACATCAATGAATATGACTTGGTGATCAATGTGGCCAAGGAATCACAAAACTTGTCATCACAATTTGTCAACCAGGTGGCAGGACAAAAGGAGTATTTGTATGTGCCGTGGTCGCATACCTCATCCATATCCCGCGAACTTCCCAGCATAACTTCCAAGATCAAGCAGTTCAGCGATAAGGGACTCAAGACCTTGGTCCATTGTCAGTGTGGCGTGTCCCGGTCGGCGTGTGTGATCGTGGCGTTTTTCATGCAGACGTTTAACATCGGAGTCAATGAGGCCTACGAGCTTTTAAAATCAGGCACCAATGCCGAAGCTGCCACCTCGCTTAATAAATCCATTGGCGAATCCGGCACTAGCATCGATGCTTGCGACAGAATATGCCCCAACATGAGCCTCATTTTCGAGTTGATGGAGTTTGGCGACCACTTGGGCCTGCCAAGAAAGAAAGAAGTTATGTGATACGATTACGAATATATTTTATAGACACCGTTGTGTAGTCGAAGTAGAGGACCCTTGGAGGTGGTAGACCCTTGGAGGTGGTGGTGCACACAGACAACATCACGTGCTATGATCGCACTGGTGGTGCACCGCCGTGTTGCCTGGGGCCATTCGGTATTGCTTCGATTCACACGAGTGCTGGTCGAGGGTCCAGAGACGGGCAAGCGCCAGACCCTATCACATGCAAAGAGTCACATGATCTCGAATATGTGGCCAACAGCCTACCTGCCAATTCACGGACCGTGAACCGTACTATTAGGCCTATTTCCAGGCAGTTCTGGTGGGTGGGCCCGAAGTGGCGAGCGCTGGCTGGGACGGGCCCAACATGCAAAAAGTGCACATCGGATTCAACCTGCAAAACTCTAACCTGCACAAAATCCCATACTTGGAGACAACCCGCAAACATATCTATCTTTTTGTTCACAGGCAAAAAACATACTATTCACAACTCCATCCACTATTTGTCCCTTAGTCACCGTCCCTAGTCGACCTGGTACATTAAGACCAGTAACTGCTCATTAAATCAACTCGCAAAATCCTATTGCCAGGGGTAAGTTCGCGCACTACACCATTGTACCCGAGCTATTTGTGACCGGACAATATTATTCCCAACCGTAATGTCATATCGTGGTGGTAGTGGATACTACCCAGGATATGGTGGCGGTGGATCCAACGGCGGACCGCCCAAGAAGTTTGGTAGCGGTTCCAGCGGCTCGTCGAGGCAGAATGGAAGCCTGCAAGCCGACCCCAACGGAGTGTCAGGACCACCATTCCTGTCAAACTCTTCCGAGAAGCCTAGAGGCACTAATGGATACAGTAGACGTCCAGAAAGAGACTACTACGGTGGATATAGATCAAGCCTGAGTCGATACGATCCAAAATACGGCAAGTATAGTGGCGGTGGTAGCGGCAGCGGGGGACCATCTACCGGCCAGAATGGACCAAGAGGCAAGGGCCCCTCCAGAGGCGATAGCACCTATTATGGGAGTGCTTCCGGATTGTCTAATGGACCCAATTCATCCTACAAAAGACGTTCCAACGATAGATACGACTCGTACCCTGGAACCAGATACTATTCATCCTCAGTCTCCTCAAACGGTGTCGAAGAAAGCAATGTCAAAACCTCATATTCCAAGTCATATCCCTCGAGGTCTCCAGAATGGAAGAGTTCTGACCGTTCAGATAGAATGGACAGACAAGACTCCCGTACAGATGATAAATATGACTCCTTCAAACCTTCCAATAGACCAAGCACATCTGAGGCCAAACCTTCTACGGTCTCATCAACAAAGTTCCTGGATGAAAGACGAAGTAAACCATCATCTTCATACCCCTCATCTTTCCCTACCCAGACAAAACCTACTAACGAAATACGAAAACCCAAAGCAAAAGCTGATGACGAACCCTCTTCTACGACTAATGATACTCACTCTCAATCCTATAATTCAAAATCTGCACATGACTCCAAGATGCTGAACTTTTTCGACGACGAAGATGACAGAAGTACCAAGGAGAAACGGTTGACAACAGATGACAAACCAATAAACAAGGAATCTGAGAATGAAGCAATTCAACAAGCAGGACTGGAGCCAAACGTCCCCAAAAAAGAAGTCCGTTCTCGTCAAGGTTCAGAACATGAACAGAAGAGGGATGAACAGAAGAGGGATGAACAGAAGAGGGATGATAAAAGAAATGACGAGCCAAAGAAGGAACTGAAGGAACAAGAAAGCAAATCGTTATCGTCCCCAAACGTGTCTGAAGATAGCCCCAAAAAGCTGCAATCCAGTACCAATATCAATCAAGCCACAGATAAGAAAACTTCGTTTTCTGATTACTTGAAATCTTCGAAAGAGAAGAAATTTTATGTCCATAGTACCAATCATCAGTCAGAGACAGAGAGGGCCGAAAATGCCAAATCCGATTCTGGAAAACCAGAAATAATAGAAGGCGATTCAAAAGAAACCAAGGATGACTTAAAAGATGTACCCCAACACCAGGATGACGAGAAACAAGTAGAGAACTTGGAAAAGGAAGTACAAGACGAAAGTCATGCAGAAGAAATACTTGAGGACGAGAAAACTGAACCCACAGCGACAGCAGAGTCATTAGAAACAAAAGAGTCATTAGATACAAAAGAGTCTACCGAAGACACTTCCACATTATCTCCAATTCGTGGTAGTGTTGTTGAAGAAAATTTTAACTTTAATAACCTCGCTACCATTTCGGAACAAAAAGCTGATGACACCTTAATGGATATAGATGAATCTGAACACGAAGAAAATGCTGAAGAAGAGGGCGCAGTTTCGGAAGCAGAGACTGTCATTACGGAATCACCTCCTGCTATAAAAACTGCCCGAAAATTGCTACGTAAAAAGGAACATGATGAAAAACGTCATGCCTTGAAGAGGAGGGTCATTGAATCTGAATCTGAGTCCGAAGATGAGGGTGATAAAACGGATAACAAGCAAAATAGCGATGATATTTCTGGCGACGAGCGTAAGAAGTCGTCCTTTAAGCCTTACAAAATGAGACGAGATGCTGGAGGAAGATCACTCTTGCAAAGAGCATGCAAGAAAGGAAATCTTGCAGATGTGAGGAAATATCTCGAACAAGGAGCTAGTCCAAATGAGAAAGACTTTGGTGGATTTACATGTCTACATGAAGCAGCTTTGGAAGGACATACCGATGTTGTACGAACTCTTATTGAGCATGGAGCCAATGTCAATGCCAAGGCTGATGCTGTGGGTGATTCGGAAACACCATTGATTGACGCTGCTGAGAATAAGCATTTAAGTACAGTAAAAGTGTTATTGGATAATGGTGCGGACCCAAGTATCTACAATATTGATGGATTTACAGCATTGACAAAAATCTTCAATGAACACGCAGGTGAAGAAGGTTATGAAGAAATTGTCAAACTATTGGAAGATGCAAATGCTAGACATCAACGTGAAAAGAGTGATGGCGCAAAAAGTGCAACACCACCTCCTCCCGTGCTCGAGGATCCGTATGATACGTATTTTGCTGAATTGATCAAGAAAAAAGGCATTTGCAAATTTGCTGCTGAAGGCTCCAAAGAAGTTACTGCCAATTATTTCGTATCAGGAAACACCCTTGCAGCCAAGCCTGATATTTTAATAGTTGCTGCTAGAAACGGACACGTTGAATTGGTAGACATTATCCTAGGATTGAATACAGGTCCCTATGATATTGATACCGAAAACGAATGTGGAGCAACTGCGCTTTTGGCATCAGTTGGAAGAGGTCATTACGAAGTAGTGGAGTCCTTGTTGTCCAAAGAAGCCGACCCACGGAAAAGACGCAAACAGGATAATTTAAATGCATTGGAAATTGCGCAACGGTCAATTCATTTTGATCCAAAGGAAGTGAAATTACTACACAATTATATGACCAAGAACAATGCCAAAGATGGTGGAATATCCGGTATTGTCTCCACGATAACTTCTGCAGCTACTTCTGCGGCAGTCTCTGAAGATGAAGGAATGTACACGGACAATGAGACGCAAGGGCCAGCTTCAGATAGAGAATCCATCCGTTCGAAGTCCGAGCGTGAAGTTGATGATAGAAAGCGGAAGTTGACTGAAGATCAACCACAGAAAAAGAAGCTCAAGAAATCGAAGTCAGATTCGAAGCTCAAGTTGCAATCGAGTGCATTTTTCAAAAAGGTAGATAATCTTGATTCACTTGAACGCGCGAAATCGAATGAGAGCCCTTTGTCACCAAATTCCGAAAAGCATGCAAAGAAGGGTGCTGCAACAACCAATTCCCCTTCACCTGCTCCTTTGACCAAAGCACAAGAAGAGCTCAAGGCCAAGAATGCTGAAGAGGCGCGGGCTTGGCAAGAAAAGGTTGAAGCCAAGAAGCGTGCCAGAAGAGAAGAGTTTTTAAAACTAGAGAAAGAGAAAGAGCGTAAAAAGAAGGAAGAAGAAGAGAGAAAGATGGAAGAAGAGAAGCAGTTAGCCGAGCAAAAGGAGAAGGAGAAAATAAGGTTAGCGAAAGAAGCCGAAGAAAAATCCAAGATTTTGGAAGAGCAAAAGGAAGACTTAGTCCGCAAACAAATGATCGAATCTTACCCAATCGGTTTAAGACGGGCAAAGTTTGGTGTCAAACTCACAAAGGAAGACGTGTTACAGTATGCTCCGTTATACGTATTTGATATTGAAGGTGTGAAATACGTTACTGATTTACAGGTGTCTTTGATTACAGGACATGGGGTCGAGTCATTCAAAAGTACCACTTCCAAGCCATTATCACCTGTTGAAAAATCCAAGGTTTGGGATTTATTTTTCAATATGATTGGTATTGATGCAAATCAACCATTTGTCAATTTGAATGAACTCAAAATAAAAGGACACAAGCAGTTCCAGAATTTGCTTGTTTGCTTTATAGAACTTGACCACATTATTGAGTTTATCAAAAATGACGTGCCAGATACGTATAGTTTAATTTGGGGCGATGACTGTTCGAAAGTGACTGAAGTTGATTTGGAATCATTGAACTCATTCACCATAGACAAGAGTCATTGCTTTGTATCTGAGGGTGATATGGAGGTTATTATTGACGCTGCAGCGATTTCTCAGGCTCTGTTTGTTCCCCCTAGGTTGAAACGGAGAAGAGATACGTTGCGGGCCATCGGTACGTTAGCTAGACCCATGTGGTGAATAGGAAGTATAGATGAAATTTTACAGATCGTAGTGAAGATGAAGGGTAGATGGTGTAAAAAGTTGTCTTGTCTTGTCTGCTAGTCGGTCATTGGCAGCATTTGAATATTTAGGGTTATTTCAATCTTGGTCGGATTGAACCTCGCACTTACTTTATCACCAAATCAATCTCATCTCATCTGACCATCAATACCTATGTCCCATATGTAAGTATTTGTATCCATGACGGTGTACGAGCAACGCTAACATCCAGAGTATCGCGGGCGGCTCTCTACGAGTCTGATGAAGAGTTCCAATCGGAGTCTGAACTGGTGTACGTTCCTCCAGTCGGATTTGAATTTGTGGAAGTGCAAGCCGACACCCAACCAGAGCTGGCACAAGCATCCGATGAAGAGGAGATTGAGTTCCCCTTATTTGCCGCAGCTTCAGAACCCACTGAAGAAGGCGAAGAAAGGGGCCGCTCTGAAAGGAAGCTCACCAAGGTGTCGTTAAGAGAAGACTCCATAGATTCTGTCCGCATCGAACGACCTGACAGCTATTACTATGCCCAATATGATTCAAGGCAGAAAAAGCAGTTCGAATTGGCTGCTGTCACTGCAGAGGACATTTACAGTGGGGTGTTTGTGACGGTAGACAGTGCTCCCTGGAAAACCATAAATATCAATGAACACAACCGCAAAGTTGGGGCCGAAAGGAAGAGAATACGAAGTCGGAGTAGACCAGGAAAGCAGAAGCGGATCAATACTATCGAGAGCCGAGAAAGAAGGATACAACGAGAAAAGGCGATTAAGAGGTTGGAGAAGCGGAGCAAATACAGCAAATACTATAAGAAGCTGTCGTCCCACAAATCAAAATTCAGAGCAGAGTAGTTAAGCTGAGCCTTTTTTTTTAGCTTCAGCCGACTTTAGACAGTTTACAATTACGAACGACAAACAGAAATGGAAGAGGAGTGAACACAAAAGGTCCAACAAAAAGCCCAACAAAAAGTCCAACAAGAGAGCCAACTCAAAGGAAACATACATAAAGAAACACACAGCTTGAAATACAGTCGAACACGAATGTTCTATCAAATCAAAGGGAGTGCATTCAGTAATGGCGTCTTTCTTGGTGTCTTTGTACGTTTTGTTCATAGTATTGTTGACCATGGAATAACTACGACTGAAATAGAACAGTTGAAATGTTTCAACTATGAGATAGCAACACCCTCAAGGAGCCTACATTCTTCTCCATGTATATATAGAGTATTCTTTTACTTTCTAAATAGCGAGGATAATGTATCGCATACTTAATACCTAGACTTCACCAAAAGTATCCAAATCTTGATTAGCAATATATGCCAACTATGAGGACACATGCAACACCCTAGGTTATCTCTTTCCTTCAGTACCTGTTACTTTCGTAGGTATCCCAATATCTGAAAATCTTGGCCTGGTAATTGCACTAGTATGATCGAATCGCGATATTTCAACGTAGCGTTTAGTGACTCCAACAACATGAGTGGCCAACTAGAAGACTTTGAGGCGTTCCTCGAACCGGACTTCAAGGACACCCACTTTGCCAACGACCTCCTATTGGCCACCAACGGGCAAGATGGCCCGGAGCTCGATCTCAACAACCCCGTGAAGAAACTCCATTTTGATATCCAAGAATGTGACAAGCGAATGAAAGCCATAGCGGGCGCTAACTATGAGGCATTGGTCCAGAATTTCACCAAGATCGAGGACTCTAAGGCGTTGCTCGACGGAAGAATCAATAGCGGCATCAAGCATATCAATTCGTCGTTTGAACGGATCAAGACCGGGGTAATTCAACCGTACGACGAAGCTGTAAGACTCAACCAGGCATTGAAACGGATACACAATACTGTCGACCTATTGCGGAGCTCGAGCTACTTTATATTCTTGCTCCAGCAATTAGAAGAGTTGGATAAGGCCGATTCCAACATGATACGGCTCGCCAAATTAATTATACAGATCAACGAATTCTACGAAAAGGAGCAGAAAGACAAGTCCAAGGGGGCCAGTGCGCTCAGAATCAAGTTGGTAAGAGACTCACAGGCAGATATAGAAAACAAACGGATCGATTTGCGGTCTCGTTGTGTCCATGGCATCCACGCCGTCCACAACAACAGCTTCAATCCTGACAACGAAAACTTACGCGAAAGTATCACCAGCTTGTTCATTCTTGACCAGAAGGACTTTCTTAATGTGTTTGAAAATGCCACAGTCAATCGCCTTGTGGATTTTTCCTTGAACCAATTATCCAGAGCCTTACAATCACCCAGAAACTTCACTGCTATCATGTCGGAAATCAAAGAGAATTCTTCCGAGTATTTTGAAAAGGTCACGGCAGCATTGAGTAGATGTGAAACACCCAATGGAAACATTTTGAACACGGTACTCGAGCACTGGAAAATCCAGGATTTGGCCCAAGGATTCTGGACAAAATTGGGAGTAAGATTCAAGAAGTCCATAGCAGTTACTATGGCCCGAGGTGGCCCCATTGCTAAAAATTTAAGGGTGTATTATCCTGGGATCAAAAATTCACTAGTGGATACATTCAAGTCCGAACAAGAACGAGCAACTATGCTTGATGCGGTGTCTGTGATTCTGAACGAAGCATGAGCCAATATACACTCAAATTACGATTCTGTTATGTATAGTATTGAAGAAATAAACTTTTATAGACATTAAATTGTACACTCATTGAGCTACTTTGGTTTTCAATGAGGTCAAGAAGTCTCTGTAAGAGGCTTCATTACCAGCCTTGTCTTCAACCAAGCAGCTATGGGCCCACATTCTCAACGCCATCAAATCACGTTGTTGAGAAATCTCGATAGGTTCATTAGAAGAACCTCCAACAACAACGTACAAGTTCTTCCAGGTAATGGAATCACGCTGTTCTCTAATCTTGCCAATGATTTGACGGACCTTATAGTTAAATTCGGATTCTTCGATGCTGAGTTCAGGTAATTCAGTCTTGCCAGTAGGAAGCGAGTACAAGTTGTCAGTTCCAAACAAGTCTTGAACCAAGCCGGGGACGACATTACCCGATACCCACAAGAACAATTCACTAGAGTTGTCAATCAAGTATAATCCGTAATTCTCCCAAGTGGCCTTAGAGTCATTAATAGGTTCTGGCAACAAGATCTCTGTACTAACCACTTCCTCTTCTTCTCCCGTTTCTTCGTTGGTTTGGATCAACTTTTCGGGCAATCCACATTCATCTGGCATATTATGCAAGGAATACACCGTTGGATATATGTATTTGACCAATTGAGGGATTGGAATCGAACCCAAGATGTTCAAAGCCGCGGCTCTATGATCAGATGGAACTCTGTCAGCTCTGAAACCCAAATGCTTAGTCAAAGAGAACAATAACAATGGCAACATTCTCAAGTTTGTCGATAATTGTAATGGAGATGCACCCGAGACATTACCGGCAACCAATTCTTTCTTGTAGACATTTAAGATATCCACAACCTGATTAATTAAATATTCTCGAGCATCTGGCAACGAAGACGACAATCCCTTTTCAATAGCCTTGTGGGTAAGAATGTTAGCAATGGCCAATTGGTCAGCAGAAGCATAGACATCTGACAATTTAGATGAGGTTGGGATGGCCAAATTCATCACTCTGATTCTTCTTTCTCCAAAGGACGTAGAGTGTAACACAGCAGCCTGGAAGAAGGCAACTGGTTTATTAATATTCTCCTCGATGCTTACCTCAATACAGTAGCTTTGATCTCTTGGCATGGTTGGGAATGAACACAAGTCAGAAGATCTGTTGAAGAAGTTACCATAGAAGTTACTCATTCTCAAGCCGGTAGATCCTCTAACTCTCAACACAGCTTCCAAAGCAATATCTTGAGATAAGTGTTCGCTGATTTCCTTAGACAATTTCTTAACATCTTCTTCCTTAGCACTTGACCAAGCAGGGTAGAAGTGGGTTTGACCAGCAGTGAACCGAGGCAAGTTTGAAAGGGTAGCAACGTCTTGGTAGGACGATGAGGTCAAGAACAAATCCACGGTAACTTGAGAGGAGTTACAGGTGACAGCAAATGACTTGTAGAAACTATCAGCAGACGATAACAAAGCCTTCGCTTCTTTTGGCTTGCCCGAGTTTGCGGCTTCGTCTCTGAGACTTAGTTTACCTTCACCAAGGTTTGGAAGGGAGGCACCAAAGCAGACCAACTTACCACCAATGTTACTTATCAATTTATGACCTGATTTCAAAGCAGGACCCAAAGCAAAGCTCTGGTTTGCTGTACCTTCAAAGAATGTAGGGAAGTCGATCAAGAAGTTCTCAATATTTTGTCTATTTTCGTACAAGTTGACCAACAAACCGCTGGGAGATGGCAAGAAAGGCTCGTCAATATCGGAGACAACTAAGCCCTCGACACCTTCGACGCCTTCTTGGAATCTGAAATAGTGTAAGTTGGAATCCACACCGATGAAGGCCACTCTGGCGGTCTGGTTCTCGTTTGGAATTCTGTCCAAACTCTCTAAAATGGTTCTGGTTATGGTAGCGGTCAATCCACTTGAAACAGCGTGAACCGAAACATCAATTATAAAGGTGTATACAATTGGAGGAGGGGCTCTGGCCATGTATTCCTTGGGGGCGATGAATTCGACCACCGAGTGGTTCAATTCCACACGGTCAAACTTATTCTTAACGGTACCAGTGATGTCATCGTATTCAAATGCACTGGGGATGTCATTCAACAAGTTACAGAAGTTACATCTCCAGCGTCTGCCATTTTCTGCCAATGTCACGAACGGATTGATGTAACCACGACAACGACGACATCTACTGATATAAGTGTCGGAGGTGACAGCCACTTGTTCATCGGCCACTCTCAAGGCATTGTAGGGCTTGACAATTAACCCCAATGGCAACTTGGATTTCTTCAAAAGAGAGCCACTAGATGGAATCACGTTCAAGGTGGACCTGAAGTATTCGGATGGAGCATTGGCTGTGGTGGAGTTGGGAATCAATGTGGCGTTCTGAGGCAACACAAGTGGTGGAGGGGGTAACGACAAGTCCGAGATGGGTGGGGGCAATTCCCTCGACAAGTCGGTGGTGTATAATTGGTTCAATGGCAAAGCTACTCCTTGATTAGCACCTCCATTGCTTGCTTGGCCATAAAGGTTACCCTGTTGTTGGTATTGACCGGAATACTGCTGTGTCTGGGCCAGGGCATATGGATCACTGGCCACAGGAGCAGCGTTAGGAGCAGCACCAGGTTGTTGGTACTGGTTGTACTGGTATTGTTGCTGGGGAGCCTGGGCACCGCCGACGTTCATCGCTTGGAATTGTTGATTCAATTGATCCCCACCATAGGCTGGAGCACCGTTGGCAGCAGGCTGGGCGGGTTGCTGGAATTGTGCAGGGTTGGCTGTACCAGTCCCTGGACTCGCAATCAGAGCATCTGTCGCGTACTGTGGCTGTGGGTATGCTCTTCTTCTTCCAGACATGGTTGGAGGAGGACGAAGTGGGTGAGTTGTTGATATTCATGAAAATTACGTGGTCAAAATGGTCGAGAAACGCGTGGTAAACACACGACCAGAGATAGAGTGGGAAATCTGGAGAACGGCTGGTAGAGCAGAAACGCCTGCTTGCCAATGAGATAGCTGTCTATTTTGTCCACTGCACTCGAGAAATAAGGTAGCATTAGTCATTCTAATTTTTGTCGAGAATTGAGTGGCTCTTGATCTGTTATGGTGCCTGTCCTGCTCGCATACTGCTGGAATGTCAATAAATGGTTCACAATTGTACAATTGGAATTAGAACAACAAGAACCTAGATATTCTAATCTCTTATGGCAATCGGGGCTTCGGTGCCTACTGTAGGACTGTTTTAAAATTTTTGGTCGCTCACATACTGAATTGTATAAGAATCGCACAGTTTTAATTTGTGGTAGTCGATAAACAAGACGAAGCCTAATAGCCAAAAGTTGGAGAAGGTGGGAACAAAATTTCCATGTATCCAAAGAGTGGTACTTGCTATTTTGCCCCACTTTGGGTTTACTCTGATTGATATAGACTCGGAAATATTCTCAAAAGACTCTGCTCGTCTGATTTGCCAAAAAATCAGGAAAGTAAATAGTGATAAAGTGCCTCCAATCGTTCAAAAATACTAGAGTGGTACTAGAGTGGTACTAAAAGTGAATCGACTCATGCCTGGACTAGTTAGCGGGACTGTACTTTCTCAATTATTTGGTCTATTTGCACCCATATCATGTGACGACATCGTGCGGCTCACAGATGAGATATAGCGATTTTTCACTTCAGTCTTAACACTAAAATGGGTAAAGACGGCAAAAGAAAGCACTCCGAAGAGGACGACAAGAAGATCAAGAAGGTCAAGGTAGACGACAAGGAGAAGAAGGAAAAGAAGGAGAAGAAGGAAAAGAAGGAGAAGAAGGAGAAGAAGGAAAAGAAGGAAAAGAAGGAAAAGACGGAAAAGAAAGAGAAGAAAGACAAGAAAGAGAAGAAAGACAAGGATTCCTCGGAGCCAAAGAAGAAAAAGGTTTCGAGCGTAACTGGTCAGGCCAAGTCTTCTGTTGGATACAGCCAGTCGGAAACCTTGACGTCTTTGTCGCAAGCAGACATCGATGGGTTCTTATCGACCAACGAAGTTACCATTGAGGACCCCCACAACTTGAACTTGAGACCATTGCTTTCTTTCGACCAGATCACCTTGGAGTCGGCCATCAGCTCTAAGGTCACCAAGTTCCCCACGCCCACCCCTATTCAATCGGTATCCTGGCCCTATCTTTTGAGTGGAAAGGATGTGATTGGTGTGGCCGAAACCGGGTCGGGTAAGACTTTTGCATTCGGTGTTCCAGCGATCAACAACATCTTGGCCCTCGGAAAGACGGGGTTGACTGTTTTGTGTATTTCTCCTACCAGAGAATTGGCATTGCAAATCTACGACAACTTGGTGGATTTGACCAAGGACACCAAACTTAATTGTGTGGCCATTTACGGGGGAGTTTCAAAGTCAGAGCAAGTGGCCCAGATGCGGAACGCCAATGTGGTGGTGGCCACTCCTGGCCGTTTGTTAGATTTGATCAACGATGGGGCCGTGGATTTGAGCGGCATTGACTATTTGGTGTTGGACGAAGCTGACAGAATGTTGGAAAAGGGATTTGAGGAGGATATCAAGTCCATCATTGGCAACACCAACCCCGAGGGACGCCAAACGTTGATGTTCACTGCCACCTGGCCCAAGGAGGTCCGTGAATTGGCCAACACTTTTATGAATTCACCTGTGAAGGTCAGTATTGGAGATCGTGACGAGTTGGCTGCCAACAAACGGATCACCCAGATCGTTGAGGTGATTGAGCCTTACGACAAGGAGAAGAAATTGTTGTCGCTTTTGCGCCAATACCAGTCGGGTTCCAAGAAGGACGACAAGGTGTTGATCTTCGCGTTGTATAAGAAGGAGGCCGGCCGTATTGAGAACTTATTGAAAAGACAAAACTACTCGGTTGCCGCCATTCATGGGGATTTGTCCCAGCAACAACGGACTTCTGCTTTGAATTCGTTCAAGCGTGGTGACTCCCATTTATTGTTGGCCACTGATGTTGCCGCCAGAGGGTTGGATATTCCAAACGTCAAAGTGGTGATTAACTTGACGTTCCCATTGACCGTTGAAGACTACGTGCACAGAATCGGAAGAACAGGCAGAGCGGGCCAGACCGGTATTGCCCATACTTTATTCACTGAGCATGAAAAGCATTTGAGTGGTGCGTTGATGAACGTTTTGAGAGGAGCCAACCAACCAGTACCTGAAGAATTGCTCAAGTTCGGTGGCCACACCAAGAAGAAGACCCATTCTGCCTACGGAGCGTTTTTCAAGGATGTGGATATGACCAAGACTGGTAAGAAAATTAAATTCGATTAGTTAAGTATATAGAAGCCGGTCACTTGTACAATAGACGATATAATTGAGACAGGATCATTGTGCCATATTACTGGAAGCTACGATTATTATTCGGTAGTTGGTTGGATCGACAATAAGCGAACTAATTACAGGAGTTCGGAATCGGTGGCGATACCATCCCTCCCGACTAGGGGGCGTTCTGGCAGTGCCACGTATACCGGGAATTTCTTTTCAGGGACCTGGCTCCATTACTAATGCTGGTAAGCTGTCATCAATTCCACGATACTGTTGCTAGATCGCCGATAACGGCAGGGTCGCATTCCTAACGGCTGTAACGGCGAGGTCCATTCGTCTACGAGATAGCCCAGCCACAACCAAGAGCCAGAGAGCCGTTCTATCGAGGCCAAGACCTCCCAGTGACGACGGTTCCTGAACTGAGCGCCGCTGCCCTCGCTGCCGGGTTCGACGGTAAATTCTAACTATCGGTATTGTGCCACCATCCAGTGACGTGTTCTCTCCGCGCACGACTTCAACCTGGTGATGCCCATCGTACTATAACACCAAGTCGATATTACGTGTGATTTCGTTGCCATCCCAAACGTGATTTGTCTGGGACTTGCTTTATTTATTGTTGATACGTCTCGTACGGCTTGTGGCAGTCACATTTAATCCGACCCTCCCCCATCAGTGGAATTTTTCATCCTTAGTAATGTTGGCCCCTATATGGCTCTGGCTTACATTCTGTCTCAGAGTGTTGGCAGTTGGCGATGCTACGTCGCCTAAACGTGACGCTGTGTTTTCTCCGTTCAACTCGCCCGAGTTCTGTTCCCAGATTATCACCCCTACCTGTAATACCACCTTCTCATACATCGATGATCTCAACGGCAATATCCGGCCCCAGTTGTCTAAATTGGTGAAAACGTCATATTTCAGATACTTCAAGCTCGATCTCGACAAACAGTGCAAGTTCTGGAATGCCCAACACTTCTGTGCCACCGAAAACTGTGCGGTGGAAATCTTGCCTTCGTCGCAGTACAACTGGGATAATGTTAACGACGAGTTGAGGCCCTTGAAATTGGGCAAAATCAACTTGCAAAGCGAAAAAGTCGATGGAGACGACGCCACCGAGGACCACGAGAAGACCTGTGAGGACTTGGACTACACCCATATCGATGACGGTCATCAGTGTATCTACGTGGACTTGTTACGAAACCCAGAAAGATTCACTGGTTATGGAGGAAACCAATCATTCAACGTATGGAAGGCCATCTACTCGGAGAACTGCTTCCCAAACAGTGCCACAGTGGAAGACCACCCACTCACTGTGTCCAATAACGAAGAAGAGGCTTCGTGCGTGGAGAAGAACCTTTTCTTTAGAGTGGTAAGTGGATTGCATGCTTCAATTGCCGTACATTTGTCCAATGAGTATTTGGACGCTGAGACTGGCGAATTTTATCCCAACTTGAAGGTATTTATGGAGCGTGTGGGAAGTTTCAACGACAGATTGGCGAACATTTACTTCAACTATGCCTTGGTTTCCCAAGCGTTGGTTGAATTGAACGAATTGGTGTCGTTGAAGGAACTCATCGAGTATGATGAGAGTCTCACGCACAACGTGGCTCAACAGAAGTTTGCTCAAAACGAAGGCTCTACCGAAAACTACGAAGAATTGTTAGGGGGTATGATTCCTTTGATTTCTTCCAACACATTATTGGACACTTCGACGTTGTTTAACCCTGCAACCGTGCCTGCTGGTTTGAAGGACGAGTTCAGATCTAGATTCAAGAACATCTCCGCTATTATGGACTGTGTGGGATGTGACAGGTGTAGAATGTGGGGTAAGTTGCAGACCATTGGTTACGGTACCGCATTGAAGATTTTGTTCGAAGGGGAGGACCCCAAAAACTTTGGCAACTTGAGATTCAGGAGATTGGAAATCGTGGCTTTAGTCAACACCTTCGATAGATTGTCTAAGTCCATCGAGGCCATCAACAAGTTTAAGTCAATGTATGTGGAACACCTTGAAGACGTGAAAAAAGGCCTTGCCAAGCCGGGAGATTATGAGAAGAAGAACGATAGCAACGGTTTGAAT
This sequence comes from Suhomyces bolitotheri, assembly GCA_030568555.1. Classification (NCBI taxonomy): domain Eukaryota; kingdom Fungi; phylum Ascomycota; class Pichiomycetes; order Serinales; family Debaryomycetaceae; genus Suhomyces; species Suhomyces bolitotheri. The sequence continues at coordinate 71,714 of JAJMGH010000007.1, forward strand.
TTCCCCTTCTTCATGGTTTCAGAATCGTCCAAGAGGGCCAGTGAAACTGTAGCCTCTTCGACTAAGAAAATTGCTACTCCCAAGCAAACATCGTTATCACCTATGGAGGCTGCAAAATTGAAGCTGGCAAAGGAAAGATCCTTCTCTGAAGAGATCGGAATCGCCATTGACGATGTGTATAACGCGCTCAAGTTTGTGCTCTGGAGTTACAAACAACTTCCACTCAACCTTTGGGAAATGGCGTTGGCATACTTGGATCAAGGATGGAATTTGCTTATTGGAAAATCAGTATACGAGTACCACTCGGAACTCCTGTTGAAAGAAGACCAAGAAAAGGATGAGGACGAGGTGAACTATGAGAACCTCTTCACTGAGTAGCCGAACAAACCAATTATTAAAGGAACTAGTGGTAGAATTGCTCCATAGGTGATTCTGGCATAGCTCCTGCATAATGTTCATAGTATAGATAGGCAGCGTGGCTGCGAAAAATAGATTGCATTTGGTATGCTTATGTAAATGGGGTATATAAACAGGCCCATTTCGCTGGGTTTGGGGGGCCATCAGGTTATGAAGTTTGTGTTTGTTTTAGCTTTCAGTATTGTGGCTCTCGGAGTCCAAGCGATAATACTCGATGATCGCCAGCATAGCAGTACGAACATGAGGAACATATATCTTGTGTCAGCTACAGCGGAGCAGGTCAAGTCCATAGGTGTCCGAGAAGTGGATCCAGAAGATGCGTTAGTGGAGGCGTATAAGGAGGGAGTTATTCGAAAAGCAGTAGAAATTACCGGCTTGCTCAAGACCCACCGTCAAGCCTTAGAAGCAGAAAACATTATATTTATTGATTCACTCGATGATTGCAATCCTTACCAGCTCTTCAAGAGCCCCGACAATGTGATATTTGTGAACGACACCCGCACGGTGATTGTCAACAAGCTCAAACTCGACACAACTCGGCGAGTCAGTGGTCTTGTTCTCCGCAGAAAATTACAGGAGCTCAAGGAGGCTTCGGAGAAGAAGGTATGGGTGGAAATCCATGCTGATGAGTTTATTCCGTTCTTTGGGAAAGAACAGTCCATATCGGGCAAGTTGAGCTCCAGGCATGGCGGTGGGGGTGCGATATCTGGGACGTTTAGTTCTAACATTGGTCACTATGCTACACTAGACCTTGCTTATGGCAGCATGTTCATGACGTCATGGGCCAAGTTCACGGGCACTTACTCGACCACATTGACTACCACCTTCACTGTCAGCGGTTCCTATTCTTGTAAGGTTCCTCAAGGCTATGACGGAGAAATCTTTATGAAAGTATTCATGTATAAGGCGAAAAACCCCAAGACCCGGTATTTGAATGTGTCCAAAGTGCCGTTGCTCAAGAAAGTCATGGTAAGTTTTGGTGACTGGACCTCATGCCAAGAAGAGATTTATGTTCCTGTGGAAGACGTTGATCCATTGTTTGTGTGTGAAGTTACAAAGTGTAACAAAGAGGATCCCGAGCCACATAATTAAGCGAGATGGTTGAAGACTATTGCTCCTAGTGACTGGTCATACTGGTGGTCCTACGGGTAGTGCTACTGGTATTCTGTGTGAGTCATTAATATTAAGTTTTACTAGATAGTATTTTATAAATAATTGTGAATTCCAACGAATAATGGGCCGTGGTGGTGTTCCCCCCAATCACGGTTAGTCATAGTTGCGATTTGTGGTTGCAGATCAGATTCGCACCTTAGTGGTTGGTAGAGACAGGAGTAACCGGGGAGTCCTCAATGGCCGGGCATCAGGTTTACAGACCAAGATGTAGTCGTTTATTCTCTAAAAAAGCTCCCGCCAGCAGGTAACTAACAGCGGTCCTTTTTCGCGGCATTTCTTTGTTTCTTCTTTTGTACCGTGTCAAACTGCTTGGACTTGAACAGCTGAGACTTTCTATAGCTGGTGTCGGACTTGGCGGTGTCGTATTCCACGAGGACATCGTCCAACACGGTGTATTGATTTTGGGTGGAGCGTGGCTTGCGAGGTCTGGCGTGGGCCACTGGGGGTCTGGGTCCGAGAGACTTGGTGGAAGCGGCTCTGCCGGGCTTCGACATTGAAGCGGCCTCAGCATAAGTCAACTTGCGGTACTGGATCTCCACAAAAGACTGGGAGTCACCCTCGTCCTTCATGGAGATGTTGATCAATTGGTTGTGATCGGCCACCAGCGGCACCACGATAGGGCCGTCGCCAGGGTGGGTCTCGGCCCTGTTGCCATGGGGGTCCGAGGATGTGTCCGCCGCCTTCGTTCTCTTGAACCAAGGAACGAACGAAGAAAGGCTGGTTTTAAACATAGTGAAGAGGAAGGTTGTTTTGGTAAACAAATAAATAAATCCCAGGAGCAGCCCCGGTTTATATATCTTATCGTGTTGCAGTCACAGATAAGACATGCAGGAGCATGTGTGCGCGTACACCCTCCGAGGCCCCAGAGTGTGGATCGGGTGGGTGGGTTCTAGAAGGCTGGGGAGGCCGGGCGAGTGTGGCGGGTCGCCCAATCCCTACCACCATCGCTGGGACCGCCAACTCTGGGGCACCTGGCTTTCGGGGGTCGGGTCGGTCTCTGGGGCCAGTAGCAAGGTGTAGCAGCCTCCAACCCCAGAAACTGGGGGCCTAACAATCGGTTCCAGTTGTCAACACGCACCGGGACTACTGGGTCACCGCACGTGCTGACTGGCGGATGTATACATTTGTACTGTTATAGAAGGGTCATGGGTGGGCCGGAGCTCACTACGGAGGGTTGCGACGGTTGCGGTTCCCCCGTGGTACGGAGATATCGTGGCACCATTTGGAGTGTCTGAGTCACGCTGGCGCGGGGGACTAGAGAGCTTGTAGTGGTGGCGTGGGGCCCATCGTGGGGCATTAACACGGGGCAGGGTCGCTGTTTGGGGAGAGCATTCTGTGCTGGCGACGGAGGGCTCGCCGGGGGAGTCGTGATGGAGTGGTCGGGGAACTCGGTGTGACCAGTCATCGGGATCGGCTGCCGCTGTGGGGACCCGTCACCCGGAACACCACCAGTCATGTCTCAGAATTGTGATGTCATGCTCGGAGGGTATTGGGGGCCCTGGGAAATCTGGTGATGTGCGCGACATGGGCGACATCGACGACATGGGCGGTCTCGCTTACGTAACCCGACCGCTCCTTATTATCAACATCGGACTCAACCCTCCTACCAAACCCATAATGGACAACTGGACAGAGGTGGCGCGCATTCCCGCGACATTGGCCGGTCAGGGCCTAGTCGAGCTGCCGACGGTGTCCGCCATCAAGTTCGACTCCTCCCAGAACCTTCTTTGGTGTGGTGACTCCGACGGCTATGCCCGGTCCTTCACCTCGCTGTCGTCGCCCAACTCCAATCCCTACCAGAATGCGCTCCAATTCTTTCCCTACACGCGCTTCAAGTCTTCTTCTGGTGCTACTCCCGTCCGTCAGTTCATGAACCATAAGGAAGGAATCCTATCGCTTCTGAACAACAATATCAACTTCAACAACCGGCGCGGCCTCAGCCGATTGAGTCTCACGTCAGAATCGTTCGGCACTTCTGGTTTACCCTTTGCCAATCTTTCCTGCATGACCACTAATTGCAACACCATGAACGACATTGTGGTAGGAACTAACACTTCCCTTCTCAAATTTGACTTGAATAAACCCTCGGCCATCTCCCAATTCAACTATCACGGCTGTGTATCACACCTTAACCAGACATCAAAGCTCTTGACAGTAGGAAATGCCAGTGGCTCGCTCGATCTTTTTGATCCCATAAGCAACGAAGTGGTCAAATCGTTTTCGGGCCACCGCTTGTCGGACCTCGATGTTCAAGGCTCCTATATCGCTACGTGTGGGTATTCTGTACGTCCACGGAGATTTAATAGTCATGCGCTGCATCAGGAGTACGTAGTGGATCCATTGGTGAACATATACGATGTGAGAATGATGAAATTGGTGTCGCCCATTCCCTTCCCTGCTGGCGCCACTTCGGTCAGGTTTCATCCCAAATTGCCCAATATTATTGTTATCACTTCAGCTTCAGGCCAGATGCAATTCGTTGATGTCTATGAGCAAACAAATGTCCACCTTTATCAAGCGGACTTGTCCTTGCAACAACACCAGCTTGGGGCCCCTCCAAAATTGTCTAACCTTGAAATCAGTGATAACGGTGAGTTTCTTTCCTTCTCTGATGGTAAGTCTAACCTTCATTTGTGGTCTCTTAACCCTGGCACTTCGAAGGATTTTGTTAATTTTCCCGCTAGCATCGATCAACCTGATGTCGTGATTCCTCCCAACATTGATTACATGCCTGTTGATGGAACAACTCCCTTATCAACGGTGGGAATGCCCTACTATAAGGACCTATTGTTGTCCAATTGGGCCCACGACTTTAAGTTCACCAAAAACTTGGCAAGACTCCCTGAACAAATAGATCATGATTTATTCCATGAGCAAGAAATTCCTAATGGATTTTTCCCCTACGACAAAACAAAATATGGTCCTAGAAATGTCATGAAGACTTATCAATCATTGAAAAATCGTGGAAATATGAACTCAACTGTTTTTAAACCTAAGTTTATTAGTGAGAGAGCATCCTCCACCAATGGCAATCCCTTGTCAAGAACGGTATCGAATTCCTCTCAAGAGACTTTTGAAGTTAGTGATAATACTGAATTATTGAAAGCGACCTTGAACCAAGATAAGGATGAAGACGATAGTATATTCCAGTATAAGGTTCTCAATAAAATTGTGAACTCTCCAAATAAATCCAACGGTAACAAGGTTCCAAATTGTTATACAAGGCTTCAAATACAGTATTCTAAGTTCGGTATAAAAGATTTCGATTTCAGTTATTACAATAGGACTGGTGGTCTCTACTGCGGCTTAGAAAATCATATTGACAACTCTTATACTAATTCTCTTCTACAATTGCTTCGCTTTCAACCCCAGTTTTACAATTTAGTTGTCAGGAAATTGGTGAACGAACATTTACCATCGGGTTATAATACAATTTTGGCAGAGCAAAACCCACAAGGTTCATCAATTTTGAATGAATTGGGATACTTATATGATATGATGTACAAGGCTCAAGATAAAAACGTCAACATTTACAATTTTACTCAAGCAATAAACCAAAATAAGGAAGCTAGAATGCAAGGTCTCATTAACACCAATGAAGGTGAAACCTTGAACTCTACTGATTTGAGACATTTGATAGTGAGATTCAACAAATTTTTTGTTAATCAATTAAACGATGATTTGCATAAGCAATACGATGATTCATCTCTAGAAGACTTAATGAGAATCGATCATGAAATTACAATCAAAGGAAATGGGGGATCGTGCCCCACAAATGAAAAAAGGAATGGATATCAATTTTCTCTCGATTTGGTAACCCCACCAAGTAATGTTCTTAACAAATTAAGCATCTTGTTGAATCCTGATCTGGTGAATAGAAACGAAGCTCCTGCGACACCTGCAACTGCACGCAGAAATCACAATCTATTGACGTACTTGGAGCATTCAATGAACCAGCTTCATACGGCACCGTGTCAGCAACATCAACACCAGTATCCACATGCTTTAGAGATTAGAAGTACTGTCGTGAGATTACCACCAGTGCTTGTAATGAATTTGAATCTAACCAATGAAGAATTTAGGTTAATCAATAATTTCAAAAGGCTACTTGTGCCTGAATTTTACTCTATCAATGATAAAAACAGAATTACTGTGAAGTCCAGCGCACCTATGGGACCAGGAACTACCAAATATGAATTATTGGGTTATGTTTGTGAGATCAGTCACCAATCTGAAATGTCACTGGGTTTCCATAATTTGGTAACATATGTCAAAATTGATGCTACATGGTATTTATTCAACGATTTTTTGGCTATGCCAATTCCGGAGGAGGAAGTATTTAACGTAACATATTCGTGGAAAAAACCATTGATTTTATTATATCAAGATGCATGTTTGAAAAATGGTTTTGACTATTTCAGACAGGAAGTCTTTGCGAAGATTCCTAATTTGAACGATTCAATTTTATACCGAGATCATTTCGCAGGCACGATTCGTGAATCGTATAAAAAGGAATATCAGTTATTGACAGAGCAAGAAGCACCAAATGTTGGAACGTTAGTGGCAATTGATGCGGAGTTTGTCTCTTTAAATCCGGAGATATTGGAAATACACTCTGAAGGTACCAAGAAGTTGATTAAACCGAAGGAGTTATCGTTAGCAAGAATGTCGGTATTGAGGGGAGATAATGGTCCATCTCAAGGTAAGGCCTTCATTGACGACTACATTGTTCATACCGTACCTATTCATGATTATTTGACCAACTTTTCCGGTATCGAACCAGGAGACTTGGATCCAATAAAATCAGAAAAGAATTTGGTAACACTACAAACAGCATACAGGAAATTGTGGCTTTTGTTGAACATGGGGGTGGTTTTTGTGGGACATGGGTTGTACAACGATTTCAGGTGTATAAATTTACAAGTTCCAGCTTCACAGATTAGAGACACTGCAGATTTTTTCTACAAAAGCGATTTCAAAAGACAACTTGGGTTAAAATTTTTGGCCTACGTGTTATTGAAGGAGAAAGTTCAGACCGGAAACCATGATTCCATTGAAGATGCACATACCGCATTGTTGTTGTATAAGAAGTACGTGGAATTGACAGCTACCGGGGCATTTGAACTGATGTTGAATTATATTTATTCTGAGGGCCAACAACTAAGATTTAGGGTCCCAGAATAGTGTATAATATGTATACTAGTAACAATTTATTAAGTATGATGGAAATAAGTAGGGGGAATTTCAATTCGGCAACTGCATAGTTTTTGGTTAAGAGCCATTCCCGAATAGTAGAAGCGCAAAGAGTCTATTATGTAAGAATTTTACCCCAAACGTTGGTTGAGTGCAACCCCTGTGAACTGTACAGAAAAAAGGCCTGGGCATAACGTAACCAGTGTAACCCAGCCCTGGTGATTCAGACTGATTCGCAATTGATTTTTGCACCTGTTTTAGCGCACACGATCTAGATCTACGGCTTCATAAAATATTACCTTTATTAGAGCGAACCCAAAAAATAGAACCCAACACAAGCGATACTCAGCAATCAGAATGATGCCAGAACAGCTGTATGCGGCGCAAGAAGCTCCGCTTTTAGCATTACTAACCTGTAGTGCGGTGAAAAACCAAGAAAGAAAGAAAGGGGTATAATACTGAACCAGTCGTAGACGGTTCTAGAAATTAGTTTAGACTTATAACAAGACAGCGGCCATGGCAGCGATACCAGCGAAACCGAATGCAAAGCTGTTGGCACTAGCACCGTTAGCAGCAGTAACAGCAGCTGGGGCGGCACTGCCAGATGGAGAGTTGGTGACAGAAGTCAAAGTCGATTGTGCGGTTTCAGTGGCTTCAACACCTTCGGAGACAGTTTCAGTTGGGGTGGTGGTGACGTCGACGTAAGAAGTTTCGTCATCGGCTTCAGCTGGAGCAGAGGTAACAGCTGGAGCAGCGGAGGTTGGGGCAGCACCGGTACCAGCTGGAGCAGGAGCTGGAGCAGCAGAACCAGCAGGAGCTGGGGCTGGGGCGGCGGAACCGGCTGGGGCTGGAGCTGGAGCAGCAGAACCGGCTGGGGCTGGAGCTGGAGCAGCAGAACCGGCTGGGGCTTCGGCTGGGGCAGCAGAGGTTGGAGCAGCTGGGGCTGGGGCTGGGGCAGCACCGGTACCAGCTGGGGCAGGAGCAGGAGCTGGGGCAGCGGAACCGGCAGGAGCAGCACCGGTTTCGGTTTCTGGACAGATGGTGGTGTATTCAGTGGCAACACCGGAGACAGTGGTGGTGACAACGGTAGAAGCTGGGGCTGGAGCAGCAGAGGTTTCGACTGGAGCAGCCGAGGTTGGAGCAGCAGGAGCTGGGGCACCGGTTTCGGTTTCTGGACAGATGGTGGTGTATTCAGTGGCAACACCGGAGACAGTGGTGGTGACAACGGTAGAAGCTGGAGCTGGAGCTGGAGCGTTGGTGGCTTCAGCAGTGCAAGCCTCGGAACATGAGGTGATGGTGGCCTCGGTGGTTTCGTTTTCGGTGACGGTCTCAATGGCAGAGACGACGGCGAATAAAGACGCGGCGGCAGCGATGAATCTGTATTGCATTATATTAGTGGTGATAAAAGAGTGTCTTAAGTTGGAAGCTGTTGATGAAAAATTATTTACCTCCAGGAAGCAGCCTAATTTATAGTTTTCCCAACTTCGTGGGGATGGTGGACAAATCGGTCAAGCGCGTTGCGTTGACGTGCATCGCATGTCTGTTTATTGATACCCCTTGGAACCATTCGGTCGCCAAACACGTCGGGCCGGCATATGGCCCCAGGGACCCCCACCAGGGCTTAATTGTTACTTGTTATGGGAGGACTCGGCTACGCGCATTTGCACCCAAAACTTGTTTATTTTTGATCTGCGCGTACAATAGACACGCGGTCGGTTGGGCGTGCGCAGCTAATATGGAAATAGTGGGGTCGCGTTTGGCGTGTTCGAGATGAGCCCCAGGCCAAAGGCAAAGAAGCTCTGGACGGAGAGGGCAGTGACGAGCAGATCTACACAGAGCCGATGTAGCGGCGATGCATGTGCTCGCTACTGGAGGTTTGGTCAGCGAACGTGCAAATGGGCGAGTTTAAAGGCGCTGCTGTACCACGAGCAAACTTCGCAAGGCTCTATCAGTGAAATTCTTCACTTTGGCAGGTTTAGTTCAATTGGGAGGCACCTCGTGTGCCGCTAGCCACTGGTTAGCGCTGCTCGGTATAGCCCCTCGGGCATTAGACGTTTGGACACCTGCGGGCTACGGGCTACGGGTTCTCAACGAGGGGGCAGTGATGCCAGTTGATTGTGTCGGAGCCGGGATTGTCTGGAGTTGCTCGTGTAGCGGTGGACACACACCGACAATAACGGAGAATGGCGACTGGAGGACGGCGAAGTCGATGGCCCGGTGCAAACGATTCGTGTCTTTGCTGAAATTCCACTGGGCTCGGTTCATCCCTGTGGTGACAATAGTAGGTGCGACTCGCGAGCATGGAATGGGCCAGACCGTCCGTGACGAGCCTAACAATTGCAATCCATGAGCAATGTATGGCGAGGAGCCAGGCGTGTTTGGGGGAGCGATGGTGGTTTGGAGGACTGACGACCGGCTGACATTATAGCGTTGCGGCTCCAGGACGGACCCTATTTGTGTTACGATTCTACTGGTGTTTCGACCGTGGAGTTCAGCTGTGGAGGAACTTCAGTCACCACAGGCGTTTTGCAGTGGCTCATACATCCCATCGCGCCTCATGGCCCAAGAGCCTTGAAGATCTCGACATCGACGCTTGGCAGATCCTCCAAATGTCATAGGCTTCTGGGTCCCTTGCATACGGACTGATGTCACGGTAGAAAGGCTCGAGTCTAGACTGAGGTTTGCGACGTTGTCTTAGTGGCGTAGACGATTTAACTCGAACAGTCTGCGAGCACTCGGTGAAGCATTACAACTCTTGCCCTTCGGCTGACTAGGGATTGGCTGGTCTTCGCTGAGCGTGCCAAGGTCAGATCGAAACCTGGGGCATCAATCGCGGTATGTTTACCAAATAGTGAGAGTGCATGCAGCGAAGCTGTATCGACTAGACGACATCTACATATTTTTCACCGCTACCATCACTGCCTTTCAACGTCCCAATTCGGTCGTAACCTCTCCTGTTTCGGTTACTCGGTAGCCGAACTTAGAAGGGCTAACCTCGTCGTCAACTCTCGTTTGAGGCTGGTTTCCGATCTGATTGAAATGTAAATGTACGAACAGGATATACTTGACTCCAGAGAATTTAACGAGCCGCAGTTAAACTTTAGTTTCGTCTACTTTAATACTAACTCCGGTGGTGATATCCAGAAAACACCTCTTCTCCATCGTAATAAACTTCGGCTACATTTTTTTCACTCTAATAATTATTGTCATAATCGTAATATTTAATTCAACATTAAATTCATCTCCCAGTCCTGAATCACACTTACCCAGTCATCACGAGCTTCATTCATTCTCTTCCGTCTCCACACCTCCAACATGATCTGTCTGGCACCCCAGTAACTTCCAAGGTACTGTGCTATATCAGCACCCCATTTTTTGAAACTAGTCTGTAAATGCAAAGATGTAGCCTCACATCCGGCGATAAATCCCTGCCAAAACAATGGGATGATTGATGCCTGGCCATCTCGGATCAATCTTTGGATCTCATTTAAATGTCTCAAGGTTTTTGCCACCTTTATTTGTAATTTGTTGGGGGATACTTCCTTGATCAACCGGTTGAAATAAATCAGCAAGGCGTAGTAGAATGAGAGAATGTGATGATAGGTGATTTCATGCATGGCTGAAAAGAATTGTTTTTCAGAATCGTCATCCTCGATACTTATTCCAGTAGAATCTTTGAGGTCTTTGTCAACTTCGATTTCACTTTCCTCTTCTTCCTTTTCCTCGCTTTCTGCCTCATCATACAACTTCCAGTCAAGCTTCCAGTTCAAGAGTTTCTTGTTCAACAAATTGACCCTTTGTGTGAAATCATCAGGCAATTTTTGAAATACTTCGTCATGATGGATTTTGGTCCTTAACAATTGAACTGTTTCACTGAATAGCAAAATCAATGAGTTGGGCAATCCATACAATGCATCAGTAGCAAAGTTTTCATCATTCTTTTTGGTGTTGATTAACTTTTTATTGACAAATGAAGGCGAAGTGTTTTTAACGCCCCCTTTCGATGTTAGGCTATCGTTCACAATAAAATCTATTTTACCTTTCTTGACATTCCCGAATTTGTCTCCATTGACATCATATGAACCATCGTCACTGTTTGAAAAGTCACTCTTTATGCTTTCCAAGTCCAAACATGTGGAGTCCTGGATTAATTTCAACGACAGGAAAATTCTGTGGAGAATGCGGGCCTTGGTTGACAATTTCTTCTTATTTACCATTTTGGCCGAAATTACCTTTCCACACCATTTGATATAAAAACTAGTATCTTGCATGGTTCCCCACACTAAATCCACACTGATCATCGACATTACTGCACACAAAACGTCCTTATACTTTTCATTCGAAACACAGTGTTCAACACCTGATTGTGTGGCCGATTTAGAATTGAGCAATTGTTTTACGAAAACACTAGCTTGATTTCTAAGCCTAATGCCTAGGTTGAGATAATATTTCATGGCATCAGAATTTTTGGGAAATTTCGATTGTAAGTTAAAAGCAGATACTGCCAATAAAGCGTTTAGCAATGCATTTTTGGCCGGTGACGTATGTCCCAAGGCCAGGAGTTCACCTATTGCCATCACAGCTCTTGGGAAATAAATGGTTTTCCACGGGTTTTCTGTTAATGGAATCACAGTCATTAAATCGGCAACTTGAGTAATATAGTAGTTCAACAAATATCTTGTCAATGGCTGGACTTGGAGTGCTGTGCTGGGTAAACCAAAACTAGGACCGGAGTTATTTGAGAAAGAAATATCGAATCCTAACTTAGGGTGTAGAGGGTTTTGGACAATAGACATTACAGAAGCTGGCATTGTGGTACTTCCTGGACCAGTCTCACCATCGACAAGATCAGTAGCATCTTCCTCGTTGCCATTGGACTGTTTGGATGCATGGAGATGAATTTCCAAATCCTCGTTAAGCTGATATGGATTATTGTAGTAATAATTAGTATAATTGGAATAGTACAAGTGCTGGTTAGTGGGGTCAATCATAATGTTGGAGGTTTCTTGACCGTTCAATAGGTTGGACATCGACATATTGTTCGATTCCAAATGTCCACCTGGAGTGGTGACAGCAGAAGCTGGACCGCGGGGTGGCGTGTGTCCTTGCCTTGGAGTGATCAGACCCATGTTATTATTTCTGTGGAAGACCAAGTTCAAGAACTCGTTCTGGTTAGTATTAAAATTAGCAAAGTTGGTAGTGCTATTGGTGTTCATTGGCCTGGACGATGGACTGCCTTGGTTTGATTTAAGACTGGTGCTGGATGGAGAAAAGTTGTTCATGAAATCCAAGAATTGAGTGTCACCGTTAAGAGCAGCTGCGGTCAAAAGGGCATCATCTCTCAATTCATTAGATAACCACAACTGGTCGTGAGGAGTGGGGTCATTATTTATAGGACGTGTTGACTCTGGTCTTGACGATGGGTACCTCTTTAACGGGGGCTTCATAGCAGATATATCAGATGGAGAGCTCGGTTTGTTCCCATTATCCAACTTTCTTTTCTTGGCTGCTGAACCGTAAGGTCTTTCTCTGGTGCCTTTGAACACTCCAAAAGGGCCCAAAAGTTTTGTTTTGCCCTCTGAATGTACCCACTTGTCAGACCCAGAGTTCTGGAGGATGCCTATATCTCTATCCATCTCGTCATATGATTCATAAGGTCTGCAGTTGATTTTTGCATCCCATACCACAAACCCGACGCTTCTTCTTTGAAAGAATTCAGCGCCATCTGCATCTTCTTCTGGGGCATTGAATGAAACCAGCGACGATATGGCGTTGCCGCTCTTGGTATTGAACTTCAACGGCATCGACCACTTGAGTTTAATGTCATATCCAGAGCATACCAATCCAGATTTGGTGCAATTCTTGCAGTAAGGCTTGGAAAGATCACAGCGGATCTTCCTAGACCGACACGTAAAGCATCCGGTAAACGACTTGGACCTCTTTGTTCTGGAGTTGACGGCGGTGGCCCCGTTGCCTGCAGGGGCTGGTGTTGTGGAACCTTCACGGGAGCCGGATTCGTTCTTAGGATCCTCGGAAGTTGTCATCTTGGAGTTGGAGGGTTTAATTTGCGGGAAAGACTCTGGCTTGATTTAAACGGTCCGAGGCTTGAATATTATTGCAACCTGGACACAAACGGTTGTGACGAGTGAAGTTTGCAACTTATGATGAGATGCCACCACGGCAAAAGTTGCAGCTCAGAAAGGCGGAGAGCTCGAAAAGGGTGGTAATTCACGTGATTAGTAGGACACACAGGTTGCTGAACACGTTCAGAGTCCTTGGAATGCCTAGAAACCACCTGTTGATTTGGAAAAGATAGCACTATGGACTGGGTCACCTTTGGTTTGAAACGGAAATCATCGCCGAGATGTCATTTTCGCTTACGTAATCTGAGGCTCGTTGTGGCCTCGTTGCCGCATGTGTCAATCAGGCAATACTGGCAGTCGGGCCCAACCCCAGGACAACTCCCGGAGACGGGTACTACGTGGTTACTATGGGGATAGAAGCGAGTCATTAAGGTATGTTATTTACTGCTATACCGGGCAGCAGCAATTTAGCCGGTGTTTTGCTAGGTCTATGGACCTGTTGCGGGTGGACATTAAATGCTCAATCAGGAAATTTCTGGCGGTGTATTTATAGCAATGTGGTGCAGAATTTTATGCAGTAGTATGGATGTTCTTAGTGGTGGGTCTAGTACGACACCACGTCAAGTTCGTTCTCTTCGTCACTATCGATGACTTCGCCCTTTTTCCGTTTTTCCCATACTCTCATGATTCGCTTGAGGGCGATTTCGGCACTTCCTGATCCCAATTGAGCAGATATCCTAAAGAATTTCATGAGTACGTATTTTTCATCGTCGTACATGCAGTTGATCCCGGCCACTAGCATGGGCCATTGAATCATCATAACAGAATTTTTGAGATTCTGTTCTGGTATGCCAGGGCAGTCTTTCAAGAATGAAACAAGGGCGATCAACTGTTTGTTGAGGCGCTGGATCTGGGGTGCACTATAAGGTATCTTGAAAAATCTGGTTAAGATGGTAATGATGGCTGCAAAGCAAAAACTTTGCTGGGATAAATCCATCCAGCTTATGATGAATTCTTTATTTGCGAAACGAACAATATCGACCAAAAGCAATGACTTAGGGAGCCGGTCTAGAACGCCCCTTTTGTCAATAAATTCTATATTAAGTTCTCCGTAAAACCCTGAGAGTAACCGTAGATATTCAGGAGTATCATCTGGAATAAAGCTTCGACCTTGGTCACGCTTTTTGTTCAACAACTTTATCAAATCTCTGAAATAATAGAGGCAATAATCGTGATAGCCAAAGAATACATTGAATCCAGTGTTTGTGGAAATTCCGTATTGTTTCAAAACGGAGAACTCATATGGGTGATCTAAGTTCAATACCAAATCCAATTCATCGTCCAGTTTGAGGGTTCCTCCCAATTTTGAGCTGACCCCAGCTAGTACTTCTAGTGAAACAAACCAAAATTTACAGAGAATGAATGTTTTGGAGAGCCGGATTTTTTTATTATTTGACTTGACGATCAATCCTTTGGCTCCACGTAAATGGGGTCTCCAATTTTGGGTAGAGGTTGCAGCGTTGGCTGCAGTAAGAAGAAGCATTGTTAATAGCACTGCTTCAATATTGGAACTGAGTTCATCCCGCAACATGTTTTCGGAAGATTTAGTTACTGCCGGAGCTAGCAACTTTAAGCAAGTTGACAAATAGTAATGGTATGCGTTGTTATCTTTCTGTAGGCGTTTTCTATCGTAAGAAGTCTTTGCACCTTGGGCTAATATAGCGGCCATTAGGAACGGTGCCGACGTGGCATGGATTAACATGATGTCTCTGATGGGAATGGAATAGGTGTTTGTATCTTCGTGATGATAGCCCCATGGATTTATGATCAAGGCAAATTCGTAATAAAAATCTTCTAAGTAAAATCTTTCCTCAATACTGTTTACTTTTATGGCATCTATAGGTATATGTGTTGGTACTATTGGTTCATCCAAACTATGGTGTCCAGGAGAAAACATTTTGAAGAAGTTGTCAGCATAATCATCTAGGCCCTTGGCGGACTTGTCGAAATTGGAGGTGTACATTATGTCGCTGACGAGGTTGTTTAAATCGGTAGCAATTAGGTTAAGGTCGTTAAAGTCGTAGAAATCGGTGCTGGTGGGAACTGTTCCCTTGCGCATCTCTTCGTTTAGGAGATTGTTGATGGAATTGAGCTTGTAATTGGAGAATGAAGTTTGGTTCGTGGGAATTGTGGTAGTTGATGTATTTGCATCGGCCTTGTTAGAATGAACAGGCAGTCCCAGACTCACCAGCGTTGCCAGTTCCGGCAGAGACACCGACGCCTCCTCTTCTGATGCAATTTTCCTCTTCTTTCCAGGCTGATACACTTGGATCGTCAAGGGCCTCTCTGCCTTTTCGTCGAGTGACTTTTTGGATACACGAAGAATCCTTTCTCCGATACCTGGATAGGTACATTCCTTCAGAAGGCGAGAGCACTGATAGCACGCAGGCTTTGCTTCGTCACATTTGATCTTGCGCCGCTTGCACTCACGACAGCCTCCCTTGCTGTACTCTCCCCTTCGTGGCTTTTTGTCCATATTGCTATAAGGTTGCGGAGGTTGTGGAAGAAGTGATCTTGGTGGTTCAGAATGACGTAGTGGTGCGTTACAGCAGCGATCGGTGGGCGGTTGGTGGTCTTTCGGGGTATTGCAGTATGGATGTTGCTGTGGCAGCCAACTGTATCGGCCGGGATGATTGTCTGGAGATGTCTAGAGAGATTTGTTTGCGCTATTTAGACATCAATAGATAAATACCGCAAGATATAAGGCCGACAGGTCCTCAGGTAGTAGGATTGATCACACGTGAATTAGCAGGAGACAAATACAAGGTTACCACTAACAAATGGAGCTGACCGATTCCTGTGTTGTGGGGGTTTCCGAAGTATAAACCACAGGTGTTATTGCACTCAAAGTTTGAAGCGATAAGAGATGCGCAATCTTGCCCTGGTCAAGAATATGGGACTATCTTGGAAAGAGACTGGGGAGAATGTTATTGCCCCGAAATAGAAACTGCTGCTGACGTTATTATGGATTCTACCACCGGTACTACAAGCTTCAGAAATGGGTGCAATTTAAATTGAACTATAGTCTCTAACTGACCAACCTATGACTTTTTAGTGTGCCATGGGCTACTTATATACGGAAGAAGTGAAATATGTCGGTAACTGAACGAGTCAATATGCTACTACGTCCACGCTTTTCTCCTCTTCCGACTCCACAGCTGTACCGTCTCTCAAATCCCACCCTCTGATGATCTTTTTTAAGGCATGCTCTGCACTTCCTGACCCTAAATCTGATAAAATGTGGAAGAATTTAATCACAAGGTACTTTTGGTCCTCCAAAATGCAGTTTTTGGCTGCTACAAACATCGGCCACTGGATCATCAGCACAGGGTACTCGATGTTGTTGCGTGGGGTAGCAGGGCACTTCTCCAAATATCCAATCAACGATAACGATTTATGGATAAGATCTTGAACGTGTGGGAGATAATATGGCTGATCAAGAATTTCGGTGAATATGGTAATGATGCCTGCAAGGGCGTACGCCTGTTGAGAAACATCCATCCAGCTTATGGAAATATTTTCGTTGGGGCTAATTACAGTGTCGATCAAATCACCCACAAGACTGGTGGAAATGCACCCAGAATGCAAATATTCCACAGAGTATTGTTCATAAAACCCTGTCAAGAGCCTGATGTACTCAAGAGAATCACTGGCTCTAAAGTTGGCTCCCTGTGTCCGTTTCAAGTTGAACACCTTGATCAAGTCTCGAAATAGGTATGCTGTTGCGTGGCTGTATCCAAACATAATATTGAACCCATTTTTGCGGAGAAACCCAAACTCCCGTAAAACCGATTGCTCATAGTCATCGGTAATATTGAAAATAGAGTCAAGTTCATCATCGCTTTTCAATGTGCCACCAAATGGTGAACTCATTCCTGCCAAAAGCTCGAAGTCAATAAACCACATCTTACAGATTATCAATGTTTTTGAGTGTCTAATTCGACTGTTGGTGGCCTTCAAAATTATATCCTTTGCACCCTTCAAATGCGGTCTCCAATCCTGCTTTTTGTTGGCAGCATTAGCGGATGTCAAGAGGAGAACGGTTAGAAGAATTGCCTCGATATTGGAAGCCAAATCGTTTTTTGCGCTTTTATCTTTATTTCTGCTAAGAGCCGGGCCAAGAAGATTGAGACATGTGGATAGATAGGAGCAGTAAGCTTCCTGGTCTCTTTGGAGATGGTTTCTGTCGTATGAGGTTTTTGCTCCTTGTGCAAGAATTGCTGCTAGCAAGAACGGTTCTTGAGAAGCATATTTGAAGAGAATATCCCGTAAGGGATTAGTGTAAGACTGCTCTGCCTCATTATAAACTCCAAATGGGAGAAGCTGGTTGGCAAACCCGTGGTAGAAATCTTCTAGGTAAATTCTTTCGTAACCAGTGCTAACCTTGATGAAATCTACAGGAACATGGCCGGGAGTGATGTCGTTTGCATCCATCGCAGTGGACTCAAAAGACAAGGGATCTGTTTGCAGGTTGATATCCGTTACTATTTTGCCGCTGGCACTTTGGAACATCATATCGTTGACTATAGTGTTCAAATCAGACGCCAAAATGCTCAAATCCTCATGGTTGTAAACGCTATCCCAAGGTAAGGAATTAGGACTTTCGTTCAGATATATACTAGGGTCAGTCAATGAGTCATTGGAGAAGGCAGTACCCGGGATTTCGTCACTAGGGTAAGAACTTCCCGTCAATGGCATTGGAGAATTCTTGGAGAACGTACCAAACGAGCTGGAGGTCTCGTCCACAGCACTACCGGGGGAAGTAGCAGCAAAGGGTGAGGGAGGTTTGGTTGGTTTTGCCGGCTCGCTGGCCCGGCGGGCTTTTCTCCTTTTAAACCCATCTTTCCCCAGATACACTTTGATGTTTAGTCGTTTGGTAGAAGAATTGGTCGGCGGAGGCATGGGATTATTGTCCAAGTAGTGACGACTGACACGAAGGACTTTCTCGCCAGCCTCCGGGTAGTCGCACTTCTTATTTAGACGGGTACAGTTGAAGCAATGGGGCTTCTCTTCGTCGCATTTGATCTTTCTTCGCTTGCACTCTCTGCAACCTCCTCTGGAGTAGTCTCTTCGGGAGGACGAATCGCTGGCCCGAGGCATGGCATGATTTGACGTGACTTTAACTGGATGGTAGTGGGATCTGGATGTGACAGCTCACTATTGAGACAAATTGGGTATCATGAATTGGCTGGGGTACATCTAGCGGCTAGATAGTGGGTGGGGAATAGCGGATATATGTGGTATGCGCACGACGAGATAAGACAGACGAGGTGAGGTGAAGCATTAGATGATGAACCGGTAGCGGTGAAGGTTGGATATGAAGCTGCTGGTGAATATTTGCTGCTGGTATGGTGAAAAAGTATTGTGTTCTTCTTCTGAGCACTTTTTGGATATTTTGGGCCAGTTGGTAGATGCTGCTCCAATTACCGGATTAGGCATGTCTGTGCGGCTACCGACCCGGTTGATTGGGCCAATAACTGATTGTTGAAGGAGAAGAAACGTTCTGCACATCCTTGAGAACATAATGGATATAGTAGTGGTGTTCTTTGAAGCAAGTAGGTTATAGGTTATGTGTATGTTTGACCTCCGGAAATGGATATTCTTTGCCGTAAATGGGAATTTTTCAAGGTTATATTTTACTAATACCCTGACAATAACCGTGACATTAAACGAATTGCTATTTTCTCTTTTCGTAAACCTAGTGAGGCTGTCTTTGTTTATTTGATAAAGTACTGATGACTAAATTTTGCAACCATGAATGCACAGATGGGGAGAAAATGTTCATTTTATCTTAAAAAAGAAGTAGGACTTACGAAATGAAAGGCCAAACACTCACCTGGTTCAGCTGAATCCACTTAGGACTTTGTCTTGGCAATTGGTGAATTCATCTTGAGCTTGTAAGACAGCAACGCTCACGTGCCCCAGGCTATGGTAGGAAACGTTTTGGTGGAGGGAGCAGTAGCGGACGCATAGTGCACATCTAATGCATACTGCATACGCACCTGGTTTGGTGTACATTATGTAACGGTGGAGGGAGTACCTGCATTCCCCCACATATTTTGCCTCCACCAACGGAAAAACCCTCGATCTTAGCACTTGCCCCACATTCTGGGACCCCAACTACCTGTCCCATAACGGCCAAGATTTCAAACGGTTAGCGCCCTCCATTGGGCGCCGCCTACACCACATCCCTCCACCAGTCAGACTCAGCACGTGACATGCGGGCCCGTCTCCCCCATTACATCATATAGCAAATATATAAAGCTGTTCGCCCAAACTTAATCTTCCACATATTAACTTTTCCTGGAATGACTCTAACTAAGCACTGGAAATATAACGACGATGTCGTGGTGACTCAACTCAAGGGATTGGTCCGTGCCAACCCTGCCATTCGCCTTATTCCTTCGGAAAAAGTTGTATTCAACCCTCACTCCGATACCACGAAAAAGGTCACTTTGATCAGTGGAGGTGGTGCTGGCCACGAACCGTTACACGGAGGATTTGTAGGGGAAAACCTTCTTGACGCTGCTGTTAGCGGTGCTGTGTTTGCCTCCCCCTCCACCAAGCAAATCATGGCTGCAATTAAGACCAAGTCCGACAAAAAGAAGGGTACGCTTATCATTGTGAAAAATTACACTGGAGACGTGTTGCACTTTGGGCTTGTGGCAGAAAAGGCCAAGAGTGAAGGCCATGACGTGGAAATCTTGATGGTGGCTGACGATGTTGCTGTGGGCAGAGAACAAAACAAAATGGTGGGTAGAAGAGGGTTGGCCGGAACCGCCATTGTGCACAAGGTTGTCGGAGCTGCGGTCAATTCCAAGGTCAATGACTTGGCCTCTGTGGCTGCTCTCGGAAGAGCTATCAACGATAGTCTTGTGACCATTGGTGCCTCATTGGATAGAACCTCGGTACCAGGAAAGGCCGGGGAGGTCGAATTCAACAAGGATGACGAAGCCGAATTAGGATTGGGAATCCACAATGAACCCGGTACCAAATTGAGCCCCATTCCCGACATCGACGTTTTGGTCAAAGACATGTTCCAGAAATTGGTTTCCCCTGACGATAAGGAACGTCACTACGTCGATTTCGACTTGCAAAACGACGACTACGTGTTGTTAGTGAACAACATCGGAGGAACTTCGTCGTTGGAATTGTATGCCATTGCCGAACACGTTGTCAAGAACTTGCCCTTGTCCAAGAGACCAAAAAGAATCTTGGTAAGTGATTTCGTCACTTCTTTGAACGCCCCTGGTTTCTCTATCACCTTGCTAAACTTGTCCAAGATCGACAAGACTGCCGATCTCAAGTTCTCCAGTGAAGACGTCGTGAACTTCCTTGATGCCGAGACCAACGCTCCTGGATGGAAGCCTAAGACCTACAGCTCCAGTCAATGGGAACAGGAACAAAGTTTCGTGGAGTCTCCTATGCACGACAAATCCACGGTGCTGTCTTCGTTGAAAATGGACGCTGCCCACTTCCAGAAATGCCTTACACATGCCTTGAATACATTGATCGCTGCTGAGCCCAAGATCACACACTACGATACCCTTGTGGGGGATGGAGACTGTGGTGAGACGTTGAAGGACGGAGCCACCGCCATTCTCCAAGCATTCGAAAAGAAGGAATTCTCCAACTTGAGCGACCCGGTGTCTACTCTTGCCGAAATCACCGAGCTCGTGGAGGACACCATGGGTGGTACTTCTGGAGGTATCTACTCGATCTACTTGACCGCATTAGTTCAAAACATCCAAAAGTCTCAGGATGTCACCGTGAAGTCTTTGGCTACTGCCTTGCATACTGCCTTGTATGACGGTTTATTTAAGTACACCAAGGCCAGAATTGGCGGCAGAACTTTGGTAGATACTCTTCAGCCATTTGTGGATACTTTGGAAAAGACCGGAGACTTGCAAAAGGCTGCTGAGGCTGCTAAGAATGGCTGTGAAGCCACCAAGAAGTTACAAGCTAAGTTCGGTAGAGCCAGTTATGTTAATGAAGACGAATTTACCAAGGAAGGTGGTATTCCAGACCCTGGTGCTGTTGGTTTGTTGGCATTGATCGAAGGTTACCTCAAACAATAGTCAGTCAGTAACCCGTTTGTAACTATTTATTGATCTATCACAATTCACGAAACGCTTCACTTTATGTAGTGCTTCAGAACACGCGTATACTTTCAATTGACCTCTAAGAGCCACAAACCAACCACAATGCTGCCATTGGCAGATATCAAGTCGCAAAGCTGCCTTCCCGATCGTTATGGCTGTAGTGGACCTTTGTAGTTATCTACCTTTGTAGTTATAATGGGTGCGAAACTGTTTAAATAGGTTCCAATGAGCAAAAATAAACACCCTGCCTATCTAAGTTATCAATTGGCAAAATACCTTAATTTCTCCAGTTCACTTCACTTACACTTATTATGTCAGATGCAATTGATATTCCAGTTCAAGATTTTTACGAGGTAGTAGTGGTAGGAGGTGGAACCTGTGGCTTAGCTGTCACCGCAAGACTATGTGAAGAGTGTCCTGGATCGATCTACACGGAAGATGAGCATCAACGATTCCATTGGCTCAAACAGAGAGGACACCAGGTGAACCTCATTAATCATAGTGTATCCTCAAGGACTAAATATAAGCCAGTTTCGGACGAAAAGCTCTACAAGCCGAAAAAGAAGTTCCAACCAGAAGATATATTGGTGCTTGATGCTGTCGCGGATAATTTTATGGGCCAGTGGCATAATCAGTTTGGATCGTGTCAAATTCCTTATCTCAGATCTCCCATGTTCTTTCATTGCGATCCGGTGAACGTCGATGGAATGGTAAGCTTTGCTCATTTGTCGAAAAGGGAGACCGCTAAGGACTTGATGGAGATTAAAAACGTCGTGGGAAGAGAATATTCCAAACATCAATTGAAAAAACTTGCCAAAAAGAACGCAAAAAAAAAATCTACCGCCCCTATTCCTAGCAATCTCGAGTCAGAAAGTGATTCCCTGGGGACAGCTCAGGTTTCGGTGAATCATGATAAGCCTGGAATTATAGATATCAATATGAGAGATTGGAGAGACTACTACCGTCCATCTACGCCATTGTTTCACGATTTCTGTCAAGACATCATAAACAGGTACAATCTCCATAATAATGTCCAAAAGGACGAAGTGGCCTCCATTGAATACAAATACATCAATGTTGTTGGTGGTACTAAGGATTCATATGGTCAGGGATTTGTACTCAAGACCGTCAGTGGTAGAATTTTTGGGTGCAAAATTTGCATCGTCGCAAGTGGTCACAGAGGCGACATAAATTATCCTATTGCACCATTCGAAGATCCTCAATTTCCCTTAGGAAGTTGCCATACCACTCATTTGTTCTCTGGCAAGGTTAAGTATCTCGGTAAGGAATTGATGGAAAAGCCACGAAAATCGAAATCAAGATCGATCGTTATTGTGGGAGGAGGATTGACCTCTGCTCAATTGGCCCATGTTGCGGTAACAAATGGTATTGAGAATGTTTATCTACTCTTTAGAGGCGCAATGAAGATAAAACATTTTGATTTTCATTTGGACTGGGTAACAAAATATAAAAATGTCAAAAAATCAGCCTTCTATATTAAGGACACCGATGAAGAGAGGTTCCAAATGATTCAAGAAGCCAGAGAAGGGGGGTCGGTCAATCCAGAATATTATAAAAAGATATCGAAGCACATCAAGGATGGCAGACTCAACTTCAAAAAGTTCACCACCATTACAGAGCAAGATTGGGATGCACAATCTCGGACATGGAGCCTCAAACTTAAAACCGAAAAAGCCTCAAATGATTCGGCGTCTCCAGAAGAACAATTCGAAGAAACTGTTCTTGAGAAAGTTGATTATATATATTTTGCTACAGGAATTCAGCAAAATATCCATGCCTTGGACTTCATGGGGTCTATCCTCGAAGAGCACAGTATTCCAACAGTAAGAGGATTTCCATGTTTAACTGATGATCTCCAATGGAATGATAAGATTCCTCTTTTCATGGTAGGAAAGAATGCTTCCTTGCGTATGGGACCTTCGTCCGCTAACTTGGATGGAGCCAGATTAGGAGCTGAACGGGTCGGGTGGAAGGTTCATTCAGACTTGAGTACAGGTAAATATAATTGGAATTATTTTATGGATCCAAAAGGCATAGATGAAGGGTGTCTACATTGCGAACATGACTCTTTGGCCAATGCAGATTTGGATAAAAAGCTAGATGCGGGAAGCCAATCCGAAGAAAGTGACATTGAAAGTTTGGATGGTAACTCCTTCCAAACGAGATTGGACTTGGCCAGTGGACAGATGAACTGGTTTGAGCTTCTTAAACAGGAATAGAAATACCTTGAGACTTGTGTATTAATACATCTATCTAGAACCAATTTTTAATAAAAACAATACTTTTGCGTACAATCATAAAAGGGTATCAATGTTACTTTATCGTTGATAACATCAATATACGATATTCACATACATCGTATCTAATGTTATCAGTACGAAAGGACGTCATTGTATTCGTCCTCGATGTCGGACTCCACTTGAACTCCGTTTGCTCTCAAGTTCCAAATTCTTTCAACCCGGGCTAATGCAAACTTGGCACTGGCACTCCCAACGTTCCCTGAAACTTTGAAGAACCTTCTTAGAATATTTTGACCTTCTAGATCGACACAATTTTGGGCCGCAACAAGCATCGGCCATTGGAGCATCATCATGGAGCTTTTGAAAATTTGATTCGGTATTTCATCTTCTTTGTAACTATTCAAAAACGAAAACCTCTGAATAAGTTTTTGAGAGAGCATCTGGACTTGGGGGGAATTGAAACTTTCCTTAAAGCATCGAATTAAGATTGTGATCATACTTGCTAAAACATATCCTTGGTGACAAGTATCCATCCAACTCAATAGTATAATCGGTTGGTCCTTTTTATTTCTTGGAGGCTGTATGGCGTCAATCAAATCTCTGTTTGGAGATACACCATTAAAATCTGCAATATCCATAATACATTTTTTGTCAATGAATTCCATCTGGCTCAATCTGTAGAATTCCGAGAGTAATCTTAAACACTCGAATTCATTCTCCAGTTTAAAGTTTTTGTTATTCCTGATTCTCGCCAATACTTTTATCAAATCCCTGATGGCATTATTTGTTTCATTGTGATATCCACTCATAATGTCAAATCCTCCATGTATAATTACTCCTATCTCTTCCAATGCCATGATTTCGTATGGGTCACCCGATGAAATGAGCGAATTGATTTCCTCTTCTGTTCTTAGAGTACCACCGATTGTTGAACTAATCCCTGCCAATATTTCAAGAGTAACAAACCAAAATTTGCAGAAGATGAGCACCTTTGAACTCTTGATTTTACCGTTCGATACCTTCAAAAGAATATCTTTGGCTCCTCTTAAGTGAGGTCTCCAATCTTGTCTTGAATTTGCTGCATTTGCTGACGTTAAAAGGAGCACCGTAAGTAAAACTGCTTCGATATTCGAAGCAAGATCTGATCTTTGGCCATTTATTTCCGATTCATTACTCCCATAAGGTTCATCTTTTCTTGATCTATTGCCTCCACCTAAAGCAGGACCCAATAACTTCAAGCATTTGCTCAAGTATGTGCGGTATGCCTCTTCATCTTGGGGTCTCTGGTATTTTTGGTAGACGGTTCTCGCTCCATGGGCCAAAACCGCTGCTAAAAGGAACGATTCTTGGGCTGCACACAGTAATATTACATCTCTAGCAGGGTTGGTGTAGCACTTGTTTACTCTATCATAGGATTCGAACGGCAGGATGATATTGACAAAGTCATGATAGAATTCCAGTAGATATTTCTTTTCCTGGGGCTTCTTGAGCCTTATATAATTTAATGGAAGATTTCGTTGCGTCGTCGTGGAAGGGTTTGTTGAATGTGAGTCTGTTAAGTTCGAAGCAGTGGGACACTGAAGAGGAGGAGATTCCCTACGGCCGGTATTTGCTGAACAAGTCTCGAACCCATTGGAGCCGGATGAGCCATATCCTGGAGTTAAGTTATCATTTGACTGACCTATTTGACCCGAAACTTCTGTGTAGGAATCTACCACCGGCATGGAAGCACTTGAGTCTTTCCCGTCACTGTAATTACAGTCAAACATGATATTATTGACAATATTGTTCAAATCGGCTGCGAGCAAATTCAAGTCGCTCTGGTTAAAGAACTGGAGCATGTTGGGTTCGTTCAAGTCGTTATATTGGTTTATTTGTGAGTGTGAACGTTTCTCGTGAATCATGGACGTCTTGTTGATGGGGTTGGGGCCTATATTAGGCGATTGGCTGGTGTGGTACAGTTCTCCATGGGGAGGGTGGACGTCGTTGAGGAGGTTGGAGATGGACGACGGGGTATATTTGCCGGACCCTGCTGCTGAGGATGATGACGGTGTAGGCATGCCTTCGGATGAATGCTTTCTTAGCTTGGAAGCATCGCCCGAAGGAGGATCCATGTGTCGTTTGTGTGATCGTACAGGCGAAACCAGGCCCAGGTGCAAAGACTGAGGGGCTTGGACGGTGCTTTCCAGTAGCGATCCTTGGTGTGTGTAGTATGAGGGCATGCCATAGCCATTATTGGGCCCGGCGGAAGGAACACTCACAACCCCAGGGGGCACCAGGGGATAGTACAACCGATTGTTTGGTGGGACCAGCCCGGTCTGTCCGGCCTGGTAATAGCCATACCCCAGTGATTGTCCCTGTACGTTTGACATAGAGTACGAATAGCCATGGCCGGGATGGGGTCCGGTGCCCATGGGCACGTTGATGGCGTGGCCCGCCGCTGGCGGTCCTGACGACCCCGACCCCAACTTGTGGGCACCACCATCGGGATAATTGTGGGGCAGCTCCCGTTGCAGACCCGGGAGGCCAGTATTGGCTGGAGTCCCTGGACTGTGGGGGCTGCTGTGGGTGGGATGGTCGGGGCTGTCTTGTTGTTGGAGCATCCGTTTCAGGACCCGAGCCACCTTTTCACCGGCCAACGGATATGAACACTCCTTGCGAAGACGGGCACATTGCCAGCACTGAGGCTTACCTTCATCACATTTGATCTTGCGTCTCTTGCACTCTCTGCAGCCCCCTTTACTGTACTCTCGCTTTTGTTTCAGGGCCGCGATGCCCAAATCTAGTACCCCAGAAGACATGATATGGTGGTGACGATTGAGCGGTAAATGGTGGGAGGGTTGGGGGCGACGGCCGCTATGTATATGGTGGGTAGCCAAGAACAAGAATTTCCACCGGAGGATGCTAACGGCTGCTGTGGTGAGAGCTATCGCACCTTATCGGTTGATGGTGAAAAAGAAACGCGGTCGTGTGGCTATCTCAACTTGGCTAGTTGACCCAGTTTATGCGAGGTTTTGACAGGTGCAGAGTGGTCCTGATGCTCGCTTATGCGTAAACACCCGCAGCATATGCACATGTATACGCAACCTTCAATGCCTGTCTAAACAGAGATGTAATTTCTAACTTTGACACGGTTTTCAACTCACATTATCTAAATCTATACATCCAGCCGCGTGCTATGTCTCCGATTGTTGTATGTCCTAACCCAGACATTTTGCATCGGTTGTGGGGGCGCATCAAGAATGCGGCCGTGGCGTTGCCGAATCCAGTAAATGGTCCACGTTAGACACCGCAATGTCTTGGAATAACACGGCTAAGAAATATGTCAGTTGGCATGCCATGTATCTTTCTTTTCTTGTTCAACCAAGTCAGCCTTCCAACTAGAATACGACATGATGGGGTTTACAGTTTTGCCATAATTTGACAATTTTTCTACAAAATTGGCGTCATTCTGTCCCATTTAGTAAATCGCTTAACTCAAATGATCCAGATCCTTGCCAAAAAATATAATTATGTTTCGAATGGCTACTAAAGTCTTCAAATAGTCATTCCGTAACCTCCCGTGGCATAAAGTGTCTACCCGATTTAGACACAGGATAAATCCACAAGAGTAGACTGATCGTTTCACGCCGACGACTACAGCCACGCCACCCCATAACCATCGCTTCCTAACCTCCGCGTACTTGCCAATCCTAATGGCTACGAATAAATATTATGCTACTAAAACTGCGGTTCCCGATGCGGAATCCGTTGTGATATTAATTGACCTCGTACATATGTGAATAATCATCATCATCATCATCAGCAGCAGCAACATTGTGATGTACATCTAGTCACCATAGCCCCCTCCTATGCTTGTTTCTTCCTGGGCTGTTCATCCATCCAGTTTTCATAAAGGTCATCGGCACCTCGCTTTCCTGGGGCACCGGAATCTGCTGAGCCATCCTCCTGATTGGAATCATCTTTGTGCAAACTGTTATTGCTATCGAGAAACTCATTCACATCAAATTCATCCAATCCAGGCTTCAAATCGTCGTTGATTTCATCAATGGTGGCTTGCTGTTGCTGCTGTTGACTGGCCAACTTTTGGATCCAGTCTTGTACTTGCTGAATCGATTGACCTTGTTTGTAGATATTTTGCTCTAAACCTGTCATGACGTCCGAAGGAGTATCCGCTTGCACCCGAGGATACCCAGAGGAAGGCTGTCCCCCGCCAGGATATGGACTATTTGGCCCATTTAACTCCGGGAAAAACGTTCTCGGCGAGGGTACCGCAACTGGATCATGTATAAGCTGCTGGTATATTTTATTGGCACTAGGGCCATCATTTAAAGCTGTTTCAGCCAGTCCTCTACCATTCGGGGTATTTTCATATGATCGTATGATTTCTTCAATTGTTCCGGAATCTGTTGTAGTGCTGCTAGGACGTTGACTCCTTGGCGATCTCGTACCATCTGCTCGAGGACTTCTTCTGTATGCTTGATTGGTTAACATTAATCTTGGCTTTTGGAAAGGTGCTGGGGCACCGTTAGCATATGGATTCGGAGATGGTGGCATTCCATTATTTCCTGTTTGATTACTGTAGTTATAAGATGCCATATTAGTGTTATCAGACAATTGGGAATCTTCGAGTTCCATAATCTTGCCCGCATTATTGCCATAAACAGCAGCAAGAAACTTGAGAATTTTATCCAAAGTACGAGCCTGTTGTTGATGTCTTTCTCTGGTATTGAAATTCTCTTCCCATAAGGTTTTATTATCCTTTCTTACCCTCCTGAGATCTTCAGAGATTGCAAGCTGATGTAATTTGATTTGATCTAGCTCATTAAGTAACGTCTGAAAATTGATTTGTGGATTCTCGCCCGCTTCATTCTCGTTTTGATTTACACTCTTATTCCTGACAATTTTATCTAGCAAGTCCTCACGATCTCTTATGAAATTAGGGTTTTCAAACTGCCATATTTCATCACTATTTTTATCGTCTTTTCCTTGGTTCATGGTTCCGCTATTTATATCTTGAACCTTGTGCCAGCCATACATATTAAGTTGACGCACAAACGATGCAAAATTATTATGTTTGAAGTATTTGGGTAAAATGACTTTCATAAACTCTTCTCTCTGGAAAACTTGGAACGTCTTACCGTCTTCATTCCACCTGATATATTCCGAATTGCTGGGGTCATTTACCATAGACCAGATCTTCATCACAAACGCGGGCCTGGACTTGGGTGCATTGTTTTCTTTCTTCTTTTTACTATTAGAGCCGGTAGTGATCATTGTCGATGAGGAAGGAAGGGCCGTCTTCATATCCTCAGAAACGGAATTGAATGCAGGGAAAGAGAGCCCACCTGGTAAGACAGATTCAGATAATGGAGCAAGTGGACGTAAAGGTGCTGTGACATTGGAGGCTTGGACTATCGACATGTTATTAGCCTGTTTGCTCTGATTGTTCCTTTGTTGGACCAAATCATGGGGAGCAAGTATAGGGGACAAGCCTGAATAGAGCTTTGGATCTTGGACTGAGGACTGCTGGTGGTGGTTCTTAGTATCGATGTGATTCGGCGGTCTCTGGCCATTGACCTGAGCATAGCGGCCGCTAACAAAGTCTTCATTGCTAGAGAACAATTGGCTATGATTGAGCGAAGGAGAATTGAGGTTGGGAAGGGTAGGTGTGGTTCCTGAGCCCACAAACTGGTCTTCAAAAGTATCGCCATAGTCGTCCCGATTTATTACTTGTATCTCTTCATCATTGCCGCTACCGCCGGTAGGATGCCCGCTCTCACCGGTGGACGGGTCGGCATTGTACCCAGAACCAAGAAGGCCCGCTATGGGGTCGTCATTACGGTCCATATAGCCGTTGGACATTTCAAGAGAGGATTCGTGGAGCGTGTCGGACGGTTGTTGCAAAATCCGATGTTATTATACGCAAGTTTAGCGATTGTTGCTAGAACCTTCCATGGGATGAGGTGCGTTGGTTGAAGAAAATCTGCTTACGTAACCAGGGTCTGCGCGGGTGCATCGGACTCGTTATGGGGCTGGCTCTAGGGGGTAACCGAGGTTGGCTTGGGTTTGGGCAATATCATTAACTAACACATGTATAAATAAGTCGTATAAACAGAGACGGGAGATTTCCTCTTCTAACTAGAGGTCCAAGTCTTTTCTTTCCCATCCGGTACCTCTGGAGGTGTCCAAGTTGTTCAGGGGTTGAGGCTTGTCAGTGCCCTCAACTTGAAGAGCAAATGGATTTCTGTCTTTCTTTTGCTCCAAGTTGGCCAAGGTGTGGTTAACTTCTCTGTGCTTGGCTTCATCGGCTCTGATTCTCAAAATCAAGTCTCTGAACGAGGACTTTTCGGTGAGTTCGGGCCAGTATTCGTAGGCGATCTTGGGAATGGCAATCTTGTCGAATTCAGGCAATTTGCCCATGTCGAGTTCTTCGAGGAAGTGTGTGTAGGTGCTGACGGCTTCTTCTTCAAGGTATCCGACAAAACGGTGGCAGTAGCGAGGGTTGGCCAAGTAGAAAAGGAAGAAGAGGTTACAGAAAACACCCTGGCCGGCATAGACAAAGGTTCTGGTGAACCAAGAGGGCTTTCCGAGCTTGATGAATGTTAAGAGATGCATTCTCTCATTGTAGGCCTCGTCCAAAAGCGTTTCAATCCAAGCCTTGTCTCTTCTCAACAATCTAAGCGAATGGAGATGTCTTACGAACCCAGCCACAGCACCGGGAACACCGGCAATTGACTCCAAAAAGATGCATCTGGTGAGCCACTTGTTGGCAGTCATCTCATAACGAGTGCCCTTGAATCCATCGAGAACTTCTTGATGGTTCTGAGGCTTCTTGTAGCCAGTGACAAGATCGAATGTCCCTCTGAAGAACAGAATCCAGTTGTAAGCAACCTTGTCACCGAAGCTGACGGGATCTCTGTGTTCAAAGTGGACCGCTTCACATTGCTTATCATCAAACCAAGGGTGAGGGAACATGTGGTGAGTGATGAACTTCTTATCGTCGTGCTTTTCGATGTCGCTGTTCTGCAACACCGTGGTCTTGATATTGAAGATACCCTTGCCGGCAGCCGAAGTAGATGGTTCCGGTTCCTTGGGGACTTCGGTTTCATGGGTTGGGGTCCTGAGGGCAGACGACGCAAACCGCAAATGGATGCCACTGCGGAAGGCCACAACGGGGAGCTGTTGTCTTGCAAGGCGAGTGGACAACATTGGTTAACGGGATTGGGGGATTGGCGTGTGTTTTAAGTACAATCGGATTTGTCCTTAAACTTCAAGTGTTCCAATGGGACGTAGATAAATCCACAGCAATTGCAATGGTTGAAATAGCACCGGATTCACAGCAATTATATGAGCAGCAAAGAGAGAGTTTTTTTCAGTATAACACCCAGCTTTGTTTCAGAGATTTGCACAAACTAAAACGGGAGGGTCTGAAGTTGAATAAATATGATAACGAACAATGGCAGTTATAATATAATAATTCTTATGATAATAATAATCCAAGTGAAATAGAGGGGAACGCCAAACGGGGGCACTTATATAGTGAGAAGGAGAATAAGCGGTGCCAATTGGAGATGTACAATTCTACACGTATCGCATGTCATGGATGACATATCAAGCATGAAAGCCCGCCTGTCCACCTCCGACATTGGCCGTATAGCTTTCCACGGAAACGGCTGCAGCCTAAATTTGCTCGTATTATGGGTGCGCCCGAATAGTACCTGGCGCACGCATGGCAGTTTGTGCGGCTGCAAACACCTCAGGGGCCTCCACAGTCGGAGAAATGTGCTGGTTTGGCCACACCAGGGGATCCGGTTGGCCAACCAGCTTGTCACCATTTGTCACAGAGAAATGGCCTCGGAAACTTAACGGAACATCTTATCAGATACGGTGAAATATTGGCTTGGCGGGGTTTGAGGCTTTACTTTCAACCGCCAAGCTGGCTGCAATGTATGACTGCCGTTAGGAGTCGTAAATGTAATGCCAATGCACAGAATGCTATTGGATATCAAAAAATTAAGGCGCCGGGCAGAAACGGGGGCTGATCGCGCGCACGTGATCCGGGGGTCATGGGTCGGCCATGTAGTGCCGAAAGCAAATCCCGCACTCACGGCAGGGTGCCTCTGGGCGTGCCGCTACCGGTGACCCTTATGTCACGTGACCGGTAGATGGTTGGGGTTTTGCCTTGGCGGTCTAGACCCAGCCGTAGAACAACGCGATTCTGGGTCCTGTATATGGAGGTGTAGGGTGCATCGCGTTTGCAGGCGTTTGCAGGCTGTTCGGTGTCCCCACCCGTAATCCAAAATCGTCGCACTTCCGAATGTGTCCAAACTGCCGCTATATCGGGTTGGTGTCGCGTTTCACATCATGGTACCGGCAGTTTTGACCAGTTTCGTCAACATCACAGATCACGTAGCGAACAGAAACTTTCGGTTCACACCCAGATCCGAAGCTTCTGAACCGATCACCCTATAGCCACTGCAACCTTTGATTCCTGTGAGGATGGCCCCATCGTCTTGCCCGTGCAACTGACCCTTTGTCTCTTTACGACTCGAACAATCTCGTCTCTTATTCTCCGCACACGACTGCTTCCGCCCCCTACCGTCGTGGCTGAACCGTTACCATCACGGTGAGCGTTTGTGATTAACACTTCAAAACTCAAACACTGTGATCTGCCCAGTTTACGCTTTCACGGACGTTCCTTCGTTGCACAACCCGTCTGCTTCTTGTTTCCTTTGTCTCTCCGTCAACTTGATTTGAGCTATTGGTGAATCACGCGTGCGTTTTAGTCCATAGCACCCACTACAAAGTCAAATTTTCATCCTTGAGGTTATACCCAAATACCAACCCTTTATTTGGCGTCTATCACACCTCAGCATAGCAAAGAAAATAACATCCTGATCCGGCCGTAATAACGACGTACTATCATAGTCGACGCGCCCTTTCAACCCTTCCAAATAGCTTCAAATTCGGGTGTGCTTGTTCACTGGTATTCAACCTATCATATTCCTAGTACTTTTCAACTCCTTCTGTTGTTCTTCTAGTGATCCAAGATGTCGTTCACCTTATCCAATTTCTTAGGCGACCCTTTCGCCATTTCCACGGTGTCGTTTGGAGTGATAGCCTGGATTGTTTCCATTGCCGGCGCTGCCGCAGATACACATCACTTTCCTTCATTCACATGGTGGGGTCTTATCTACGAGATCTTACTTATTCTTGTGATATTCGTGCTCTACTTGAACAACAATATCGAGCTCTACAAATTCACTCTCGTGGGGCTCTTGTCAGTAGCATTTGTCTACACCACCAACTCCGTCAACAGTTTGATTTATCATTCGGATCTGTCAGGAAACTTATGTTGTGCCGCTGGATGCATCTTGCTCTCTATGCTTAACTTGATTTGGATCCTCTACTTTGGTGGTCACCCTGAATCTCCAACCAACCAATTCATAGATTCGTTCTCCCTCAAGACTACTCCTCATAGTCATGGCCATTTGCCCTCTACAAGCAATAACCATAAGCTCCATGAGATGGAAGACGAAGAAGAATATAAGTACGGCAACGATGTGCCTGCTATCGGCTCGGCCAACTTCCAAGACAGCAACTTGAGACAGTCTCAAATCACAACCAACAACAAAAAATCAAATACCCCTTACATGTCTTCCTCCCAATTAAACGGATTGGAGAACTTCTCTTCCGCAGATGTGCATCAAAGAGATCTCACCAACAACGGCCAAAATAAGACCGTGTTTAACGACCCTCAGAACTTGGGAGCCTCTGCAGGAGCAATTCCTTTCAGATACAAAGCCAAGGCATTATATTCTTATGATGCTAATCCAGATGATATAAACGAAATTTCCTTCGTCAAGGACGAAATCTTAGAAGTCGATGATATCGATGGTAAGTGGTGGCAAGCAAGAAGATCCAATGGTCAAGTAGGTATTTGTCCATCAAACTACGTGAAGTTATTAGATTAAACCTTCAGAAGTTTCACATCTTTACTATCATACCCCAAATAAGGACATATTTGCTACCATTAGAATAATTGGTGCGATATTGGTGTTTCGGAACCTGGTATCTTTTTAGCTTGAGGAGTTATTCTATTTCCTTTTTGTATTCTCATTTTTTTTGTGATCGACTTTATATTTTAACGGACAGTGAATTGTGCAAATGTAGACTACAGTACATCCTTATGCAAGTTGTATATATATATTAAAATCAAACTAAACAATAAAATCTCTCTTTTCCATGGTTCCTGACCTAGAAAATGAGGCGTATCTCTGGAATGGGTCGTCTCTTTCCAATTCGTATTCTGGGTTCTTTGCTTTATTAGTATGTCTTCTCTTATAGATTCTTTTAGCCCATTTCCAAGCTTCTGCTCCAAGTAAAAAGCAAATAGTGAATCCAACGGCAACCCCCCATTCGTAACCAATAGCTTTATGCAAAAACACCTTGTCGTTAATAACAGGAATGTAAACCACAGGGAAGACACTAACGAAACCTCCAAGAATGGACCAGAACAAAAATCTGTTTCCGAACAAATCAATGGCGGTTTGCTTCCACCAAGGATTATCTGTATCCTGTCTCATATAGAATAACGAGTTAGTAGGATGGATACATTCCCAGGCCAAAATAAGAGCACACCAAGTCATGTTAGCAAACGAAGCAGATCTTCCTCTGAACACCAAATCACACACATGGGAGTTAGCGTTGGCAGCGTTACATTCATATCCCAAATCGCCATTACCTTTTCCGTAGACAATTACCACAAAACAAAGAAGACACGAAACCGCCATCCAGAGGCCGTACGCGACCATATCGGTAATCACTTCCCAGGTAAAGATAGTACTATTTGGTGGCTGCTCAAGAATATCGTCACTTGCTCTCTCTTGACCCAACCCCATAGCAGGGAAGCACGAAGTGACCACCAAAATCCATAACACTTCGACTGGTGACAAGGGGAAAACAGAATAGCCAGTTTCATCAATGAAGGCTAACCCGATCATTAAATATAAAGCCTGTGCAACATTTTCAGCTAAAAGCTGCAACACAAACTTTTGAATATTGGCAGACATTCTTCTTCCTTCTTCAATGGCATTTAAAATGGATGCGAAATTATCATCCGTTAGAACAATATCAGAAGCATCTTTGGCAACATCGGATCCATTGAGACCCATAGCAATACCGACGTCTGCTTTCTTCAAAGAGGGGGAGTCATTAACACCATCACCAGTCATAGCAACGAACTTTCCACGGCGGTGCAATGCTTCAATCATTCGAACTTTAGTCTGAGGAGCACAACGAGCAATGACAAGCGGAAGCACGATGAGCGAGTCAATCTCTTCATCAGTCATCGAATCAAACTCGTTGGCCACCATTACCATATTCTTCACAACATCAGCGCTGTAGTGGTATAAATTATGAGGCAAAATTCCCACTTCTTGGGCAATGGCTTTCGCAGTTCCTGGGTGATCACCAGTCAACATATGAACATTAATACCAGCCTTATGACACAATTTGACAGAGCCGGCGGTTTCTGGTCTGGGGGGATCATAAATACCAACAAGCCCTTGGAACACCAATTCTGTCTCAACCAGTTCTCTGTTGTCAGTATCTTCATTACTGTTCAACTTTCTGGTAGCAAACGCTAATACTCTCAATCCTTGAGAAGAAAGCGAATTCATGTTAGCTTCAATCACCTCTTTATCAGTTTCTGTTAAAGGGATTACTTGCTGTGAATCGAATTTTTCTGAAGATTCTTCGTCATTTCCATACCAATGGGTGCAAATTCCCAAAATTCTTTCGACCGCACCTTTCGTATAGATTCTATTTTCCCCAGTTTCCCTATCTTTGTAGATAGCAGACATTCTCTTGATGGAAGAATCAAAAGGAAATTCAACAAGGTGTTCGTATTGATTCAATAAGGATTCCCTAGGGTACTGGGCCCTGGTAGTGAAAACTTGGATTGCGATCTCAGTTGCATCTCCGTGTGCTTTCCAGACAAGTTCTCCAGATTCTTCATCGGTCGACTCATTTATGACCGCAATATTTGCAAGAGTGGCAGTGAGAAGCCAGTTTCTGAAATTAGTTGGATATTTCTCGACCGACTCAAGAAAAGGACTGTTAGGAATAAAGTCCACTTCCTCATCAGTTTCAGTAATAAATTTTGGAGAGAATTTACTATAGTGCACCTCTCCAACAGTTGGATTAAAAGGTTCGTTAGAGTTAACCACACTAAAGGAACCAACGGTAGGAATCCAGACCTTCTTTGCGATCATTTTGCCTTGAGTAAGTGTCCCAGTCTTGTCCGAGCAAATATCATTGATACCCCCTAATGCTTCTAACGAGTCTAACTTACGTACAATAACGTTCTTCGATACCATTACTTGAGCACCAACGGCCATAGTAATTGTTAAGACAACGATTAATGCCGAAGGAATCATGGAAAGAGCAACACAAATGGCATAAATAGCCACCTCCTTATTTACTCTCATTTTCTGTGATCCCATAACGATGATAGCAAAGACAACTGCAACGCAGAAAAGGAAAATCGCCAACCATGCCAATTTTCTTTGTAGGGGAGTCCCGACGGTAATACCCAAGACATTACCAATTATATTTTTTAGGGTAGCCCCAAATGCTTGTGGATATTCTCTCTTTTTGGGTTTCCTATTGTTTTCTCTATTAATCTTTTTGATTAAACCGTCATCGCTTTTGAGCGAGGAGGCGATTTTTCCAATTTCCGTATTAAGACCAGTAGCAACAACAATCCCCGTCCCTCTACCTTTGGAAACGATTGAGGACGAATAAGCCATGTTGAGTCTATCACCAACCGAAACAGGCTCCGAAGACCTATCGTAAATTTCCTGCGGATTCTTCACCACTGGAAGAGATTCACCGGTGAGTAAAGCCTCATCGGTTTCCAAATTCATAGAATCGATGAGTCTGAGATCAGCAGGCAAGGTATCTCCAACGGAAATATTGACAATATCACCTGGTACAACCTCCTCTGCTGGAATTGTTGCGTCATCTCCCTTTCTCAATACTCTAGCAGTGGGAGAACTGAGGGAACGAAGAGAGCCCATTGTTTTTTCAGCCTTTAACTCTTGGACAAACCCAACAGATATGTTGATGAACACCACAAATCCAATGACACCTCCAGAAATCCAATCTTTGATAGCTAAAGCTATAATCATGGAAATAATAAGCACCAAAATCATAGCATTGAATACCTGATGGGCAACAATTGCCATGTAATTGATTTTGCCATCTTCCCCAAGTGTATTTTTACCGTGAATGAGGGCTGCCTCTTGTGCCTGAGTTGTAGTAAGACCATTTTCAATACTAGTATCGAAAAGTTCGGCCACCTGTGAAATGGTTATTCTATAAGGCTCCAGTTCATCAATGGAAACTTCCTTTTTGATGTTTATGGAGGACATTGTGGATGTAGATGAATTTTTTCGCTCAACTTTGCTCATTTTTGATAACAGATAGTTTATAGAAGTAAGTCGATAAGTAGATAGGGTTTTCGCAGCTATTATCTAAGTATGATTGAGTCCAAGCGATGCAACAAAAAAATTATCAGTAAAGTTAGTAATGGTATTGACCTGTACTTCATTGTTTTACAAGATCCATGGAAGCCCCTTTCTTTTTATATTCCCCATCTTCAAATCTTATCTGCTTAATGAACCGTGGGGACGTGATGTCATGTGATCATTTTTTCTTGATAGTCTTGGCTACATGGATATGCCAAGATCTCAAGGCACATAACTGTTATAGAAGAAGAATTGTAGATAAACCCTTCAGGGGGTGTAGGAGCCGAGAGCTATGTGAGGAGAAGCGTCTGACTTCTCCTCCGGGGCGGTCTGACCTTAAAGGGCCCTAAACTCAGGTTCATACTCATCGATTGGTGTTCTGCTGTATGCAGTACATCCATAGTTACTCCGATTTCCTCGGACATTGCCTGACTTCCCTTGCTGCTTCATCACCACATTTTAGTCCAATATGTGGCCCATGACCGTTTCATCCACCGTAAAATTGTTCCAGAATATTTTCCGGATGATACCACGGTGGTGGCAGGTGCTTCGCCTCGTGACCGATTTACGTTCTGCATGCCACTAGTTGCCAAAACGGGCGAAATGGCAAAAGATTGCGGGGCAATGATCAATTCGTTTTGGTCGCCGCAGTAGCTGCACAGCGGTTTTCTGATTGCTCCTTAGAGTAGGTGGTGGACATCAGGTGTCTAATGCTTACATAAGCGACACCCAGATAGCGGTTGGCCAAAGTTGTTCCGGCGACCAATGCAGTCATGTTTCCAATCTTGGGTCCGTGCTGCATCCAATGACTCGGAGTCATTCTTCGAGGCCCTAGTAAATGTCCCTATATGGAGTTGTGTTACTTCTGTGGCTCAACCAAAGGCATGGGACGATAGTGAATGAAATGCCAAGACTAGGATCCAAAGGCGTTATCAGTACCGAGGAGTAGCGGAATTCATGGTGTTGTAATTGGGCCTAGACAAACCAAGACCTATGTAGTTTTAAGGCCAAATGACATAATGCAAGGGAATCCAAGGGACCAATTGAAGAAGAGAACCAAGTTCTCGAGATCGGGTGTTAGGACCCGGCAATTGGTCTCAGGAGTCTATGGGTAACTAACTGGTTAGCTCTAACGTCACAAAAGTTCCTAGAAGGTTCGATTCTCTTATTCGGTTTCATTCACAGTATCCTTTTACCCTGTTTCTGTTCTTTGTTGGAATTTTGTACTTAAGTTTTCTTCTCCATTTGTACCAATTATGGCTCATTCGGACGAACCAGATCGAAAAATGACACAATAGACGTGAAATATATGATAGGAAATAGGCAAACAGCAGTACCCTGCTAATTTTGTTTCATTGGGTGATGTGGCTTTTCTCTCGACTGTTCATCCTTCGCTCATCCTGTCAAGATCAAGACAATAGGTTCTTCGCACAGGACCGATTTTCGAGAACGAATTACTCGAGACCTCCGTAGGCCGCCGGAATCATCGCCGATAGATTGCCACTTCATCAGCATACCTTCCCCGGCTCTCAATTGTGCTCACGAACAAAATTCTGTTGATCTAGAACTGTCATAGCAAGCAGGGCCCCATCGAATTTTCGGCGCCATCCATCATCACCGAATAGACTACATCGAGTTATCACCGGAAATCCAAGCACACAGCACGATGTCAGACTCGGAACTTCTTTCACTTGTTTCCCAAGGCAATTATGCCTCTGCACAAACTATCCTTGCTCGGAAGATCAAGAAGTTTCCCAACCGTTCGTTCTACTATGCTCTCAATAATCAAATTCTTCACAAACAGGGCCAAACAGCTCAAGCAATTACCAACAATATTGCTCTTTTAGGAAAGAATCCCAACGACCCTCAGACAATTGGGCTTCTTTATGACTTTTTCGATGAATTTGATGAACACAAGGACAAAGCAGACCAGGCATATGAAAACGTCATCAAAAAGTATCCAAGTTCGGAATCGACAACCCTGTTGATATTGGACTGGTTTCACAGAAGTATTCCTCTGTTTGACTTGAAATTGTACAATAAGGTCTTCACTTTTCTCCGCTCACAAGCTTCAAAGGAGGCACGGTATCCGTTTTGGTCTGCGCTCATTTACCTTCAACTCATTCCGAATGCCCCATCGGACAAGGAGGCCTCTCTTTTCAACAAACTTGGGCTTAAGTTAGTGGAACCGCTCCGTCCTTTTTCTCCTCAAGAGCAGTTTGTGTACGTTAGTCTTCTAGCTCATAATGGTCAATACATTGCCATCATTGAAGAGTTGAAGGATATCAAGTATTCATTAAACTTGGATACTCAATTGATCTACATCGATGCCTTAGACAAATCGGAAAACTGGGCCCAGTTGTATGAATTTGCCCATAACCTTTTGTTTGAAAGGAACTTTAACGATTTCGATACATGGAAATATTTGATTAAAGCTGGAGTGGCCGTTCTCAAGAATCCTTGGAATGAACTCTCAGACCTCATGGATGGCTCTCAATCAAGAAACTCATGTTTGGCCAAGATTGAGTTGGCTCTACTGGTGGACGAGTCGTATTACAATGACGCCCTTATAACCTACTATAAGAAGTTCAATCACAAGTTATCGTGTTTCCAAGATTTAAATTATTATCTTGCAAAAAAAGAGTGTCCAGAGTTGAAAGCTGAAGTCGTAAGAGATGCAAAATTAACTGCTCAATCGATTAGTGATTTCATCCGCCTTGTCAATATTCAGAAATTCACGTATTTCTTGGAGCCTTCTCCATCAGCAGAATTTATTCAAAATTTCATATCAAGAAACTGGGAAATTTATCAATCATACCCATCGAATTTAATTGGCGAATTTGATAATGTTCCTGTGAATGAACTCACGTTGTTGTCCATCGCTCTTCAGCTTCAGCTAGATAGTTCGTTCCCAGTTATCATCAAATTAATTGCTAAATTGAACATTTTATTATCCAAAGATCTGCACAACCATAATCTTAAATTGTGGTTGATCAAACTTCATTCTAATCTCAATTCCAACAACTCGATACTTCCTATTTATAACTCATTAAAGATCAAGATGATCCAGCATGAAACGCTCGGTCACTTACTTTATCCTACAAATCCATCCAAAGGACATCTTGAAGATTTCGTCAACATTTATCGATTCTACTTGACAGCTAGCAGTGAAGTAAAGTCGAGCATTGAAACTGGATTTGAGAAAGGTGCTTATAGTAAGCTTGGAAGTTTCATATCATTTGGCAGAAGACTCAAAAATTCCATTTCCAGTTACTTTATCGTATGTAACATCATAAGATTTCTGGTGATTTTACAGGATACTGGATATATTTCATACTTTTCAGACGTTTTGAACCAGGATATTGATGAGTTGATGAAGTTGGATAACTTGGAAGACAACAGAGATTTTAGGACAGAATGGAAATCCATTGGGGGTGAAAATGAAAAACTTCGTGAACTATCAGTTCCTACTAATTACGTTACTTCCAACGACGTCAAGCTTGCTATGTTGAAGTATGTGTTGGTGTTCTGTGATGGCATTGATTCGGTATCTGCTATAAAGCATCTAAAGATGTACAACAAGATTTTATCATCACAATTTAAACCAAGTTTGCCGTTCGATGATCTTCTCTACAAGCTCACATTAAACCTTCTTAAGGTTTTCAAACAACATAAGGGTAACGATTCCCAGTCGAGCATGAACTATTTGGTTAAAAACTTGAAATTTGATAAACTAAATGGCTCTATCGTTCCAAAGCAAGGCATATTATCATGGGAGCTAAATCATAATTTGCAAGGAATTGCTGAATTTGTGAGAATTGCCAGACTTTTGAGTGTGCAATCGAGGGCTGCTGTTCCTACTGGTACATTGAAACTGAGTTTGGACGAATTAGTGAAGGAATTGAAGGGCTTTGGATATACCCAAAAGCAGCTCGATGAATTAAAGGAAATCAAGAACAGTGTTTCAAGCGAACCTGAGCAAGATAGAATCGTAGCTGAATTGAAACAGATAGAAAATTCTATAGAGGAATCGGGCGAGTTTTTAAGAAAATTGGTCTAATACATAGGCTTTACAAGTTAACAAAAGAGTAATTTTACTCGTAAGAGCATTCATCCTTGCCTAAGGTGAATTAAGTATATACATTAGATTGTCTAAATAGGTGATTTCCAGTGCCTCGGTATGAGCAGTGAATCCGCCATCCAGTATGCTATTAATATGCGATGATTTAGTGGTATCTGGTCGAGGGATAGGCTTTGTATGTCGCCCGCTGGTTGAATTCATCTCCAGCTTTTGTTCCTTGACTATTTGAAATCTGGTGCTCTGATCCCCATAATCTTGATCATGTCGTTAATGCGAGAAATACCCAAGTTCAATAAGTACCGGCGGTGGTTCATGTCTGTTTCAAGGGAATTCATCCGGAATTCGTCCCTTACGAACCTCATTAGCTCTTCCTTTTCATGAGACCGATAGACAATTCTGGCCAAGTCTCGGTAGATCAGTCTGATCCGCTGACGAAACACAAACTCCTGAAGAGACGGTACCTTCTTGAAGTCCCTCGGACCGGGAAATAGTATTCTTGTGGATGAATGGAGATGACGAACAGGACGTAACATAGGTATAGTGTTGGATGGGTCGATTTGCCTTGATACAGAGCTGGGTAATGAACGACCGATGAGTAAGTGCGACCTAAAAACTTGGGGTACTGGAAATTTGCACCCAATTGAATGGAGGTTAGTTCAAACAGCCATTCAGCAGAACAAAGATGAGAAAAGGTAAAAGTATTTTGAGTTTGAGAGAGTTGGGGATACAGAGAAGAAATGTTGACACGGCCCTGGACTTACTCAAGCTCGTAGCTCCTTCAATTATAAAACTTGTGGAAATTAATTAGAAAGTGACTCTATGGAAGCAAAGCACGGAAGAAGCTCTAAAGTTCGCCTAGTTACATCTTGCAAAAGTATAGTAAATTCAAATATCCTCATACAATCCGATTTACCGGAACTTAAGAAATTGGTATCCAACTTTATTCAAGCCATGCTGCTGCTGTTACCATACAGATTCCTCTGATACGGTAATTGTCTGGTACGGGATTCGGGGAATATTAAAGAGAAAGTCCCGATTGCCTCGAGAAGGCTCTGTTAATTGGATGCTTCCCTTAATTTGGTTAGTTCTCTTGGATTAATAATGGGTATTATTTTGGCTCTCGTCACTGGCAGTTTTCGTGTAGACCCCATCAGCAAGTTAATCTGAACTCATGTTCCTACATTGCTTTGGTGGGGGTCGTTCCTTGGATGGAACTAGCTATCGTGTTCCATTCCCTGGTCAAAGTCCTCAGAATCACCTGGCACCTCTCGCGTGCCCAATCGGGAAATGCACCCGGACGTGCTTAACTATTATTTTCTGCATGCACGTTGTTGCGGTGGGGAGACGTAATTATGTGACTCTCTCTACCTTTACTTCTTTGGGAACCGGTCCCGGGTCACTTATGAGAGGTGTCCAGTTTCTGAACAATAGAACCCGTACCCCACAATCCAGAAACTATTGATCCACCCACCTAATTGTAAAGTTGTCATAGCTGCAAAATTGTGCTTTCCCTGATTCCTGTTTTTTTTTTGTAACCATCAGGATTCAAATACAAATACATTTAGAATAGCTGTCAATATTTCGTAGTGCTTTTTACCATCTCAAAAATGTCTCTAGATATTGATCACTTACTTAATCAATTAACCTTAGACGAAAAAATCTCCTTGTTGGGAGGTGCTGATTTTTGGCACACTGTCCCCATAGAGAGACTAGATATTCCTTCAGTAAGAACTTCTGATGGTCCCAACGGGATTCGTGGTACGAAGTTCTTCAACGGAATTCCTTCTAATTGTTTTCCTTGTGGAACTGGTTTGGCATCAAGTTTCAACAGAGATTTACTCAAGGAAGCAGGTAAATTAATGGCAGAAGAAGCCAAAGC
Organism: Suhomyces bolitotheri; assembly: GCA_030568555.1. Lineage (NCBI taxonomy): Eukaryota > Fungi > Ascomycota > Pichiomycetes > Serinales > Debaryomycetaceae > Suhomyces > Suhomyces bolitotheri. The sequence continues at coordinate 114,498 of JAJMGH010000007.1, forward strand.
CAAAGCAGCACATTGTATTTTGGGTCCTACTTGTAACATTGTTAGATCACCTCTTGGAGGTAGATGTTTCGAAAGCTTTTCCGAGGACCCACTCCTTTCAGGATACGCTGCTGGCAGTATCATCACCGGGATCCAGAAAGAAAAGGTGCTAGCTTGTATCAAACATTTCGTTTGTAATGATCAGGAAGACGAACGGAAGGGAGTTGATACCATTGTCAGTGAGAGAGCGTTGCGGGAAATATACTTGAAGCCTTTCGAAATCGCCATCAGAGAGTCGCAGCCAAAGGCGTTAATGACAGCATATAATAAGGTCAATGGGGTCCATTGCTCAGAATCACAATATTTACTTAAGGACATTCTTGAAAAAGAATGGAACTGGCATGGGTTGGTGATGTCTGATTGGACTGGAGTTTATTCCATCAAAGACTCGTTGGAAGCCGGGTTGAATTTGGAAATGCCAGGACCCTCCAAATTCAGACAGATTGCTCCATTACGTCACAGTGTTATTAACAATAGAATCAACCTTAAGACTATTGATTCGAACGTCAAGAAGGTCTTGGAATTTGTCAATAATTGTATAGATGTGGGTATTCCCAAGGATGCGATTGAATCACCTCACTCTTCACCAGAAGTCTCTGCTACCTTAAGAAAAATTGCTGGCGAAACAATTGTGCTATTGAAAAATGATAACAACATTTTACCCGTATCTAAAAACGATTCGGGTACAAAAATTGCCGTTATCGGCCCAAATGCCAAAGTGGCCCAGGATTCCGGAGGTGGCTCCGCAGCTTTGAATGCTTCTTATAAAGTCACTCCCTTCGAAGGAATAAAGTCCAAGATTGAAGAAGGAAATAACGTCGTCAGCTTGGAATATTCTCTTGGCTGTTACTTAGATAGAAATCTCCCGGATATTGGGCATTTATTGACAGACGATAATGGTGTCACTGGGATTACTGCAAAATTCTATAAGCACTCTTACTCTGCGGGTTCAGAAAAGGATAGAGAATTATTCGAAACAATGCTGTTGAAAAGTTCTAGGTATTATCTATCTGATTTTAACACTGCTAAATTGAATTTGGAAGAGTTGGTATACTTCATCGATTTTACTGGAACTTTTGTACCGGAGGAGTCTACTACCTATGAGTTTGGATGTTCGGTATTGGGAACAGCACAAATATTTGTGGACGATAAATTGGTGGTTGATAATAAGACCCACCAAGTTGCTGGTGACGATTTCTTTCTCGGTATTGGAACCAGACAGGAAGTTGGCTCTATTTATTTAGAGAAGGGCAAAAAATACCATGTAAGAGTGGAGTTTGGCTCTGGAGCAACCTATACATTATCATCCAATTACGGTGAAAGAGGAGGTATCTACTTTGGTGCAAGAGTGAAAACAACTCCTGAAAAAGATCTTGAGAATGCAGTCGAATTAGCGAAATCAGTGGACAAGGTTATTTTATGTATTGGCATTTCCAAGGAATGGGAATCGGAAGGATTTGATCGACCCAATATGGACATTCCCGGTTACACTAATGAATTAGTGTACAAAATTGTTAAAGCTAATCCAAATGTGATTGTCGTCAATCAATCAGGCTCACCCGTTAGCATGCCATGGGTTGATGAGGTGCCAGGTCTAATACAAGCTTGGTATGGAGGTAACGAATTAGGTAATGCGATTGCTGATGTCTTGTTTGGGGATTGCAATCCCTCTGGGAAATTATCCATGACATTCCCTAAACATATCGAGGATAATCCATCGTATCTCAATTTTGGTTCCACCAATGGTAGAGTAATATATGGTGAAGATATATTTGTTGGATATCGGTACTACGAAAAGCTCAAGAGCATTCCTCTTTTTCCGTTTGGATACGGGTTATCATACACGTCCTTCGAGTTATCAAATCTCAAGGTTTCACTCCAGGAAGATACTTTACATTTAGCTTTGAATGTAAAGAATAGCGGAGACTTGAAAGGGGCAGAAGTTGTGCAAGTGTATGTTTCCCATATTGATCCTAGTATAATCAAGCCTGCTAAAGAACTCAGAGATTTCTCAAAGGTGAGTTTAGGTTCCGGCGAACAAAAATCTATCAACTTTGCAATCACTCTCAGGCAAGCTACTGGGTATTGGAATACATACAAGCAGGCGTGGGAATGTGAGAAGGGTAAATATAGGGTTCATGTGGGAACCAGTTCGAAAGATATTATTCTTGGAGAGACTTTTGAGACCATGTCTTCTTTTACGTGGCTAGGTCTTTAAGAAATAAACTAGGTAATAAAAATTAATGGAAAATTCTCGCGAGTTGAATTATTTTAATATATAATAATTTTCAATCCTGCTTTCTATTTTGTTAGTTTGTAGCGTAACCGAACATTTAGTAATATGAATTTTAGTCCACTTGCCAATGCGAATAGAAATTCATTAGGTGGTTCACTTATGTAGCTGTAGAAAATTAATACTTTTGTGCTTCGATGATTATACATTACGAAATTAAAATAATTATTTATTTCTTTACATAAGATTGTCATTACCTCTGATTCGGAAGACGATTTAAGTTCTCCCAACCAGAAGGCACTATACAAAAGAATCAAATTAAAGATGTGTAGAATTGAAACACATGCCTATCAAAGTTCAACTTTCTCGGTCTTTTATACCTTAGAGCCAATATTGGCAAGCTTCTCTGAATTCATATCAGCATGTTCTTTGTGGGAAACCTCACTCTTTAACAATTTGTCCTCGATAGCAATAACACCATCAGCTTTGTCACCAAATACTTGAGCAACCTCTTCCAAGGTGTAACCAGAAGTTTCAACATAGAAGAAGTAAACAACAAGCAATTCAACCACAAGGATACAACAGTAAACGATGTAGTACTTCCATTCGATAGCTTCCATAGCAATAGGGTTCACGTAACCGTTGTAGATGACAACAATTTGTTGGGTTAATTGGAAGAGATTAATACCCTTGGCACGGTGAGTGTAAGGCAAAATTTCAGTAACGTATAAGAATGGCAATCCATTAATACCAGTGTTGTACAGCAAATAGTAAAGGAAAATCATGGCCAAAACACCGTTAGCATAAGACTTGTCTTTGAAATCCTTCTTTTGGTTGATTGCCGACAACGCAGTCCAGATGATATAAGTCACAAGCATACCAGAAACACAAGTTAAGAATAATGTTCTTCTTCTGAACCTACCAACAACACTAGCAATAACAATGGAAATGACCAAATTGTAGGCCATCAACCCACCATTAATTTGTAATTGTTCGGTTTGACCAGTAATACCAATGGAATCCAAAACCTTGTTCAAATAGTAGGAGACTAAACCATTTCCTGATAATTGCATCATGACACCAGTGAAGACGGCCAAGAAGATTCTCTTTCTGTAGGACTTGATGGTAATGAATTCAATGTATTTGGAGTCAGCCATCAGCTTTTCCATTTCTAAAGTGGCCACAATTTCATGCATTTCAAGATCAACCAATCTCTTTGAGCGTTCGTCTTGAGCATTCCCAGTGTGGTGTTTTTCTAAGATAGCTCTGGCCTCATCATTTCTTCCTTGGTAAATCAACCATCTTGGGGATTCTGGAACCCAGTAAAAGAACACGATTTGGATCAAAGGCATCAAACCTTGCAAGTATGAAGGACATTTCCAGGCGTAAGCACTCTTAATGTTTCTGGTACCGTAGGTAACCCAGGCAGCAACCAATGCACCCAAGTACCAACAAACATTGTAGAAGGTGGTGGCGGTGGGTCTATGAGAAGGAAATGCGATTTCGGAAATAAGTGGAGGTGAAGAAACCGTTGCAATACCAGAACCGAATCCAAGAATGAATCTCGAGGCAAAGAAGAACCCATAACTGTTAGAAGCACCTTGTAAGATGGCACCAAGAAGAGTGATGGCGTTTCCTCCAACGATACACCACTTTCTACCAAACTTGTCCGAAAGGTAAGAAGCTAAAAAGAAAGCCAACACATTACCAAAAGTGTTACCATTACTCAAAGCACCTAATCTTTGGCCCATAGGATGACCCATATCATTTTGCCAAACATTCAAACTTTGCAAACCGTTAAGCATACTACCATCGTAACCATTATTGGTTGATGTCAAAGTAATAAGAAACACGCACCAGTTAAGGAACAATAAGTGACGATATTTGTACCAGGGTTTCTCGTATCTCTCTAACTCCTGGATTGTTTCGTTGGGGACATATAAGTCGCTGCCCAGAGCCACGGACTCCTCGAGCACGCTACCGGCTTCCTTGTGTTCAACCATGTTGACGATGAAAATTTATGTTGTTTGATGAGGACAAAAGTGAGGGCTGATCCGACGTATTTATATTTCTGTCGATCTTATTGATGAATCGCTAAAAGGTTAACTTGTGATCCTATAACCTCATTTACGTATGTGGGGCATCTGTCACAATGCTGGATATTATTTTCGGGATTAGATGAACGATCTGTCGGATGAATTCTGGTAGGAGGGGCACTGCACAGTGCAGTTAAGCCCAAAAGTACATGTACCCCACATATTTCTCCACAGGTTGAATGTCCGCCGTGCATTGATGCGGTTGAGCGAGGGGGTTGACATCGCATACGGTAATGATTCCGGAACAAATATTCAGAACATTTTTGTTGATTCGGGCACCCAACCGCACCCTTTCGTTGGGAATATCGTCATATTGGCAGCCTATGACTTGGTATTATGGTTCTGAGGTACTCCGGAGCTCCTTCCGGGGCTTCCAAAACCTCTGTTACTATACACGTATGGGTTCTCTTCCGAAAAGGGATATGCTAACGGTAAATAATATGTATGAGGAACCATGGGGTATAGGCAAGTACATACATTTCCCAGCATTATTTTCTCGTGCACCCCACGCCACTTTGATTTTGTGCATGGTTGGATGTACCTGGTAAATTCGGAGAGTCGTATATCTGACATTTTTCGTTTGTTTCGACCCTCCCAATAAGGGCTCAAAATTGATATCCCGCGTGTACGCTTCCGAATCCGGAAATGGTTTGTGCAACAGTGACAAAAACCTTCAGGACCAACCTAGCGACCAATTATGTTCGAGCTTCCTTAGTGTATCAGCCGCAGGTGGTAGTCTTCAGCAACCAAAGCCCAGCGCATACTTGTAGCCGTCAGGTGAAAAGCCAAAAAAAAATAACTGTCCGGTTCTGTTGGTTTAGTTGCATGAATTTGTTGTCCATGGCTGGAGACTATTCGTATTAGAATAACGTGATAAAGCATATTGCGGCTAGCGACGGCTGCTAATTATTTTAGAAAAATATTACAATTTAGTGAGTTCGAACTATTTCTTTCGAATCCAATCAGATCTAACTACACCCAATTGGATTCCATGCAACAGAATCATTTGTTACTAGATCTGAACAGTTTAAAAGCGCTCTCACCAGGTCAAAATTAAAAACTTGGGTATATTTGTAGCCATATTCATGAATGGAACGCCGGAACATTCCAAACCGAGATCTGGATGTTTGTAGCCGTGTGGTGTGATAATGCAGCTTTCGCCGAAATACCTGTGCTCTTGTTCCACACTGAAATGCTGAAAACTTCTCGTGGCCAGCAAACAAACGATTTACAATATTAGTCAAGGATAAAACTAAATAATATTCGTATAAGTGCTAAGGATGGTAGTAAAAATTACCTTCGATTAATTGGAAATAAACCTATTGTAGGTTGCCAATTTCTATTTTGTCACCACTTCGCTTCAAAAAATTTTCAATTAATGAATATTACTTAATTTAGGTAGAGGCGGAAATCTGTAATCCGCATCCGCAACGATTCATCGCTTCTTACATAGATATTGTCTCATCTAATTGTTTGCTACAAAGAGATTGGTCGTAATGTGATGATTCCGATAAGACACAAAGTGTGGAGTATATTCGATATTTTCTACCAACCTGCATTGCAGTTAATTTCCTGAGTATTGTAGCCGCAACAGCCGGCTCGATACACTGGCTGTTGAAGGTGGATAAATGTAATGGGCTCTAATAGTTAATCCGAGCGTCATATAGCGCTTCATTCGAGACATTTGCTTGGATCCTGGATATTCGACATGAGCAAGACAAACCAGACAAAGGCATGACTGGTTTTGATTATCCACCTCAGGCACATGCATTTCACTCATGTACCCTACCGAAAACGCGTTCCAAAGTAGCTTCTCTCCACACTCGATGTAAATTGAACCCATCCCGCATCTATGCACGAGGTTTTGATATTTCGGAAAGATATCTGTATTGGGAAGTGCATCCCGCCCGAAACCCGAAGACATATTAAATGAACTACATGACCCCAACCACGTAACAAAGGTACACAAAATATGCATATGGTGCCCAAAGCCATCCATCCCCACAAATTATGTTGCTGAATTCGTTCAGCCCCAAACCAGCCTTGTGGACCAGTAAGATCCCCAATATTCAATTTACAAGTTTTGCACTTTGCCTTTTGCGGGGTCGGTCTGGTTAGATGCGAATATTGACGACTGCCTGGAGTTCCTTTTTTGGCACAATTCACGGCAAACAAGACAATCTGAAATTAGAGATTAATTCGATCACAAAAGCCGGTAATAAAAGCAGAGTATGACTTCCAATTACCAGTTTCTTACTAAAAACACTTCTCTAGTGGATAATGACCGATTACCTTAAAACCAAAGGCACCAAAATTGTTGATGGCAAGGGCCACCCGGTGGTTCTTGTTGGAACCGCCATTGGAGGTCACTTAAATATGGAGAATTTTATTACTGGTTATCCTGGTACCGAAACGTTGCATAAAAAGGTTTTAGAAGATAAAATAGGCAAAGATAAAGTTGACTTTTTCTTTGATAAGTTCTACGAATATTTTTGGGGTGAAGATGATGCTGATTTTTTTAAAAACGACTTGGGATTCAATTGCTTAAGAATTCCTTTCAATTACCGCCATTTTTTGGATGATGATGGTGATCTATTCAAGGTAAACCCCAAAGGGTTTGAACGGTTGGATAGGGTGGTCGATATTTGTTCCAAATATCAAATCTATACTGTTTTGGATTTACATACTGCTCCTGGAGGGCAGAACCAAGACTGGCATTGTGACTCTGGAATTAATAAGTCAATCTTTTTTGACTTTAAGGTCTTTCAGGACGCTGTTGTTAATCTCTGGGTGGAAATTGCTAAACATTATAAAGACAACACCTGGGTAGCTGGCTACAATCCTCTTAACGAGCCGGCTGTGGAAGACCATTCAAAATTGGTGGCCTTGTACATCAGACTTGGTGGTGAAATCAGAAAGGTGGACCCGCATCATATTCTCTTTCTTGACGGGAACACCTATGCCATGGATTTCAGGCAATTTCCCAAAGCCGAAGAGTTTGTTCCTAATACTGTGTATGCTATTCATGATTATTCTCAATATGGATTTCCCAATCTTGAGGGGTCACTTTACCAGGGGACTCCAGAACAATTTGAAAAGCTTGGTTCACAATACCAGCGTAAAATAGAATACATGAAATCAAACAACGTTCCTGTCTGGAATGGTGAGTTTGGCCCTGTTTATGCTTCTGAAGTCAGAGGAGATAAAAATCCAGATATAATCAATAAAGCAAGATACAATGTTTTGAAAGACCAATTAAAAGTATACAAGACAGGTGATCCTTCTGGAGACAATACACCCATCAGCTGGTCTATTTGGCTTTACAAGGATATTGGCTACCAGGGACTTACATACGTTTCGCCAAAGTCCAAGTGGTACGAATTGTTCGGCGAGTGGTTTTTAAAAAAGAAGAGGTTGGGATTAGATAGATGGGGCAATGATATTGATGCCAATTTTGACAAGTTATATCAGAATATAGTTGACCATATGAAGGAAAATATTCCGGAGAAATACCACAAGAAAATGTACCCATCTACTTGGAGCATTAAGGATCAGGTTACGGTTGCTGTTAAGGATTTATTATTTGCACAGTATGCCCAGCACGAATACTCCGATTTATTTGTGGGATTAGACTATAATGACTTAGACCAGTTGGCAGCGTCTTTCAAATTTGAAAACATTAACAAGAGAGACGAGTTAAATAATATTTTAAGAGAGTATAAGTAAGCAGATAGACCTAGATAGGTAGCTAATAAAATGATATTCTTCAAATTAGAAACAACGTCAATAGTTGGCAAATTGTGGAACCAAACTGTCTTATTGCGAGGATTGGTCTGAGTAAGTTTAAATATAGTTTCCTGGTCCTGGAATGAGCTTCAATGAACTTGAAGTTCGTAACCCCGCCTTAGTATACGTAACGTAAACACAGGTATGTGGAGAAAAGACCGTCCCCCACCATATGCCCCACTGCACATCAATGTTGGATCAGACATTGCACATATTGTGGAGTGTGCTGTGCCCCTCCAAAAGCGTAATCCACCCCACAAATAGAAGTGTCGAGATCCAATTGTTCCGGTATCACTTCCTAATTAGGAAGGGGTTCCGTATCACTTCAAACCTCTGGTCGTTTAGGCCAAAGTTCCCCCAGAAATACCCCACCGCGGCCCCTAACCATGGGAACCCCAAGGTCCTCAGTCCACGCATTTACCTTCCATCTCTTCCGGTGCCGTTTCTATATAAAAAATACCCTCAATCCCATGATTTTTCACTATCCGCACTAGCATTATCACAAATCTCAAACATGGGTCAAGTTCATCTGCTTGATATCGAGCACCTTCTCCAAGGGCTCACTCTTGATGAAAAAATCAGTCTTTTGGCCGGAGTTGATTTCTGGCACACTGCAGCCGTTGACCGGTTGAACATTCCTACCATTCGGGTTTCGGACGGTCCCAATGGTGTTAGAGGAACCAAGTTCTTCGACAGTGTTCCTTCCAATTGTTTTCCCTGTGGAACCGGAATGGCCTCCTCTTTCAACAAGGAATTGTTGTACGAGGCAGGAGAGTTGATGGCCACTGAAGCCAAATTGAAAGGTGCTCATTGTATCTTGGGTCCTACCTGTAACATTGCTCGTGGTCCGTTAGGGGGCCGTGCTTTCGAAAGTTACTCCGAAGACCCCACATTATCTGGACATGCTGCTTCCCAAGTGATCAAGGGTATCCAGAGCAAAAAGGTGTTGGCATGTATCAAGCACTTTGTTTGCAATGATCAGGAAGACGAGAGACAAGCTGTTGATTCGGTTCTCACCGAAAGAGCGTTGAGAGAAGTGTACTTAAAGCCCTTCCAAATTGCTCTTAGAGACTCCGACCCCAGAGCCTTGATGACCTCTTACAATAAGATTAACGGGGTCCACTGTTCTCAAAATAAGAAACTTTTGCAAGATGTTCTTAGAAAGGAATGGGGCTTTGATGGTTTGGTAATGTCTGATTGGTATGGGGTTTACTCGCTGAAGGCTTCTTTGGAAGCAGGGTTGAATTTGGAAATGCCTGGTCCTACTCGTTTCAGATCAATCGCAGCTTTGGGTCATGAAGTCCATAGTAAGGAGGTCCACTCTGACGTTATCGACGAAAATGTCAGATACGTGCTTCAATTTATCAAGGAATCGATGGAAGTAGGAATTCCTAAGGATGTTATCGAATCGCCTAATGAATCACCTGAAGCTTCTGCTACCTTGAGAAAAGTTGGTGGAGAAAGTATCGTATTGTTAAAAAACGATAATGACGTTTTGCCGTTATCCAAGACCGCTGTCAAAGGTAACGAAAAAATCGCTGTCATTGGTCCTAATGCTAAGGTCACTCAAGATTCTGGTGGTGGTTCTGCTTCGTTAAGTGCTCGCTACAAGATTAGTCCTTTCGAAGGAATTAAAACTAAACTTGAAGAAGGTAAGAACACCGTTTCTCTCGAGTATACCATGGGAGCTGTTTTGGACAAGAGCTTGCCAGATGTTGGACATATTTTGATCAATGAAAAGGGAGAGAAGGGAATCACTGGAAAGTTCTACAAGAACCCACCAGGATCCAAGGACAGAGAATATTTCGACTCTGTTAATTTGAATACCTCTAGAATTTTCATGTCTGATTTCAAGAGCAAATACGTTCCAGTGGAGCAGATTCTTTTCTACGCTGACTTTGTCGGAAAATTCATTCCTGAAGAAACCGGAAGCTATGAGATAGGCTGCTCCACTTTAGGTACTGCTCAGATCTTCATTGATAACAAATTGGTGGTCGATAACAAATCTGTTCAAACCAAAGGAGACGCATTCTTCTTGGGATATGGAACCCAGGAGGAAAAGTCTGTGATCAATTTGAAGAAGGGTGTTAGCTATGATGTCAGAGTAGAATTTGGATCGGGACCTACTTACACCTTGCGTAACGAACCTACAGAAAAGGGAGGTGTTTACTTCGGAATCCGTAAGGTGACTGTTCCAGAAGAAGAAATCGAAAAGGCTGTGCAATTGGCCAAGTCCGTTGACAAGGTTGTATTGTGCATTGGTATTTCTAAGGAATGGGAATCAGAAGGTTTCGACCGTCCTGATATGGATATTCCTGGCTACACCGATAAACTTGTCGCTGCAGTTGCAAAGGCTAATCCTAACGTTGTGGTGGTTAACCAATCTGGTTCCCCAGTCACTATGCCATGGGTGAATGATGTTCCAGCTTTGGTCCAAGCATGGTATGGAGGTAGTGAACTGGGTAACTCTATTGCTGACGTTTTGTTTGGTGACGTCAACCCATCTGGTAAATTGCCACTTACCTTCCCCAAGAGACTTGAAGACAATCCATCGTACCTCAATTTCGGATCCACCAATGGAACTGTTATTTACGGAGAAGATGTGTTCGTTGGTTACCGTTACTACGAGAAGGTCGATAGGGATGTGCTCTTCCCATTCGGTTACGGGTTGTCCTACACCAGTTTCGAGACCTCCAACCTCGATGTCAAGTCTGACGGCACCACCTTGAAGGCCCTGGTCAAGGTCAAGAATACCGGTAAGGTAGCCGGTGCTGAAACCGTCCAATTATATGTTCACCATGTCAAACCTGATATCATCAGACCTGTCAAGGAATTAAAGGACTTCGAAAAGGTGTTCTTGAAGCCTGGTGAAAGCAAGACCGTCAGTCTTGAACTTCCTGTGAGAGAAGCTACCTCCTACTGGGACGGATACAAGAACAAATGGCGCAGTCAAAAGGGTGAATACAAGGTGTTGGTAGGTAATAGTTCAGACAATGCCAAGCTTGAAGCAACATTCAAGGTGGATCACGAGAAGTTGTGGTTGGGATTATAGGCAAGTAATTTATGCTAGTAAGTATTCTACAGAGTATTATTGTTTAAGGAATGGGTCTTCGGCCCCCGTGTAGAGATGTACAAGTACAGCACAAATGACTAGCGTTCAAATAATAAATTGCCAAGGACTTCATCAAAATGAGATGATGCTCATAGCTTATAGTTGTAACGTGATAATGCCCACAACATTTAAACAAATCCTAAGCAATTCACCGAGAGATAACCAATCCCAGCAATCAGCCCACTCTACAATTCGATTGACGGTCCTATTGAGCCAAATCCAAACAAACTCTGCCTCCCTGGACCGACAATGTCCGAAGTTATATGCTTGCCAGTGCATAAAAAGCCGCGATACGAACTCGGACCCATCTCGGTATAGGTCGCACTATTGTGGTGTGGGGATTTCTTGTTAACGTCATTTCACCCCAGATGTAAACACTGCGAATAGCCAATAGCGGTTGCAACCGACGCGTAGCAAGTTGTGGGAACCGTCGCGTCTCCGATTCATTTGTTGATAATCTTCTTGTTCTGTGATCTATGGTCCCAATTGGATAGTACCAGGCCGGTTGTGCTGGAATCCGCTCCGGAGTGAAGTCGAACGTCTCCATTGGGGAAGCAGAACCTTGGTCCTACCACTGGACCCCAGCATTCCTACTCCAGGCATGCTCGGCTGATCTCGCTACGCTCACACACAATAGCTACGTCGCCACGAATGTTCTCTGTGATGTTCGCCGGTATCTCCTTGCCTGGGTAGAGCCCGATATCGCCGGCCGATTCTGTAGTCCTGCACAAACCTCGCTCGGAACGCACCTTTATGCAACTCAGCCGCAGGCGTCAAGCATCTTTCGCGATATCGGTCTTCAAAAAAGAGACCCGATAACTGCGATACCGTTACACAAAACGCACATCGCTCCTTGGTTCCCAGTTGTTGTTGGCTTCGCCCGGACATATCGCTGGAGGCGCCCTTCTATATAAAGAACTGACATTCCTCCTAATTCTGATCTGTTACAAACAAATTCGTATATATCTCTACCATCGCGGTTGTCTAACATTTAATTTGTCAGTCACTTCATTACAACCACCAAAAAATGTCTGCCAGAACTTTCGGAGCTACCACCAAGCTCAGCCAACAAGAAGTCCTTCCTGCCAAAGATGACATTGGAGCTTTGGCCAACAGAATCAACTTGGAGACACGTTCGGCCCACGACAAGATCGACAAAATGATGACGTTCAGATTCGCCTTGGCTCTTAGAGACTACAAGCTCTACAGACAAGGCTTGCAAAGTTTTTACCACGTTTTCGATGCCATCGAGACTGCATTATACCGCCAGTTTGAAAAGGACGACGAGTGGACGGCGATGTTGAAGGAAGTGTGGAAGCCTGAGATCGCCAGACGTGAAAGAGCCGCCCACGATTTGATGTTCTACTACGATGACCACAAGGAAAAGTTTATGAAGCCAAAGATGCAAGAGCAAATCAACTTTTATAACCATATCTTGCAAGTTACAGAAGAAAAGCCATACTTGTTGTTTGCTTACTTGCATGTGATGTACTTGGCGTTGTTTGCTGGAGGCCGTATCATGCGTTCTTCTTTTGCTAAGGCCACTGGTATGTTCCCTCACAAGGACGGATTGAGTCACGGCGAAATCGTCAAGATGGGTACCACCTTCTTCACCTTCGACGTTGTCGACGAGCAGATGTTGCGGGTCATCTACAAGAGAGACTACGAATTGGTCACCAGAAACGGGTTGACTGAACAGCAAAAGTTGGAAATCATCGACGAATCCAGATACATCTTTGAACAGAACGGAAAGGCCATTATGGAATTGGAAAGTCACAACATGCAAAGAATCTCCAAGAAGTGGATGTACATTGCTGTGACCAAGGGTTCTTACGTGGTGTTGGCCGTCTTGGCCATGGTTGTGGTCTACTACATCAGATCATTGTTGCTTCGTCTCTTTGCTTAGACTCAAGTTGCAACTTCAATGTGGCCAGTGGACCTAGCTTCAACATTATGACTCAGTGTCTTTCAATTCAGTGTACATTAGATTAGCATACGGAAATTATTACCAGGAAAAATATTAATATATCGCTCAGCATCAGTTCAATTGTAGAATACCTTACAAGAAACGCCTGTCGGCTTCTGGTCAGTGCCACAATCATTAGTAGCTGACCAGATTCATTAGCACCCAGGTACAAATCAAGTCACCACATTAAATTTCTGTGTACATTTACTCTATCGGCTTCGCTATAAACGCCCCTATCCAACAGATGAATACGTGTTTGGTATTCAGTCGGAATGGAGACCTTCTCGCCTCACATCACTTCCCACTAAGCACCCCCACGGAACGGCTATCAATGAATCGGTCGCAATGCTATCACTCCAACTCCTCATCGCTCTCCGCTTCTCTGGCAGCAGCAGCAGCAGCGACCTCGGGGTCCAACTCATTGGTCACACCCTCGGGGTGGTCCACTATCCAGTTCTGAACCCACCCAGCAATTCTGTCGACATTATCTTCCATCTGCTCCACTGTATTGGATGCCAACTCAATGACAATTTCCGGAATATACGAGTCGCGGGCCTCCTGGGCAATGACCTCCATGATCTCACAGTCAAGGTTCTCCTGGATCTTGTTCTCTTTGTAGTTTCTCTTCTTGAGCCGGTCATACAAGAGGTCGTTGTCTGTCTTGAGCACCACTACCAAATCGATCAATCTTTCTGGAAAAACTTCGCAACAATGCCAGTCCACAAGGATTCCCCCTTTCTCCAAATCAGGCTCCAACAGGTCCAACAACTTGTCTTCGTCCACTACCGAGGTATCGAGCACTTCGTCGTAGCTATCAATACATTGGCGCTCTTTGGCGATGTCGGAAATGGAAAGGTGCTGGAATTTTGAGGGTTTACCGTGGAGTTCTTGGTTGAGCTGAGCCACAAGACTCTCTGCGTGTGAGGTCTTACCGCACCCTGGCGTACCCGTGATGATAACGTTGGGAATGTACCGTCTAGACATGATGGCTGCTACTTGAGGGCATCGCTGCTCAGATGTAGCCCACAGGCGTGATGGCGCATCACGTGCGTTGGGTGTGCGCCGGCCACTCTCTCCATGTAATCATGCCTTGGTCCAGCTACCAGGACTCCACCCGTCACACGACACTGGACTCGCTTATTACATATCTCCTCCACCCAGTGCCAATTGTGCTCTGCCTCCTCAATGCGTACGTGCTTTTTTCCGCTCAACTTCCCCCTGTTTCCGCTATATACTAACCTCGCCAGCCACATTACCGCCAGGACTATCGTCCCATAACTCATCGACAAACATCGCCATAACGCCTGGAGCATCGTCAGCGGCGGCCCCCGAGACCTCCAATGGCAACTCGGTCGACGACATGGCTAAATATGGCCTAGGTGGCCTCTCTTCGCTCATCAAAATGGACCAAACCGACTACACCTCGTTTGCAATTGGCCAAGACATCAGCAAGTTGGGCTTGGACTTGTCGAAAAACTCGCAGATCTTGAAGAACTTGGCGTCGCCTTGGTCAGAGACCTCCCGATCCGAAGTCGAGCCGTATTTCACTCTCCCCAAATCATTCCGAAGCGAAAACATCGTGCCTCCGCCAGGGCCCTGTGACAATAAAATACAATCCTTCACTGACGAAACGTTGTTCTATATTTTCTACATGAAGCCCCGAGACATATTGCAAGAATACGCCGCCAGAGAGTTGGTGGCTAGAAACTGGAGGTACCACAAAGACATCCAAGTATGGCTCACCAAAGATAGCAATGTCGAGCCCATTTTGATCAGCCAGGACATAGAAAAGGGCGTGTACATTTTCTTCGATCCCCACAACTGGGAAAAGATCAAAAAGGAGTTCGTGTTGCATTATTCGTCGGTCCAGGCCTAGACCCACTGTTGTATATGTACTGTAGCATAATAGACTTGAGCTTGTCCCTCGTAGAACTCTATTTGTTGAGAGGAATCGTCACTTTGTTCACCTTGACCTCTCCCTTCAAATAGGTATAGATGTATAACGTGCACTCGGACCCCAGACTATGCAATAAACAGAATGACGGAATCACCGACGTGAGTTCGGTCACTTTTGCTAGCACATCCTGATCCAATTCAGTGGACCCCGAAGGCCCGGTACTGGCTCCATGGACTCCCTCGTCGCCAAACAAATCGGACTTTGCCTTCTGTTGGTTCGCCTGTGTCTTGTGGTCTTCTGTTGGCTCGTCTTTGTCCTGTTTAGGCTCCTCGGGCTCATTTTCGGCAGGTTTTTCTTCATTTTCATCGTGGTGGTTATTTTCGGTTCCATTTTCTTCCTGATTCTGCTGGATATTTTGTTCCCCGTCTTTGGTATCGGGGTCTCCCTCGTCGTCCTCTCTGTCTGCCCACAAAAAGTTATAAGCCCCAGTGGCACTGCCCGGATTAATGAAGAACTTACCCTCCACTGCATAGGCTTCCACCTTATGGGTGCCTCCCCATATCAAAATATCCACATCCATCTCTCGGGCCAACGTCAGTAATGCTACGTCGTCACCCCGCGGCAACATTTGGAACCCGCTGGTCACTCCGATCCTCAAACCGTCTACTGACACCACCTTATGGAAAGGAATCGATGCTTCATTCTGGCCCAATGCCTGCAATTGCTGGGCTAGAACCGTCACATCATCGTACTCTCCCCGTACTATGTGGAACGAGGGCGAAATATCATACAAAAACTTCAATGTTTCTACCGAATTGGTGATGTTCCCCAAACACAACACCTGGGAGATCTTGTTATTGGTAGGAATGGAGTTGGGATTGGGGCTGAGAAGTTTTTTGAAGGCAGCAGGAAGTCCCACCGCCCGATCTGGTACAAAGAGGTCCCCTATTATAAGGGTCAACATCGTGGTGGACTGGAATGGCTGATAAAGTAAGAGACAGTTGGCGATACTGTGTAGAGGATTGAGGTGCCACTTACAACTGCGCACTACTAAGATAAGCCCAAACTGAACCCAAAATGGGTCAACGTCGTGCGAATTTCGTTAGTAGGTCGAAGAACGATCCAGTACGAGGGTAGGGTCTCATGGGCCTCGTACTCAGCCTTCCAGGACGCTACATATGTCAAGAATTCAATTAATATTACATGATTATTCAGAGACGAGTGCACTAATTAACTCGCTGGGGCAGCTGTAAGGCCATTAATGGTCAGAAGTGATTTTCTGCAACACTTGAGGGTAATTTCTGAAAATCTCATCAAACCTGTCTCTATTGGTCATCTGGAATACCTCGGGGTCCTTAGCCAAAGCCACGAAGAAGGTGGAGATTCCCGATTCGATGACGGTCAAGGCAATACGGGTGATCTGGCCTGAAATCAAGAACGCAAACGCAATCACCGGAGCATAGTAGCCTCCGCCAGAATTGTAGCCGGGCTTGGTGTATCTGAGATAGAGGAACGACAACAACGCCGTGAGATATCCCACGAACAACGCATACAAATTCAACGAGGTGTTGATGAACATATCATTGATCAATGGATCCATGCCCTTGAACCGGATCAAGTCGAAGGTGTCTTTGGCCGATCTGACATAACTTTTTCCGTACAACGCAACATAACAGTAGGCGTAGTGGTTGAAGTAACGGACCAACCAATCGAGGAAGCCAATAATCATGTCGGCAATTAAAAGTCCACATCCAGCACAGTAATCTCCTGAGCCAAAAGCGTTATTTTTCATGGTCCGGATGAACCCACGCAATAATTGAATCAAAGAAACAATTAATGATCCGAAACAAATTGAACCAAAACAGTAAGTGAGGGCTCTCTTCAACGCACCCAACGCTGGGTGCTTTGGCTCTCCTTGGTCTGATCCCGCCAAATAGTACCAGGTTCCATAAATACCCGCAATCACCACATGGATGACATTCTTAATCACCTCAGAAATATAATATCCGGCAAAAAACACAAATACCAAGATACCAATAAGCTTGGCATTCGAACAGCTACCGCCCCCTATTTGGCATCCGGTATTCTCACTGTTGGGTTCATATTTCACGTATGTCCCCACAATCACCACACTGAGCAAGACACTAAACGCACTAGAAACACCAATTCCGATGAACGAAGTCATCAATGTGGAAGGATAACGCTTCATGACATCAATGGTGATCTCCAATACCGTGGCACTAAATGGAATTCTGGATCTGGCAGACCAGTAGCACCAGGCTGAGATTAAAGTGAAGATTAAGAACACAATTGCAGCCGAGTAATAGTGCATAATAAAATAGTAGATACAGGTGGCAAGTCCTAGCACAACATTAAGAATTACCCCGGTAACAATAAACAACCGGGGAGCCAGTCGAGCAAACACGATGATCCCGGCAGAAAGAACGATCGCCAAAACAATAATAAACGCAAACAAAATGATGGTATTGCTATTCATGGTGAACGAATCGCTCCCACCACCATATATGGAGCCTCCCTGGGACCCATAAGTCTTTTTCAAAGCGTTTAACGTGATACCGGCAACGGCAGCGAATCCTGCCACCACTAAAAGGAAGAACACTGCAAACGGCCAGTCGTTAAATTTGGGTCGTTGAACTTTGAAACTTTCATCGAAGTCCTGTGAAGGAATTGGCTTTTCGTTGTTTTGATTCTCAAAGTCTGGTTGGACATGGTAGGTCTCGTTGATGTTGTAACTTTCAGCGTTTTCAAATGGGTTGCGTGGGGGGTGCAGATTGTACAGCGCCCTTGTATCGTAGTTTGGAGGGCGTTGGTTGTACATGGCCTGTGTATGAGCTCAAATCCCGATTGACGTTGGTACTATGATATTACTTCCAAAAAATTGGATGCCGTGAATTGAGCTGGCTCCAACAGGATTTTCCCACTTGGTGATCAATCCAGAATTGGAGCACGTGAACAGGACAAAAGAGGTAAACTAATGAGCAGGAGCAACTTCTGCAGCTGAAACGATCACGTCATCGTTGCTATGAGCGCTGCAGGGAAGGCCAGGGTTTATGCACGAGAACGGAACGGCTACCACGTCCATCACTAGGGGGTAAGTGCTAACTTGTTTCTACTAATATGGTGTCCACCTCCAAAAGCGTCCTCCTTAAGCTTGCAGACCCTGATGTAAACCGATGCTTCAGCCATCCCTTCATCCGGTACTATTTCCCTTTTGGGTCAAAACAAACGTCAATGATCGGCGCACTACAACATCATCGAGAATTAGCTGGCACTATCGCTACATACTAATAACACCCTCCAAGTCTCCAGGTACCTATTTCACTACCTGCTCGACGAAACCAATGGCTGTTATAGGAATTGACCTCCAGCGTTGACCTAGATTCAGGGTCTGCGAGGCGCAAACCTCGTAATGTAGTGGGTAAAAGCTCCGGCTAGTTGAATTGAACCTTCATCAGGTAATAAAGGATGTCTGAATATCAACGTACTGCTTTTCTCCCGTGGAAAATCTAATAATGTCATTGGGTGTTATAATTGCAGCTGTCTACGAAGTCGTCGTGTCGTGTCCCAACAGTTCTGTTTTAGGCAAGTCATCTCAGTCTGTTTTTCATGCGTCCCATTAGCTCGTATCTAATCCGATATAGTGTAACGGCTAGCACGGTTCGCTTTCACCGAGCAGACCCGGGTTCGACTCCCGGTATCGGAATTAACTTCTTTTTTGGCCAAATATCTAGGTTCCTTTTTCGGTATTGTTAGTAGCAAATGGTAAAACGACCTTGGTCGACGCTTTTTGCTGGATACTATGAACTATATTTTTGTTAGAAGGTCATTTCTTGATATCCTGTTTAAGCAATTTTCTTAAAACAATAAACTCCAGTGTGTTGTTTGTTTAAATTATGGAATCCTAGCTCTCATTTTTCTATATTTTTTACAAAAATGTTCCCAAACTCATTAAATGTTTGAAGTGAGAAATTTTTTTTCAGAAAAAATCATTTTCACACCTTCATATTGACTGAATTCGAACACTGGGTACGAGTATCAATGTTAATCGTTGTTTTTTTTTTTTAACTTCAGAAAAGTGCTTGTGAACGATCACGTTCACCGGCTCTGGTCCAGTGATCATGCTTCTGTAGGTTCCGATACATGAAGGAGAGTTTGTGATATTGCTAGGCTCACTTTCTTCCAAAACTATTCGTATTAAATTGGGTTGCATATTAAAATATCCTTTATCCTTTATCCTTAATCCTGAAAATTGACATGATAAATGTTTTGAACAATAACAGCCTCTATGGCCAAGTTGGTAAGGCACCTCACTAGTAATGAGGAGATCGTCAGTTCGAATCTGGCTGGAGGCATTTTTTAAATTTATCGCGAACACATTTTTTGCAACCACTGCAAAGCGCTTGACCTTATTCCATAGTGCCATGCTGATTTCATCCGCTGATGAATCATGTGTGACTTCAAAGAGCAACAATGACTCCTCTGATATTCTCTTCTTTCCTGATCCAATTGCTTCTGCCGAAAACCCTCGAGATCCCAGTGATTTCCTTCCAATTGATTATCGCCCCTATCCCGCTTGGTGCTCAGAAAATGGTGCTGTATTCACAGACCAGGAGATCTTTCAGATATTTGAGGAGCTAGAGCCAATATATGGATTTCAACATGATAATGTCCTCAACATGTATGATCTTTTCATGTCACAATTAGATTCCAGGTCCAGCAGAATGACTTGCCCCATGGCTCTCTTGTCGCTTCATGCACATTATATTGGGGGAAGCCAAGCCAACTTTAAGAAGTGGTACTTTGCAGCCCAGATAGACGAGGAGGCTGGAGTCAACAACAAGCTGAAATATAAGAATCTCCAACATGTCATCAAAAAAATAAAGAAGCGCAGCTCGCCGTACCTGCTTAGCGATTTGGAAGACGAGAATACTCTTCTAGGTCTTGAGTTTAAGTGGAAGACGAAAATGAATAACTATACAGATGAGGATTATATTTATCAAATTTATTTGTGGCTCTTGATCTGGGGTGAATCGAATAATGTTCGCTTTCTTCCTGAATGCTTATGTTTCATTTACAATTGTGCAATTGATCAATTCTATGGTATCTCAGAATCCAAACGAAATGGGACCAAATTTTTGGATGATATTATTAACCCCATCTACAACTATGTTAGGGACCAGCAGTACGAACTCATTGATGGTAAGTGGTCAAGAAATGAGAAGGACCACTCTGAGATAATCGGGTATGATGACATCAACCAAAGCTTCTGGTTTTTCGAGAGCCTCCGAAAAATTACCTTATATGATGGAAGTAAATTATACGATTATCCAAAAGAAGTGAGATATTGCATGTTGAGTCAGGTTAATTGGGGTAAGAATTTTTGCAAGACATATAAAGAAAAAAGAACTTGGTTACACGCGTTCTCCAATTTTAGTAGGGTTTGGACAATTCATGTCACCATGTTCTGGTTTTATACTTGTTTCAATTCTCCTACAATGTACACCATTAATTATGATAAACTGAAAAATAATGGTCCTCCTGTTCATATACAGTTATCGGCAGTAGCATTTGGAGGAACAATCGCATCATTGATTACTCTTCTCTCATCTATTTGTGAGATGCTATTCGTTCCTAGAAGCTGGTTAGGATCCAGTCCCCTAATTCGCAGAATTTTTTTGATTTTAATTGTGGGGTGTATCAATTTTGGTCCTTCGGTATACATATATATGGCGCTACCTTGGGACAAGTATTCAAAAATTGGAACAATAATAGCTGGTATTCAATTGGCAATTTCGATTATAACGTTTTTGTACTTTTCCATACAAAAACCTTCTCAATTATTTTCTACTATCTCTTCTGAAAATGCTAACTATAAGGGCTCAAAGGTCTTTACTTCCTCTTTCCCACACCTCAGTTTAAAAAGCCAAATCTTTTCTTATATCCTATGGTCAAGCGTTTTCGCAGCAAAATTTTTGGAGTCATACTTCTTTCTTATTCTTTCCTTGAAAGATCCAATTAGAGTGTTATCAATAATGAAAATTTCAAAATGCCATGGTGATACATATTTGAAAACTTTTTCCTGCAAACACCAAGCAAAAGTTACCCTAGCTTTGCTTCTTGTGACCGATTTAGTTCTATTTTTTTTGGACACATACCTTTGGTATATTATTTGCAACTGTATATTTTCCGTTGGTCTTTCACTCCATTCGGGGATTTCAATATTTACTCCTTGGAAGAACATTTATTCAAGATTACCTGACAGAATTTCAAGCAAACTTGTATTTTCAAATGGCGATGGTGATAAAAATACTACATTTAAGGTTTCCCAGATTTGGAATATTATCATTTTGTCTATGTACAGAGAGCATTTACTCTCGATAGAACAGGTGGGGAAATTAGTTTATCAAGTATCAGAGGAACAGGAGCTAAAGTCATTCGAGTATCTGAATATGAGACCTCCATTATTCTTCATCTATCAAGGTGATAATTCAGTAAGTCTTGCTGAATTCTTTATTCCAGGTAAAGAAGCTGAAAGAAGAATCTCATTTTTTGCACAATCAATATCGGTTCCTTTGCCAGAGCCGAAACCTGTTCTGTCAATGCCAACATTTACTGTGCTCATTCCACACTATTCCGAAAAGATTATTCTAGGATTGAAAGAAACTATCAAGGAGAGCAAAAATGCCAAAGTTTCGCTACTTGATTATTTGAAGGAATTACATTGCCATGACTGGGAAGCATTTGTTACGGATACTAAATTTTTGCAGCTGATTAATGAGGATCCTGAAATAATGAATAATATTAATCTTTTGGAAGTTGTTGCAAAATCTGCAAAACAAGATCCAGAAGATTTTATTAAGAATCAAATAGACGACTTACCCTTTTACAGCTTAGGATTCAAGAATTCTTCTCCAGAATTTATTTTGAGGACAAGAATTTGGGCATCTCTCAGGTACCAAACATTATACCGAACTGTGTCTGGGTTTATGAATTATGAAACCGCTATTAAAACATTGAGCAGAATTGAAAACCATGCCAATAATTTCATAAAATCGAATGTACCCGAAAATGTAGATTTAGAAGCCATCGAAACAGAATATCTTACCAGACGCAAATTCCGTTTACTTGTTGCAATGCAAAAATATCAACACCTATCAGCCGAAGAGAAATTAGACGCATTTAAGTTATTTGAAACCTTTCCCAATATCCAGGTTTCATACTTAGAGGAAGAAGTGGATGTTAATGGAAAAGTTAATTATTATTCGGTGTTACTTGATATAGAAAATGGGAAAAGGAATGGTGTCTACCAAAAAAAGTATCGAGTCAAGCTCTCGGGAAATCCGATTTTGGGTGACGGAAAATCGGATAACCAAAATCACTCCATAATTTTTTATCGAGGTGAATACATCCAAGTTATTGACGCTAATCAGGATAATTATGTTGAGGAATGCTTGAAAATTAAAACGGTATTAACCGAATTCGAAGAAACGGAATTTGAATTATCAGCAGAATATGTGCCAGGGTTGTTAACTGATTCAGTTCCACCACCGGTAGCGATTTTAGGCGCAAGGGAGTACATATTTTCAGAATCAATAGGTGTGTTGGGAGATATTGCGGCCGGTAAAGAACAAACTTTTGGTACATTATTCTCTCGGACAATGGCTGAAATAGGTGGGAAATTACATTATGGTCATCCTGACTTCTTAAATGGTATATTTATGACGACCAGAGGTGGAATCTCAAAAGCACAAAGAGGTCTACATTTGAATGAAGATATTTATGCTGGAATGACAGTTGTTTGCCGGGGTGGAAGAATCAAACACTGTGACTATTACCAATGCGGGAAAGGTCGTGATTTAGGCTTTGGTAGTATACTAAACTTCACCACAAAGATTGGGGCAGGGATGGGCGAGCAGATATTATCAAGAGAACATTATTATTTGGGAACTTCATTACCCATTGATAGGTTTTTGACATTCTATTATGCACACCCAGGTTTTCACATCAACAATACCCTCATAATGTTATCCATACAATTATTTATGTTGGTATTGGTAAATTTGGGATCACTAACACACGAATCTATAATATGCAATCATGATGCAAACAAGCTAATTACAGATGAAAACACACCATTAGGTTGTTATGATCTAATTCCTGTTTTAAAATGGGTTTCAAGATTTGTGCTTTCAATTTTTATTTGTTTTTTTATTTCATTCATGCCTTTAATAATACAAGAGCTAGTGGAGAAAGGAGCCACTAACGCCTTCAAAAGGATATTCCTACACTTCATGTCAATGGCCCCATTATTTGAGGTATTTGTGTGTCAAATTTATGCCAACTCCTTGAAAGAAAATTTAACGTTTGGAGGCGCTAAATATGTTTCAACAGGCAGAGGATTTGCAACCACGAGAATATCCTTTTCAAAACTTTACTCGAAATACTCAGAATCTTCAATTTATACCGGAGCAGATATTTTCATAGTTATTTTGTTTGCGTCAATGTCAATGTTTCAATTTCCTTTATTGTGGTTTTGGATCACTATAATTTCCATGTGCTTAGCACCATTTATATTCAATCCACACCAGTTTCAGTTCGGTGAATTCTTCTTAGATTACCGAGAATTTATCCACTGGTTATCCAGGGGAAATATCAATTCATATAAGCATTCATGGGTGGAATTTATGAAAGTAAGAAGATCAAGAATTACTGGTGTAAAGAAACCACTTTCACAAAAAAGTGGTATAGGAACCCGAAGACCTCAAAGAATGAATGCATCTTTAAGTGAAGTTTTTATTCCCATGATAAAATCGGCATTGTATCTATGCGCTTTCATGTTCATAAATGCACAGAATGGAGTAAAGGATCCCCAATTAGTCAATCCGTTGTTAAGAATATTAATCATAAGTGTTCTACCATTTGTCGCAAATACTATCATTCTTGGAGCTTTATTAATAATCTCTTACATATCAAGTCCTATGACTTGGTATTTTTGCAAAAGAGGACCCTCAATTATTGCAGCCATTGCCCATTTTCTTGCATTAGTTTTCAACATCATCAATATTGAGGGACTTCTATTTCTAGAGGGATGGAATTACACCAGGGCTATTTGTGGACTTATTTGTATGCTGGAGATACAGAAAACCATCTCTAACTGTATGCTTATTCTTTTACTCTCTAGAGAACTGAAGGAGGGAATTTCAAATGCTTCTTGGTGGTCAGGTAGATGGATCGGGGTTGGGTTCGGTTGGTTAGTTTTTACACAACCATTACGAGAGTTTTCAGTCAAAATTTTTGAGCTCAATGCATTTACTTACGACTTTATTTTGGGGCATTGTCTTCTATTTGCGATGAGTCCATGTTTGTGCCTTCCTCTAGTTGATAATTGGCACAGCTCGATGTTATTTTGGCTAAAACCATCTGATAAATTTCGCAACCCCATCTATTCTAAGAGACAAAGGAAGAAGCGTGCTGTAAAAATCACCAAATACGCAACTTTGTTCGTACTAATATTATTGCTACTTGTCGTCCTAATTGGAGCTCCAATTGCTACTCAGAAATTTGCTCCTGACTTGCACAAAAAAATACCAACATTCATCAATAAATTGGCCCAACCAAACCATCAGAACAATAACTACAGTATGGAACATGTGAATGGTAATCGTGTGGTCGATAGTTCTGGAGCACTGAGCTAAATCTGAAACTTGTACTCGTGAGTAGCGCGTGACAAAATTTATTGTTATTGTTTGGGTGACATTTAACTGTGCGAGTCATATCTTAGATCAAACGATACCCTTTATATGTGGAACAGGTTCTATCTAGGGAACTATTTATATTGAGCATAGCTAGATACATCAGAAATAAGGCAATAGAAACCAAACAGTAAATTGAAAGCAACAATTAAGCTTTCGCATCATATGATTCCTATCACCCGAAAACCGAAAGGTGTCAGCAACAAGTCATCAACAACTTCCCCCGGATTCAATTCGAACACGATAAATGAAAGTAGAAAATTGAGCAAGAACGATTTATTGCTGAAGTTTCAGGATCATAACAGTGATGATGATGATATCTTCGGAATGAATGAAGGGGGACTCAACTTTGATGAAGATTTCAATACCTTGAGAATTAATGATCCCGAGACGTTAAAGGCATCAAATAAAAACAACTTGAGTGCTTCACTCCAGCTCGACGATTTTGAGAAATTTGACCAGGCGTCAGATAAATTGAATCAATTTTCGAACTTAGCGATGTCTCCTATTGAGTCTCTTTCGACTTCGTCTCCTAAGCTGTCGTTGTTAACTCCAAGCAATAGATTTGGTCTTGGACAGAGTGGGTCTAGATCAAGAGTTCAATCGGCTAATGCATTGAGCCATATCACAAAGAAGACGCTAAGTGAATACAGCGAGGGGGATGACACCGATGTCACATCGCAAATGAACGAAGATGATTTTGAAGACCTTGATAACATGTTTGGATCCAACGAGCTGGGAATTTATGAGAAGATAAATGAGAAATTAGTAGCAAAGAGACTACAACTTCAAAACGAAGCTGAACTAGAAGAGATAGAGCTTCAGAAGAAATGGCTGAAATCTGGTAATACCATATCAAATAAGGACTTGAACGCAACTCTTAAATTGAAAGATTTTAACTACTTCAATAATAATGACAACAGAACCTTAACTAATCAAAACTTGAGTCTTCTTGACCAACTAGAGAGTGACAGAACAATCAATTATGAATATACCCGGGATGATTTCGAAGACTTTGCCGATGGATTCGATAATCAATTTGAGAAGAAATTGTCTTTGGAGAATAGAAGGATCCCCTCAAAAGCTGGTATGATTCATGCTCAAGCTATGAGAAGTAAAAACTCCATGCCAAATTTAAATAAAAGCGCCACGACAAGTCTAAAAAAATACAAGTCTACCATGGATGTGGTCAATGCATACAATACACTTAAGAACTTTGATTTGAAGGAAGAAAATGAAGATCTGGATGATGACGATTTCAATCCCGGCTTCAACTACAACAATAATGTTATACGAAAGCTCGATAGAATCCCGTCTTTTTACAATAGCAAGATCAAGAATGATACAGAAAACACAAAGAGGTATCAGTTATTGAACAAGTATGCTGAGAATTCAAAAAAGACGAAGAATGTATCTAGAAATGATAAGCCGAAACATAAAATAGGTTTGGTCAAATACTTGAATAATAATTCCATCATAAAGAGTCCGACTATTCCAACAAATACAAAGAATATGAGATATGATGCCACAAACAAGAAATGGGATGGAAACGAAGCAGATTTGTTACGATTTGAGAATGCTCAGAAGCCATCGTTAATCACCCTTAATGACCTTAAAGACCCTTTGGCTACTGAAAAGACTCCACTTGGTGCTGCATTCAGAAATTCAGTGAGGCCCAGCGATGCAGAGAAAAACAGAAACCCAAATATGGTGTATGACCATGAAAATCTTAGGTGGATTAATCTTAATGATGATGCAGACTCTGTGTTTAATGACATTCCTGACCTCGTGGATGGAAGAAATTCCACCCAATACAGTAATAATGGACCTCAAGGATCATATAAACTTACTGCTCCTCCAGAAATTGGGCTGTCTCACCGAGAAGCAGATTTTGCAATGCCTGCGTTTTCTCTGTCGCTGCAAGGATATGGTTCTGGCTTGCAATCACCAATTACGAGAAGAGGACTAAGCCAGTTCACGCAAAGAACCATCTCGACAAATACCAACACCACATCATCAGATAGCGTAGATGACAACCAATTGGGAGAGTTCAGGATACCCACCAAACTTATTGATAAGTTTATGAAGGAAGAAGATAAAATTAGCAAAAAAACTCACCATTGGTTTCCTACGAATGGCGAGTACGATTTCAGCAAGAACAGCGATAAAAGCTTCAGCCGCGACTACTATTGGGAGATACGGAAGATGGTAATTGACACAGACTGAGCACAATAATGTGATGCCCGACTATTATGGTATACCCTTAAAGCTTCTCCAAAGCGACTCTTGTACATTATTTACTTTAACTAGCATTAGTATACCCTTAGGATCAATTTGCAATTCTGTATTATTTATGCCAATAATTTAGTTAGGAACACATTACGTTTGCACCTATTGCCAAGACATTCCTATTAAAAATTGTGCAACATTTGGGGCCATGGCCCTTAACATAATCCACCCTCAGCATGTGGGGCTGTGCTCAATCCAGAAGGGTTCATAATGTGCTCCAAGTTAACGTCTAGAATAGGAAATGGTTGCGAATTTATGGCACAGTGTCGCGTGCTGATGAAGGGATTTTAGTTAAGACTTTCTTGTACCTGGAATCGCCGGTGTTCACAACAGTATCATTACTATATAGAGAGAAATGTTTCCTACGTGTAGCAGATTTTTCGAATAAACATATTTTGAACAATTATGGACTAAGGGGATTCAAAATACTCAATCACATTCGTTTAGCGACAGTCGCTAGATCTATCTAAAGAAGAGTCAAAACCATTCCGACGGCAACACCACCACCAATCAAAAGAGCCTTGGCAACAGAGTCAAGAGATGCTTGTTTGGTAGCACCACTAGACTTACCACTAGATGTGGAGCTAGAAGAAGCCTTGGAACCAGAGTTGGAGCCAGACTTAGAGGAGCCGGAACCAGAACCAGAACCAGTTGCAGTGGCACTGCCACTGATGTTAGCAGCATTACCGGAAACAGCACCGGTACCAGAAGCACCAGCAGACTTCAAGATAGCAGAACAAGAACCAGTAACCGAGGAAGAGGTCTTGGAGGCGGATCCAGAGAAGTCACAAGCATTGTCACTGTTATCCTTGTTCTGTTGGTAGTACAAGTTCAAGACGAAGTTCAATTGGTTTTTGGCGTCACATGGAGAGAAAGCACCATATTCACCAGCGGTGGCATTACCACTGATACCGCTACAGTCAAAACCATCCATACCACAGACAAGACCAATAAGGTCACCATACTTCTTGGAGCTGACCTTGTCAGAGACA
The DNA here is from genome assembly GCA_030568555.1 of Suhomyces bolitotheri. Taxonomy (NCBI): domain Eukaryota; kingdom Fungi; phylum Ascomycota; class Pichiomycetes; order Serinales; family Debaryomycetaceae; genus Suhomyces; species Suhomyces bolitotheri. Next base: position 142,681 of record JAJMGH010000007.1, read on the forward strand.
ACACACTCAGCACCACTGGAAGCACAGTCACAGACTTCTTGATCTGGGGTTGGTGGCAAGGCAGTGGCAGCGTTCCAGTCGCTACCAATCTTTGGACAAGAAGTCACAGATGCAGCGGAAGCAGAAGCACCGTCAGCAGAAGCTAAAGTTGGCGAGATCTTTTGGATCTGAGACTTATAGTTGGCATAGTCAGTAAGGGTGGAGACGGAGTCACCATCAACAGAAACCAAACCATAGTTGTTGTCTTCTTGGAAGTACATGTAAACAATACCACCAGACCATTGGTCAGTCATCTGTCCGTAAAGGGTACCGACTTCTTGGAATTGTCTTGGGCGGACTCTGTTACAGCCGTATTCAGAGAAGAAAATTGGAATACCCAAGTCCTTGTACTGTTGGGTGATGTTTGAGTAACCAGAGGCAGTGAAACTGGAGGAACCACACCATTCGTACATGTTGATACCGAAGAAATCAGCTCTTTCATCTTCATCACCACAAGCAAAGTAATCAGCCAAAGCAACACGGATATCCATGTCATCATTAGCACTGTAACCGACAGGAATGTTTCTGTAACCCTTGGCCTTGATATAGGCCTTGGTGTCTCTAATGGCAGCCTTGACATAGGCCGAGGCAGGGGTGTTGGTGACATTGTTGGTGACTTCGTTACCAGCAAAGTAACCCAAAACGTTGGAGTAGTTGGAAAACTTGTCAACCACATCAGTGTATCTTTGGTACAAGTTCAAGTTCCATTGGGGTTCGTTTCTGTTGATGGAAAGATCTGGTTCAGACAAATCAGCGATCACATAGATACCAGCGTCGGCTAACATGTTCATACAGTCGGTATGATCCAACGAAGCGTTAAGAGCATAGACTCTGATGACGTTGGTGTCAACAGCTTGCATGTAAGGAATATCACGCTTACAAGCATCAGCATCAGCTAACGGATCAACAAAGGTGGAGGTGGTATTGGCGGGATTTTGTTGGTAGGCAATACCCTTCATGAGGAACTGGGTTCCGTTGTTCTTGTAGAAGAACTTGTTACCGACGATTTCGATTTCAGGCAAATCGGCTGCGGCAGTAGAGGCCACAAGGGCGGCCAATCCCATAAGCTTGTTGAACAACATGGCTAAAGACAGATACGGAGAGCTGAAAACACTTGAAATGTGATGAGATTATATAAGAGAGGATTTGTCGCGGAACGCCAAAATCGCCAAAAATAGCGAAATAACCAAATAGCCTAGTTGAGCAAAATCATAACCTAGGGCGGAGTAAACATTACGTGTCGGCGGTGGCAGCGACACAAATTACACGAGAAAGTGGGACGGCGGGGGACGGCCCAACCGTTGACACGGAACGCCAAGCCAGGCCCCTTTACCCTGAGAACTAGCAGAATATCATCGCTAGATCAACCTGCACATCGGAGCCTGCCCAGTTCTGCTATGAGCACGTTTCGTGATTTCTACGAAGTACGAGCGCCTAAGCTCTCAACACTATTGTGTGATCCACCCGTTCCGAGCGGTGATGCCGCAGGCTCATGATTGGCCGAAGGCTGCGGCTCAGCCTGAAAAATTACTCGAGATAGGTTAAAGGGAGGAGGGGCATGGCACGAGCGGTGCCGACGAAAGATTGGAGTTGAGAGGAGAGCGCGTTGTAGGTGGTGACAGGCACCCTGCTCGTATTACTGCAGAGTGGTAACTTGACGGGGGATCTGGCTACGGGCCGCCTCGACGGTAGTGGTAGACGATGGAGTGTGGGAGGAGAGTTACGTAAGCGAGTGTTGGTAGTGTTTTGCGAATCATACACCACTGACACAGGCATATCAGCTAAGCCGCAACCGTAACATTGTAGTGGCGGTGACAACGGTGATGGATATGCCTGACCTAAAGCTGTCCGCTACTGTTGACACTAATTTTCTCTGTGTGGGCCCATAACGAATTGCCTAATCGATGATGACAGCTTGTAAAAACAAAACACTAAAGATTTCGCGTATAGCGATTTACGAGTAATTCCGATCCGATGTTCAGCTTCAAGTTCTTTTTCGCGGGGGCCACACAGTCAGTTGACGGTGGAGGCCTTGGTCTACTTTTAGTCGTCTAGGCTCATTCATTTTCTAGCGTTACTTGTTGTATCGTATACTGACATTTTGCAGCCCTAAGATCTGTCTTGAACATATTGGACAAGGTCAAAGAAACTCTTCTTGAAATATCTCTCCTGAGTGGTTCTGTTAACTACTTGCAATCCGAACTGTTGACCGTAGTCTCCAAATTCCCAGTTATCAGCGAACGACCATGCATAGGCACCTATCACTGGGATCTTATCAATATGAATTGCTTCCAATATGGATTGCATGAACGTTCTGTAGTACAACGAACGGTTCAAGTCGAAAAGTTGATCAGGCAACGTCTTGGCACCTTCCATCCATTCGGGGAAACCAAACTCACTAACGATGATTGGGGTCTTGAAATTGATCCACAAGTAGTTCAAGTGCTCTCTGAATTCCTTTGGTGTGATGTAGACGTAACTCTGAGATCTGTAGCCGAGGGCCCATCCATCATCTCTAATGTCAGTTACGTTTGCACAGAAAGGCCACAAGGGATTGCTGGTGTCGGCCTGACAAGCCTCAATTCCACCATCTGGAGGGGTTGCCGTAACAGCGGTGTATGGATCAACCCCGAGAAAGTCGACTGCTCCTCCCACTTCTTTCAATTCTTCTGGTGTGAATAAGAATTTGTTTTCAGGGTCAATGGTACCGTTGTAACTGGTGAAGGTGTCCTTCCATTGTTGAGGGTAGTCTTCTCCTCTGAATAATGGGTTTCCAATGGCGTTGAGGTAGAACAGGTTAGCTCTGTTGGCGGTCTCAATGTCTGCTGGGTCACTTGCATTAAGAGGAAGGACAAAATTGTTTGCCAATTTAATACCAACTTTACCAGTGCCTTTAATTTCCTCATGGTAGAATTTGTGAAGTTGTGCAGTAGCATTAACCACATTCTTTACCCCGATAGGATAAGCAGTCCAGAACAATGGCTCGTTGAAAATAACCCAAGTAGGCACTCTGTCAGCAAAGTGGCTCATGACAATCTTACCATAATTGACAAAGGACTCAACGAAAGTGTCATTGGAATATCCACCATTGTAGAATAATGGGTATTTTCCGACAGCAGGAAATTCTTCATTAATAAATGTAGTAGGACTATCGAAATGGATCAATGTGACAGTCGGAGAAACACCATACTCCAAACATGTATTGATAAGGTCATCGTAATGGTCAATACCCTGCTGATTAATAGGACTTCCTGGAACAGCAAAAGGCATAATTCTAGACCAAGGAATACTGAAAGAATAATGTTTAACTCCCATAGCTGCAATACGGGCAATGTCCTGCTTATACAACCAGTAGTTCTCGTTGGTAACATAATCCTGGGGTTTAGTGTCAGGAACCATGACTTCAAGAACGGAAGGAGCTCTTCCTTCCATAGCAATGGCACCTTCAATTTGGGCGGCAGATCCCGCTACTCCTAATTCAAAGTCAGCTGGGAACTTTAACTTATCATCAAACAGAACAATATCTTCTGGTGGACGAATTAACGAGGAACTTGGGACAGGTGTAGCCAGAACCGTGGTGGTATACATTTCACTGTAATCAGTGAGATTATGGAGAGTAACAGCCTCCCAAAGCTTAGACCACGCATAGTTTCCGTAAGGATTTTCCGAATCATCGGCAGTGTTGTTAGCCAGAGGATCATAGCTTCCCCAAGTGGTCGTGGTCAATTCTTTGGGTAACAACGACGAAAGGGCCGAATAAGCAGCAGCATAGGTGGGTGCAGGACCTGTAGGTTTAGGGACCCCTTGGGCGTATCTAACAGGAGGGTCGGTCGGATACACATACACCGTAGGATCGGCATTTTCAGCTTTATGGGTCCTCCCATGTCCTGGGTTGGGAGCTGCGAAAATGGGTGCTAAAAGCCAAAGAATGGTTAACATTTGTGATGTTGAAACCGAAAAATAGATACGCAATGGAAGTTTATATAGTCATGGGATGGGTAATTCCATGGTTACATGTGAAGGGACCTCGGAATTGATGCAACACTGTTTAAGAGCCAGTTAGATCTCCATTATCGGCCCACATCAATTTTAGGAGGAGTCACCAATCAGGGAAAGGCGGTTAGAAACAATTACATGTACAACGGCCTGCCCATTCTTTCGGCATTCGGTGTACAAACAATTTATTCCTCCACATGGAGATATATCCGATAGTTTTCGGGTTATCCCCGCATACTGGGGTTTTATTGTTGAATTCGATGAAGCCTTCAATATTTCCGAGTAGCACTTATACTTCCCCGGAATTTCTAGAAATGTGCAGGAACCCCAGGCACTCTTTTTGCCGAGTAAATATAAGTAAACGTTTTCATATTATGATGAAATGTAGGAGACATGGTTCGACTCCCCTGATCTAGCTATAGAATTGGCCCACTCCACCATCGTTTGCAGCCTTCCCTGACCCTGTTGTTGGAACCCCTTTCTCGAATGCAAGGTCTAATAAAATATTCTTCAGATGTACCAGTACTGGAAATGTACCCCGTCAGTTGCAGCATCAAGTTAGCAAGCCCATAAATCCGAATAATAGAGCCGTTCAATTCACGACGCAATTTATTAAGTGGTCCATCAAGTCAATACTTGTTCCCCAGCGCAAGACAATTCCGCACCAAATCACAAAAGGGTACTGGGTGGGGTAACTCGGTTCCGACGATGGTGATTTTGTGCTCGATATTGTACTGGGGAACGCTGTTCGGTAAATCATTGCGCCTCGGGTATTGTTCCAATTAGACCACCAGAGTTGGAACCGGTCCCCGGCCCGAATCTCTTGATTATGGATTGGTCTCACCCCACTACCTTATCCCCCTCCCCCCCAATACTATTTGTGCGACGGAACCCAATTGTCCGTACCCCACATTACCATCGGGACCTGCACACAACGTCAGTTTTTCCTGATTTTTTGCGGGCGTTTCCTGCACCATCCCTGCACTTTTTCCAGTGGCACCGAATGCCGTGAACAACACATCAACCTCTTTTTCGATCCATCTGTATTGTCATGTCCGACGCTAAGCCCGAAAAAGTCTCTGAAGAAGAGAAGATCCTCAACGATGTCTCCGAGAGTGAAGATACCGGTTACTTGGAAGTGTACCTCAGATTTAATGACGACTCCGACAAGGACTATTGTTTCCAAATCAAGTCCACCACCACCTTCAAGGACTTGTTGAAAGTGTTCGACCAATTGCCCATTGCGTTGAGACCAAATGTGTTCTACAACTCGGCTCCTATTGGTTTCAGAGTGAGTACCAGTCCTGGTTACATGACGGAGGATGGTAACTTGTTGTTTGACTATGAAGCTGGTAAGATCCTGAGACCAGTCAAGAGTATCAACTCTAAGGTGTCCGAGGAGGTATGGCCCGGCCAGTTGGTTTTGCCCGTTTGGGAGTACAACTACTTTGGGTTCTACGCATTTGCGGCTGCTATGCTCACTTGGTTGTACACTGACTTGCCAGATTTCATTTCGCCAACCCCAGGTATTTGTTTGACTAACCAGGTGTCTAAACTTGTCAGTAAATTTGCTTTTCTCGTCGGATTCGAAAGATTGTCTGTGTTAATGCTTGAAGATATGGCTGAACCATCATCGCTCACAGCACAATGTCTCTTTTTTATCTTCCACATCTTTAAAATATTGATCATCTGGGCTTTCCTTTCGACTGGTACTTTCAACCCAATCAAGGTGTTCAGATTCGGCTCAAGAAATATCAAGTTGAATATCACCAAGGAAGAATTGCTTGATTTGGGATGGACCGGTTCCAGAAAAGCTACCCCTGACGATTACAAGGAATACTACCGTGACTTCAAGATCAAGCAATTTGGTGGTATGGTTCCTGCTCATCAAGCTGGTTTGTTTGACAAGTTGAAGCACTTGGGGATTTTCCTTGGAAAGGGCGAAGGTTACAACACTCCTTTGAACTCCAAGACTTCCATTAAGGACTTGAACACCCCAAATGCTGACGGAGAATACAAGCTTCCTTTAAGCTACGAGTACTTAACTCTTATTGGTACCAACTTTACTGATTTCATTCAAGGAAAGGAAGCCAGTGCATTTGCCGATGCCGTCAAACAACACAGAAGATACGGATTGTTACACAGTAACGAGACCATTTCGGAAATTGTAGCTAACAGAAAGAAGAGCGGTGACTCCAAACCCCTTAAAGCATAGGCGTATAGTAATTAATGCAAGTCAATAGATCGTTTAGAGTAAGTTGGGTAGAGAGTAGCATGTGTCGTGTGCAGGTCACTTCGCCTGATATGTGCTAGTGTTAACGCGTTTTATCAGTTCAACCTGGCCATGGAAGGCACTACCTACATTTACGGAATCGACACGCTGGTGCCACTCATGGCCACTATCCGATGGGCTGCCAGCAAAATGGTAAGTCTCCTTGAAGCCGGCAACACAATTGTTTACATCAACAGCACTTCGCCCGATGCCTTACTTAGTGCGGTTACCAACGGAGGCACCCACGCTAATGAAACCACCTCGCTTTTGAAATCGATAGACTACCAGCGGATTAGTGGTTTGAAGGAGCTAGCAGGCCTCGGTCGCAACTGTGATGTCACTGTGATTGAAAATCTTTACACTATTGTCAATGGTGGTGTTCATCAAATGGAGTACGCCGAGCTTAACTACCATTTAACATCGCTAACGAAGCGCAACGGTCAGGTGCTTATTTTGGATGTCCAGGCAAACCCGTTCATTCGAATGTTGGCAGATACAGAGGTGATGGTAGATCAGACAGCAACTGAAGTGAGCAAGTAGATTGAGCGAAATTGCCTACATAGTGCAGTCCATGCACCCACGGCAATATCGCATTAGTTGAACGACCGGAGTTGTGGTGGAAACCGCCCCTATTGCACTTTGAAGCGGTAACTGGTGACCATTGGATCACCTTACTACTACAAATTCACACAGCTCTAACCACCCACACCGCGCACACTACCACGGAAAATATATTGCCCTGTTGTACCCCTTAGATCCAACACGAGATCTACGTGACCCTGAACATCATCCGATTAGCCTGGCTAGTAATAGAGAAGCATCTGCCCCGTAAACACGTTACTTGATGGCCAGTACCACCACCAGTTGTGTTGCTACTGGACTGTGTGACATAACCCACCCGAGGCGCGCGCGCATAACGGAGCTGCACCCCACTTCGACTCCACCCAGGCCCCTAATGCACGTCGAGGATCTGGGGAATGTCTCATCGCATAAAAGCAAACGGATCAGGGATGGTTGGTGCTGATCACGCCCATACCGTGTTCTGACCATAATTCCTCACCACCACAACCCCCGTATCAAATCATTATACCCCCGCCATTTCACTTCTGCCAAAGCTCTTGTCCTCTGGGGTCAAGAAGAATGTGTGAGCAGCTCATGTACTATTTACGCACTTCCCCATTTCGAGCAGTTGGGGAACAATATTTCTCCGCGTCTGGTAGTGTATTGATCCAGTGGGCTCTCAATAATTATGCACGCCCGCTTGTGCATCGTGCCGTGCATGCATCCCCAAGTGGAGGAGATCCACCAAAAGGACGCCCACTAATAGGTAGTTTATAAGAGTTTTGAATTCCCAGTTCTGGTGTTTACAATCACCTGCTATCATAGTCTTGCAAATACATTTCATTTTGTGCTATGGACCTCACACTCTCACCCTGTGAATCGGCAGCCACCGTTGTCAACCCAGGAAACTGTGCTCATTTCAACCCTCAAATATTTAAGACTTATCTCGAAACCCGAACCAAGGCTGGCCCTTGCGAAGAGGACGTGGAGTTGGTCTTCATATACAGAGAGGACCGCTTATCAGTCAAACTCTCGGCGGTTGCAAGTCTCGTCAACTCCTTTGCATCGACCCCATTACCAATTTCTGCATTAACCGTCAACCACTTGATCGTGTACATCTACTACTGTCAGATAGCACTTTTGGGAGTGACCCACAAAGTGTATGTCAATGAGTTTACCTTGGTACACTGTGGACGTTCATTCAAATTCGCCCCCAACCACATGCTGGAGGAAGACTTGTCATCCAACAGCGACACCCAGCTCATCATGCAGCTACACAACATCGCCAACTTCAATACGTTTCATTTGTCAGTAAGGCAACAGGAATCCAATCTGATCAATGTGTATCGTTATTTCAATGCAGAAAATTATCTTACACATTGCTTGTCGGAAAAGTCTTCGGTGATTTCCAAGGTTTTTAGTAGAGTCAGATCTTCTTCCACATCCTCCACAGCTGCAACTGTGAAGGTGGTTGATAAGGAACCTTTGAAAGCCAAGTCAAGTCATAGACTTAGCTTAAGGAAATTACTATTCAAATGATGCCCGAAGAGAATCACATATGTTAACTTCCTCTTTTGATTGCTGATGCGTCGATATTTTGACACATAATCTGTGACATGTTGGCTTAGTGTGATAGATAAGGACATTGGGCGGTAGTCATTCATGTAAAGCTTCCTAAAGTTTACTGAAGTTGAATCATAACACTTCTTCATGACGTATCATACAGTACCTCGCTAATAATGGCCTGCGCAATCGATTGTTCCAGAACCCTCACCACACAAGATCTTAGTTTCCTACTACATTCTGGTTATTCGCGTTTGGTCGTAGTATCTCGTTCTAAATGGAGGATTCCTTACAACCCCAGTGGCCCTAGGTATAAGCCGCTTGTGACCAACTTTGCATCTATCTGCTAAATTAATAATTTGTACTATATAATAATACCACGATCAATTTCGAATTTACCTTTTCCGTAGAAATAACGACTATTGTCTAGCCTTTGGTCAGACGATTTAGAATTTGCAGTCGTTAAAGTGCTCGCAAAAAGCTAAAACAGACTGTCTGGACAAATTAATAGAATTAAAATAACATAGGCTGTGCAACCGTAAAAAAATTAGAACTAACCTACTTCGAAACTATTTCCATCTGCTAGATCACGAAAAAAGTAACTTTTCCACAATAGGTGGTGTAAACCTTTCCAAAATGTACTACAGAAGATGGTGATAAATACAAAATAAAAAGCGTTCAAGAAGAAGCTCTTATTCAATTTTCAAGTCATTCTGGAAAGTGAGTGCCGGAAGCACAGAAAAAGAAATCAACAACACTTGCGAAGGTTTCTGCGAGTAGGGCTGACGTAATGACTTCTTCAAAACAGAGTATCCCTTTTCCATAGGCATCTTAGGATGCTAAGTTTGGTTTCCCAATGCAACCAACATTAGGGATGCCCTCCCATAGCATCACTAATGTACGATACTGTTGAGATTATATCTGGGCATCCATTTCGAGGTTTTTCACTAAAAACTTATTTGGAGACCAGATAAACTACGGTTGATATACGATGTCACTTTATTCCGCTCGATAATGTTATTTGCATGTATTATGGTGGATTACAAACAATAATAAAACAATCCGAAACCAATTATATTATTATCATTCACGCTTAGTAACCGAGAGTAGCTAATTGCTTAGCAACATCGGATTCGGCAGTAGCAGCCTTGGCAGCTTCAACCTTCTTGGTCAAAGCCTTCTTCTTGGCATAGTATTCAGCAGCTTGCAACTTTCTCTTTTCTTCCAACTTGTCAACAACAGATTCGTACTTCCATCCGACGGCAGAAGACAACTTACCGACGGTAGTGTACTTTCTACCTGGCTTCAATCTCAAGACTCTCAAGGCTTGAGGAACAACAACTCTCTTCTTCTTGTCATATGGTGGTGGGACACCTTCGAAAACCTTAAGTCTTTCCAAAGCGGCTTGACCTCTAGCGGTCTTGTGAGGAATCATACCTCTGATGGCCTTGTATAAGATTCTGGATGGAGCTCTGAAGTGGAATGGACCCTTTTTCTTGTTGTATCTGGTGGCCTTTCTCAAGTAGTCGTGGTATTTCAATTTATTTCTGAAGAATTCACCGGAGATGTTCAACGATTCACATCTGACGACGGTGATCTTTTGACCGTTCAATAATTGCTTGGCAATAATGGAAGCCAAACGACCCAACAAGTGGCCCTTACCATCAATCACAATAACTGGTTCGAATTGAGACATGTCGATTCTTGAGTTGTCCTAAAGAAAGATTAACCAGAAGGATGAAAAAATTTGTTAAACCGCACTGGAGGTTAGACAAAAAAATTTTCGATGCTGAGTCGCGGGATAGTACTGCAGTGTGGGTGCTTGGTGCGATAACTGTGCTTATGTAAACCTACAAATGTGCAGGAGCAGTATATTAGAAAAGTTTGCACGTGCTATTAGGGCGCGAGCCCTAGAGTCCTGCTACACTCTCAATTCAAACCCATAGTAGGTCAGTGTGCTAGTCGAATATGATACACAAGCCGATACTTTCTTACAAAGGAGTACTGACTAATGTAATCAGATCTGTAGAACTAAGAATATATAGTTCGATGCTTCTCATAATTTTATTGTCTCCTATATAGATAAATTAATCTCTTACTACAATATGCTAATCACTTAATTTAAATAATGATTTCCTTATTCTTAACCAAATGGTTGAAAATGGAAAGAATAGCTTCGAAAGAAGCTTGCGAAACATCGCTGTGGATACCACATCCCCATCTTCTGGCCTTTTCGTTATCCTCGTTGATGTAGCTTAATTCAACATAGGTAGCAGCCTTACTTTGAGAGCCCTTACCGACCATGTGTTCCGAGTAATTCACCACTTCCAACAAAGTACCATACTTGTTGGACAAAGCGTCAAGGAAGGCAGAAATAGGTCCATTACCTTGACCTCTCAAGTTAACCTGTTCACCACTCGTGTTCTCCAAGACAAGGAAGATCTCTCTATCATTGTCAGTAGATTCGGACAATTTCTTGTTCTTGGTAATCTCAAAGTCCTTAAGCTTGAAGTCTGGAGTTTGTAAGTATTCAGTCTTGAATAATTGAATAATTTCATCGGTCTTCAATTCTCTTCCTAAAGAGTCCGCCTTGTTTTGCACGATAGTAGAGAAAACCACTTGTAAGTTTCTGGGTAAATCCAATCCTAAGGATCTCAAGATAACCCAAGCAGCACCACCCTTACCAGATTGAGAGTTAACTCTGATAACAGCTTCATAAGATCTGCCGATATCCTTTGGATCCAATGGTAAGTATGGAATAGTCCACTTGGTGTTCTTTCTTTCTTCAGCCTTGGAGAATCCCTTTTTAATAGCATCCTGGTGGGATCCACTGAAGGCACTGACGACCAAATCACCCGCGTATGGAGCTCTTGGGTGAACTGGGATCTTGTTACACTTTTCACTGACGTCAATAACAGAATGAATGTCACTTAAGTCCAATCCTGGCGATACCCCTTGAGTGTACATGTTAAGCGCGACAGTAACCAAGTCAACATTACCAGTTCTTTCACCATTTCCGAATAAACAACCTTCGACTCTGTCGGCACCAGCCATAATTCCCAATTCCGTGGCTGCAACACCGCACCCACGGTCATTGTGACAATGCACGGAGACAACAATCTTTTCTCTTTCAGTAATATGAGTACAGAAGTATTCGATCTGGTCAGCATAAATGTTTGGAGTAGCCACTTCAACAGTAGCAGGTAAGTTGAAAATCATTGGCTGTTCCACAGTTGGTTCCCAAGCGTTCTTCACCGCTTCACAGATTTCCACAGCGAACTCAGATGGAGTGTCCGAGAAACATTCAGGACTGAATTCATAAGTCCATTCAGTCTCTTGCATGTTAGGGTCGTCCTTTGTCAAGGATCTGATCAATTTTGTGGTTTCCACCGCCTTCGCAATGGCATCTTCCTTGGACATACCAAACACGACATCACGGAACACATCAGAGGTAGCTAAATAGGTGTGAATAATCGCCTTCTTGGCACCCTTTACACTTTCAACGGTTCTTCTCACCAATGGTTCTCTGGACTGGGTCAAGACTTGAATAGCAACATCCTCTGGAGCATTTTCAACCGCGTATCTGGTGAAGTCAAAATCAGTCTGGGAGGCAGAAGGAAACGACACCTCTATTTCCTTGAAACCAAGTTCGACTAACTTATGGAAATACTCCTTCTTCTCCGGGATCGACATGGGGTCCGGTAAGGACTGGTTACCATCTCTAAGATCCGTCGAAAGCCAGCGAGGAGCCTTGGTAATTTTGTTGTTTGGCCACGTTCTATTGGGGAGGTCGACTCCTTTGAACGCAGAGTATTTGACCGAAGGGTCCTTGAGCATATTGGCATATGCTAACTTAACGGGAGGAATCCTCCCTCCCTTGGTGGAAGCAGCAGCAGCAGCTCCAACCACCTTCTGGAAACTGATGAACGACGGTCTCATTATGTCTCCTTATATATTAGTACCAAAATTCCTTCGACGTATCGTAAAAATAACTTGGTATGTGCTATCAATAAAATAACAGGAAGGATAAAGATTCTGAACAGATATATGAAAATCGGCTGATCGGTATGACTAAATCAATCCTTCTATTGGGAGGGTACAAGCCGTAACAGTGGAGAAATTTCGGAGCGGAGCAGGGCCGGTCAAAATTCCCCACCCAAGCCACCGCTTACGGGCCGCTTCAGGAGGGCGGTTCACGTGTCCCTGCGCCTAGAAGAATTATCTCGAAGAAATTAAGGTAACTGTCGCCGGGCTCGTCTGTTGCGGCTACAACTGCTTGTAGCACAAATGAAGATGGCAGGCAATTTCCATTCCCAAAGCAACCGCTGAACTGTCTATGGGTAGCGTTCGTAGGAATTGTGGGGTTAATTTTGTACTTTATTTCGTATGCTTGTCCTTATTGTACGATTTCTACGGTAAAATTTTTTATTCTTTCACTATTGGATTTACAGCTTCAAAGCCACTATTTCTTCTCTCGGGGTCGTACTTTATCTCTTACCCCTCGACGCTACTGTACCCTTTGTCGCTCGCATTTGTACTTTGTGATTTCACTGTACTTGTCCCGCATTATCTCATCTCGTCACGCGACCATCTCATCTCTAGAATTTTTCAAACCTATCAAAAAAATTTATTCTCTTAATACTATTCTATTAGAAAATACAATGGCTAAATCAACCAAAGAATCTAAGGTGACTAAGGTCGACAAGAAGGCCAAGAAGGTCGAGAAGAAGCCTGTTTCTTCTGATGAATCTAGCAGTGAAGAAGAATCTGCTTCTTCTGATTCTGACTCTTCTAGCTCTGATTCCGAATCTTCTTCCGATTCTGAATCCTCTGATTCTGAATCTAACTCTTCTGACTCTGACTCTGATGAGGAAGAAGAAAAGAAGGAAGAGAAGAAAGAAGAAAAGAAGGAAGAATCCGATTCTTCCGATTCGTCTTCTAGTGACTCTGACTCTTCTTCTGATTCTGATTCCTCCGATGATGAAGAGGAAAAGAAAGAAGAAAAGAAGGAAGAAAAGAAGAAGAACGCCTCGGACTCTTCTGATTCCGATTCCTCTGACTCTGACTCTTCATCTGATTCCGATTCTGATTCTGATTCTGATGAGGAAAAATCTTCTTCCTCTGAAGCTCCAAAGCGTAAGGCTGAAGAATCTGAAGAATCTGAAGAAGAACCTGTCGCTAAGAAGGCTAAGACTGATGAAGAACCAGGTACCTTGTTCGTGGGTAGATTGTCCTGGAACATTGATGACGAATGGTTGAGAAGAGAATTCGAACCAGTTGGTGGTGTTGTTAGTGCTAGAGTTATCATGGAAAGAGCTACTGGTAAGTCTAGAGGTTACGGTTATGTTGACTTTGAAACCAAATCCCAAGCTGAAAAGGCTCTTGCCGAGTACCAAGGTAGAGAACTTGATGGTAGACCAATCAACTTGGATTTGTCTACTGGTAAGCCACATGCTGCTAAGCCAAATGACAGAGCTAAGCAATACGGTGATACTCCATCCCAACCATCTGACACTCTTTTCATTGGTAACTTGTCATTCAACGCCAACAGAGACAACTTGTTCAATGTCTTTGGTGAGTACGGTAGTGTCATTTCTTGCAGAATTCCAACCCACCCAGACACTGAACAACCAAAGGGTTTCGGTTACATTCAATTCTCTTCCGTTGATGAAGCAAAGGCTGCCATGGAAGCCATGAACGGTGAATACATTGAAGGACGTGCATGCAGATTGGACTTTTCCACTCCAAGAGACAACGCTGGTGGTAACAGAGGTGGTTTCGGCGGTAACAGAGGCGGAAACAGAGGCGGCAGCAGAGGCGGCTTCGGTGGTGACAGAGGTGGTAGAGGTGGCTTCGGTGGTGGTTTCGGTGGCCGTGAAAGATCTGCTGGCCCTCCAAGATCTGGTCCTAACGCTGCCGAATTCAAGGGTACCAAGAAAACCTTTGATTAGAGTAAATGGCCATGACTTTATATTTAAAAGGCTATTTTATTGTTGCATCGAGTTCTTTAGTTTTTATCACGTTTATCTAGTTTTCAGATAACTTCTTGTACAGTATTAATACATTACCAACTGCAGTGTGAAAATTGTCGTAGATATTTGTGATGCGCCATTCCGGTTGACAGGGTAACTAGCTTTCGGGAATGTTACACCTGCATTCGTTAGCGCAATATACGAGCAAAATAGCAGAAATAATCATCATTTCGGTCTAGAGAATTCAATGAAACATTGACGTGGTTCGGTTCGGTGATTTCTGAATCAAACATGGGGGAGGATAATTGAAATATGGGGCAATGTAGAGATATGCTCGGCCAAAGATTTACATTTCAATGGTGGGTCGATTGCACGTTAGAGGTTTCATTATGTTTACTTCAAATTTGATACACTGTCAATTACATTTTTCAGAAATATTGTTTAGCATTTTATGTTTAACTTTAATCTTATTTTCTTTTTTCTTTGTTTTGTTTAATGATTATCATTAGTTATGCGAAGGGCTTAATCAGAATGAAATTGCAATGTTGTCTAAAGTTGGCTCATCAATGAAATGCCACTCAGGGTCGTTTGTTACTACGACAATTATTTTCAGGTTAGGTTTGGAACAAGTTACAATCCAGTACGGATACTGCAGTCCGAAATGTGGACCCAGAGTGAAATTACTAACAGTTCTGAGTTGATCGTAAATTCCCGAGGGTTGTCGACTGGCTTTGGCATGCCGGTTGGTAACGACAGCCTGATTTGGACGTAGCAAAGTAGATAGTTAGCCGTTGTAGCTATAGCTACACAACAGTCCAGCCAGGTTCCACGTGATGCTCCCGGAACCTGTGGGCCAGCGCTCTCAATCAGTACTATCTTCCATCGTACGATTGTGCTATTACAGTGCAAGTCTGTGCTGGCCCAAAATGGGAAAACGCCGCGTCCCCACTTCCCCTGCTAGTAGCCCTCGGTGATGATAGTCACTACGGTGGGAGTGTGTGGCGAGGCTGCCATTGGTCACTATGCCCATCATAAGCCTCTTCTAAACTCACATCCGTTGAGTTCCGGCACTGACAAATTCGCCTTCATCACATCCAACGGCCCTTCAACTTCGAGCGCTTGGCGTATTCTCAGGCTTACCAGAGATCAAGGATCTTCGACGGTCCCACCGCCGCGCCAAGCCTTGCGGGGTACCACTCGAAAGCAGCGGACCGGTGTTTATCAAAACTCTCGTAATGCTATAATTAGTGCGGCTGCTGATATCCCTCTGCCTCCCCAAAATCGTTCCGCCATATAGTACGAGAGCTACATATCGCGCACCAGAATTCACTACGACATGAATAACGAGGTAGACCGTCGACATAATAAATGTGTAGCATTGCAAATACAACGGGCACTTACGACTTGCTGCCTCTGTCGGCATGCGCCTTTGGCCGTATGTGGCATGGAGTCTACATGCCACCGTTCAGCCGTCTCCAACTCGTCTGTTGCCTGTGGGTCTCTAGCCTGTCGCTCCTGTATGGCTGGCACCTGTATATAGGCGGGCAACTAACCGCTCAAAAACTGTCAAACCTAGACTTGCTTGACCTCTACTCATAGAAGACCTGGCGTTTACTTAGTTTTCTTGGTGTGTGGTTTTCTGGTATAAGATAGTGCATTCATCCTTGGCCATTTTACTGCTTACATTTCCGACAGACGCTGCCTAAGCTTCACCAAGCCCATCAATCGTGGACTTCTTATCATCTTCGTGACCCCGTTTAACCTTTCGTTCGTGAAGGATAAGCAACTATTGGAAAAGGACTGAATCTTTATTACCCGCTTACAACAGATTGCTGAAATTTAGCAACTTGAGTTCTCTTTCATCACCGTGTCCATCTAACAGAAAGCTCGAATCCCAAAAAATATCGCTCAACACTTCTTTGATTCCAATCATCTCAAGTTCGAATGCTATCATCAATACAACTTCAATGAGGCGTGCTGTATCGAAAATAATACCTTCCTCAAAGTTTCTATCCCATGTCGGTAGCACCACTGAACCATCCAATTCGCATTTGTCATCCATAGCATCCAACTTCAAATTCGATTTCAACTCCGTCGACGAATTTTATATACAATTAGATGACCCTCATAAGCCATGGCTTCCTGGTGATGAAGTTTCCGGCCAAATAATACTAGTTTCAAAGAAAAATCTCGCAAACATCGTCATAACATTATCATTGATTGGATTCGTTAAGATTAACGCTTCATCACATTCAAAGTTGCGTCCCCTCAAGCACAGTCTCTTCAACCATACAATCAAGATCTATGGTGATGCCCAACCAACCTCTGATAATGAGTTTACTAATGGCTTGTTCAAAGGAGAGCATAGGTTTCCCTTTATTGTAAAGTTACCTAACAAGAGGGTATTTACATCTGTTGATTTCGGAAAGGGGTCCATTGTCTACACATTGAGGGCATCTATTGGAAATTCAAATTCTTACACGAGCTCATCTGCATCTAGCCCAACATCTCAAGCGCACTCTCCGTATCAGAACTCATCGGGCAATAACTCACCAAGTGAAGTACCCACGAACACACCCTACCAAAATCCTAATAAAAAGACTCTTAAGGTGCTTCATAATCCCCTCTATACTGCCGAAAAGATCATTAACCTAATCTGTCCGATAGATGTCAGTATTTTGCCACCACCGAAACCAAAGAGATTGATACTCAGAGATCCCCGGGCTAGTAAAAAGCTCTCGCGAACACAATCTTCCACATCCACTATCAATACGCTTAATACAGCGAATAGCTATAGTACCTATTCATCAAATAATTCAGAAGATGCTGGTGCTCCGGGAAGTGAGCAGAACGGAAATGGGGGTGTATCCCCAGTTTCCACTCTCGCAAATGGAGGTAATACCCCCAATAGCTTGGCGATGATGTCAAGTCAAGACTTACCCAAATCAGAAACAATTAAGGTTGCTCTACAGATTCCTCAAAGAGGTTTTTTAAGAGGAGAATCGATACCGATCAAAATCTCGGTAAATCATCTCAAGAAGATACAAGATTTAAACGGAATTATAATCACATTTGTCAGGGTGTGTAGACTTGACAATGGCCCGGAAGGTTTGTTTGAATCCTTTAGAAAGGACCTTCAGCAACTGATAGTGCCATTGTACGTTGATCCAGGTTCACTCAAATCTGAAATCAACACCAGTGTGAGAGTTCCTGCGGATGCATTTCCGACCATTGTGGGGTGTCCCTTGGTATCTTTTCAATACTTTATTGAGGTTTTAATTAATCTATCTGGGAAGTCTCTCAATATAGATGCTGATGAACATGTACATCATCACAGGACTTCCTTGGACGATGTCGAAAAGCGTGCCGCTATCAAGCAAGATAATTCCGGCAATGGAGGAGATGCATTTAAATTAAATTTTGATTTTAATTCTACACTTTCCACTATTCATCATCAGCAAGAAAGATCGGGGTTTGTTAACACTGATAAATTCAAAAGGCTGAAGAAGTTCTTACAGTTAACAACAGAGATTGTCATTGGTACTCATAGGTCTGCATCAATACCCAAGTCCTCAGATACAATTAATAATTTACCGGACAATCAGATTGGAGCAAGCTTGGCAAATCGTGATTCGCAATCTGGTGCTTCAGTGCCAGCGCACGTAGGTGAAACTCCTCTGGGCAGGTCACCTTCGCTGGTAGGTTCCTCTCTCAGCTTGGGTCAAAACAGCCCATCACCAAGGCCAGTATCGTCTAGTCAAGGACCATCTCCTGACCATAATTATACCTTTGTTTCTGAAGGATCCAACAGAAGTTCGGTGGCACACAGCAATATTCAGGCAATTCCTGAAACAGCTGAAATCAGTAACTTTGATGTCCCATCATATGTTGAAAACGAACAAGAACCAATTTCTGAGCGTCTGAACGATATACCAAATTATGATGAGTTGGAACACATGAGCTCATCTGGAGCTCAAAATATTACTCCTATACCAAATACTGGTCTAATATCAGAGAAAGAGCGTATTAGACAACATGAAGCTAGTCTATTACCTTCGGCGCCTCCTGATTTGGACGATGACAATGAAACCGTGCACCCCGCCAATAATGACGTTATGGAAGAGATGGGTGAAGCGTCACCTAAGGACCAAAATACAGGTGGGGAATTTCAAACCAGGTCAACAGAGGATGCAAGCTTGGGGCAGCAAATGCTGCAGATGACAGACGAAACTTCAAGCGATGCAACTGGAGCAAATCACCAGTTTCAATTTTTTACATTCCAGAGTCCCTTAAATACTATCAATGAAGGCGATAACCATTCCCTAAATAACAATGACCACGAGATGTATCATAATGTTCAGATGAACAGCAGCGACGATGATCAACTTGCAATGGATTATGTCCCAAAATACGAAACATCCAACAACGACAAGGTTCTAATCCAGGGAGATAGAATTGGTACAGGTACCAATGAATCAAATGCGGACGAAGAAACATAGTTTCCATAAACCTGCTTTCCATATAATGTACTGGGGTCTAAGCAGTTGTGATCAATCTGTTCTTCATTCAACATAACCGGATATGAATAAGATGCTCCAACGATAGTACTTTGTACATATACTTATAGAATATAATATTGAATAATCTTAGTAAATAGGATTGGGAGATGGAAGCTCGACGTGTTTTATTTGTAATTTTACTCTAATTATAATTTAATGCCCTTAATGTATAACACCGCCTCCATCTAATACTTTGGCGCTATACCTACACGAGAATTTGATGGATCTCGTTCAACTCAGCGGTAATCTTGTTAAATTCTAACCCCAAATTTTCATATTTGGCTTCCAAACCTAAGATCTCCAGGTTAAGTTGTTCAATTCGCTGTTCATGGTCAGCAATAGCTTTCTTATTCTTGTGGACTTGCTCAGAATGTTCCTTGTGTGTACTATGATGACGTTCCAATCTTTCTGTCAAGAATGATTCCTGATGCTTCAATGCAGTAATCTGGTACTCCTTTTGAGTCAATTCATCTTGTTTAGCATTGAATATTCTTTTGAGTTCATAGTATGCTGCCTGCTTCTCATCGACCACCGCTTTTAATTGATTAAGCTTTTCTGTGTATTTGTTCATAGGAGCCTTACAGAAGAGTTAGGTATATTTCCCAGACTTCTACACAATACTGACTAGTATGACTGAGATGATCACCTGCCTTTATTGTAGAGGTGGTTGACTAGGAGATTCATCCCGATATGGTACGACCGGTTGTCGCCTAAACCTGGTTGTGAGAGAGCCTCGCCTAAATAATTACCCTCGGATTTGCAAACATTCCAAGTCACCCACTGTGCATTTTCGAGTTTGTCTAGCATTATCGTTCCAGACTATTTAGCGGTAATGGTAAGATTATCTAGGCTTGGCTCGAGAAATGGCTTAGGTGAAGATTAATTTGGGCCTGTTCGCGTTGGTCAGGTTCAATACTGGTGAAGGTGAGGTTATTCAGTGTTCTAAATCATTACAGTTCGAAACGTAAATCTGAAATTTATTATAGAATATCAAGCTGGTATCATAAGGGAAAATGGGCATAAATACATCACCAATACCTACGCGATGCAAATCTCAAACAAAAAATAAACACTGTGCCAAAAATTATTATAATACAACGTAATCCCAACCAGCTGATTCCCCAAGATTTAATGAGCTATGCACTCAATTGTTAGATTGGAAATACAACTGCTTCTGTAAGGCTTTCACGTTATCCTGCAACTGGTCTCTTTCTTGTTTCAAGATATACAAATCTGCTTCCAAATCTTGGATCTTCATGTTGAAATGGGCATTATTGATGGCACTGCTGTCATCAACTTCATGATCTTCACTTTCTGCTTCTGGAATTGATCCGGAGTGGAGAGGCTGTCCTTGAACAATTGGGGTTGGTTGTCTGGAGCTGTGTCTTTTGCTGGCCTTCATGTACAAATTGAGTTCATTGTTCTCTTTGGTCAACTTCTCAATCAAGACCTTCTGGTTTCTGATCTCATCCTCATTCAATTTCAAGGCCTTGCTGGTATTGTTTACCGACTGAAGCGCATCTCTGTAATTCTCTTCAAAGGTCTTCAAATTGTTTAATTTGTCCTTCAATTCAGATCTCAACAAAGCAATTTCGGTTTGAGATTTCTCTTCATTTTGCTTGCCGATAGTCAAGAGTTCATCTATTTGAGATTGCAACTTATTAGCAAATGCGTTTCCAGCACCGCTATTTGCTTCGCCTTCAACTTGCCTTGCTTGAACATTTGCTTTAGTATTCCACAAGGACACCAAGTTCTCCAAATGGCCAGAGATATCCTTCTTTGATCTCCTTGTACCAGTGCTCATGATGGATCTATTGTTATGAGGATCATCAATTTCAGCGCCAGCATCTTCTTCATCTGAAACTGGTTCATCGTAATAAATTCTCTTGTAGTTTTCGTATTCCAATTCCAAATTTTCATACTTAGATTTCCATTCGTTGATTTCCTTGTGCAAAACCAATTCATCCTTGACTTGTTGTGATAATTTGTGGATTTTTTCTTCTTGAACCTGAATAATTTTTTGAAATTTCGACAATCCCCCAATTTGATTATTCATAAATGGCTCGAACTTATTGTGTCTTTCAACAAGTCTGGCATTTTCTTGTTCTAAGTAGAGTAACTTATTGGTCAAGTCTAATCTGTCCAACTTATATTTAGACAATTCCGTAAGACTTCCAGCCCCTGAAGCTTGAGAACCCACTTCTCTGGATGGATCAATCGCCAAAGCATTTGGATCAATTGCACTTTTCAATTCGTTGATCATCAAGTCCTTCTCTTGCAATCTCTTCTCATATGTCGCAGAATTAGTATTTTGCGAAGATCTGAGAGAATAGTTTTCTTGTTCCAAATTGTTGATTCTCTCAGTTGCATTTTGCATTTGTTTCTTAGTAGATGCCTTTAATTCGTTTAATTCGTTGTTCAATTCCACAATGATTTTCTTTACATCTTCAGAGTTGCCATTTGTTGCAATTGCTTCCCTTGTGGCTGGATTTTCACTTTGAACACCTCTAGAACCGTATTCTTGTCTAGGCTCGTCAAATTCCAGAGAAATAGGCACACGGGGTTGCAATTCTGGCGATCCGTAAGATCCTCCGACCTTATTATCGCCGTTATTGAGAGTTTCTTCATGAACCACCTTAGGATCGAACGTCGTACCGTAGGAATGGTCAGTAGTATCAGGAACATTCACAAACTTGTCTTCCCTCAAACCAATAGGTCTGTGTGGCGAAGGTTCAGGAGTCCGGAAATCATCAGCACCTGCAGAAAAGCTACGGGCATGGCGTTCAAAGCTTTGTCTAACGGCTGAAGAAGGGTTGTCGATCTGTTTGGAGGCGCTTGCAGCCATTTTCTTTGGAGTTTGCTCTTTTGGAGCAGACTCTGGAACTTGCTCACCAAGGAAGCTTTCAACCAACCCAAGATCTAATTCATAAATCATTGTCCCCACTTCTTCACCGTTGTATACTTCGTACGTTTCGAAATTGTCTTGGTCGCCACTGGCGTAGTCATTTTTGTCACCGCCCATAATGACCAATTTGTTGAATTTGGGCAAGTAAGTCATAGAATGACCACATCTGGGTCCTGGTCCATTCAAATCTCCATTGACCAAAACGGTCCAAGAGAATGTGTTCAAATCTAACACGTAGAATGAGTTATAGATAATTCCGTCAAAATCATTACCACCATAAATGTACAACCTCTCGTCGACAATACAAGCAGAGTGTTCATTCATTGGTGGAGGAACCGCACCCGAAGTTGGGATCTGGGTCCATTTGTTGGCCAAGGCGTCATAACTCCAAAGATCATTTGATACTTTCTCGTTATTATAGACACCACCAAAGACATAAATCTTGTTCTTGTAGATAGACATAGAGTGGTTTGTCAATGGAGGAGGCTTGAAATTGTGAAGTGGTTCCACAAGTTCCCATCTAGCAGATGAGGACTTGAAAGTATTCAACTCAAAGTAGTACAAATCATTAAAGACGTCATTTTCCAACTGTCCACCAAACAAGTAGAGTCTCGATGAGTTGTTGTTTAAAGCAATAACTCCTATGGTGTGACCATATCTTCCGTTTGGTTTGTTCTGAATATGTTCAGGGTTGGTATATTTGGAGTTGTTGATGTTGAACAAATAGAAATTATTGTCTGGGAAGCCATTGAAGTCGGTGTTGACAGTATCACCACCGTAGATGATGAAGGCATTACCACACAAGACTGCTGAGTGGCCAACTCTGGCTGGGGGATTTCTACCATTGGCGATTTCGATATTGACCGCAGAGTACCCCTCAACATCGCCAGATGGACCAGCCTCGGGCAAGATCTTCCAGGTGTCACCAAAGACAGATCCTTCCTTTAAACCACCCATTAAAAAAATCTCGTTCTTTTCACTGGTAAGACTGGCAGCAGCATGTCTGTAACGAGGGAATGGGGAGTTTAACAACTTGAACCGTCTCCATGGGGTATTCACATTTGCCCTGAGAATGGATTTGACTGGAGCTTGTGGGGGTGTCTCTACTATGACAGGTGCATCATGGCTACCTCCCACAGGGACGATTTCAGGAGCCGATTGTTCGGGGATTACCTCCTTAAGAGAATCACCTCTTCTAATAGGCATGTCTTGTATCAGTTCCTTGGTCGTATCGTGTTCAAACGATTGATCGTCGTTGTGTTGGTCCCCTTTCTTTTTTTTACCAAACTTGAAGCGGGCCATAGGTTACTTGAGCTCACTTGGTTGGGAATGCGATTAGCGGTGAACTAGGGAGCAATTGTTTCAGATTCAGCAGTTTCAATACTCTGGAAAACTCAGGGTATAAATAACGACAGTGGTATTATAAGTTTTTCAGATTACAACTGGCTCCTCATATAATTTATAATGCGGAGAGGGTAATTTGAAACTTTTTACTATGCCTCTGTTTAGGTAGTTGGTGGGGCACGATGCAGGAATATTGCGATTCGTCTGTTTGTTTAGTAAAGACGAGCCTATGAGTGCTCTGTAGCAGTGAACGTCGAAGTTGGATAAAACAAGGTAGAGTGCGCAAAAGTAAGCACCGATGGGGTTTGCAGAGAGCAGGTGCTAAGTGGCTCAAGTGTCGTCTTTATAAGTTTTGACATGGCAAAACCGGCTATAAATTCTCGACAGAATAATACCGAACTTCCTAATTGGGAAATTTTGAGGGTTCTCTAATTGCTTGAAAGGGAAGAGACAAATCGCCGATAGCCACAATTGGTTGGTTCCGATGTGCATACATCTATGCTTGAGACCCAACCAATACGGGTAGCCTGTGTGGATGTAATTGTAGATTAAGTAATTAGGGATTATAGTCCTCAATAGTGCCTTAGGTGTAATCTTTTGAGTCCTTACATTGTAGAATGGCAGAAATATTTTGAATCAATGTCACTTCTGAAAACCCGCTTTCCCTGCTATACCCGATCATCATCTAAAATTAAACGGGGATCTTCGGTCTTCAATCTTCAATCAGGTCCAGTTCGTCGCTATTACCTTTGTTGTGGCACGTGATATACCTTCCCAACTAGGAAGTAGAGCTTCGCAATGCCTTATGTTTATTTGTGGGGGAGGGGGCTGCGATCACAGGACGAATACTACAATAGCTCTGGCATAATAATCTTGGGGGGCTAGCCTAATGTTGACATGAACAGTCCCAAATTGCCGATTATTATCATGCAGTTAGTAACTCCAATGAGATTTGACGCATAACCGTCTTAGAATTCTTCCCAAGAAAAATCATAGATCGGATAAATACAGGAGGCAATTGACTGAAGTCTTTTTCGGAGTATTAGCACAGACAACAATCCACAGACATGAAGTAGAAATAGAACGATAGTTACAACATTGTGATATTTTGGTTACTTCTTCGGAAAACAATGTAAAAATAGAATGAAAAGCACCCAGATCTAGAATCTAGAATAATATGAAAGGATTGTGAATTGTACTGTTTAACTAAAGCTAAGATCATGGGTTATGTAAGCGCGTCCTTAGGTTGGATCTGAGCTGTTTGATGAAAGGGTCATGAGACTCCATATTTAACTATAATGAGTCAACATAAATAATAAAGACGAAAAAATTGCATACTTCTTCAGTAGAACACTCCACCCCAATCTCATAACGTCCATTTCTGCCTCCCTTTTGACTTATTACCCATATTTGCTAGGGACTAGTTGCCTCATAGTAAATACGTCGTACACTACACGACTCGCGAAAAAGATAGTGTCCTACTTGTTCACACGCTTGACAGTATCACCAGTATCAATTCTGTTCACATAGTCAACGAGTGAACAGAATGTCATTCTCGGCATCCTCTCCATCACATTATGACCCTTTGCCGCAACTAAAGGAGCTCTTTCGATCTCCAGAATCTCTAAGTGAGCTTCCACAGCTACTTTCTCATACTAATCGATACAAAGAACAAATCACCAACACCATCCTTGAAAATATATCTGAATACGATCACGGCTATGTTGACTTGCAAGAGGATACTAAAAAGTTGATAGATACAATTGGAACCATAAAGTCGAATTCTAAATCAACACAGTCATCTATTTCGTCAATGACTAGTTCAATCCAAACGCTAGACAACTACAAAAAGAATCTTGTACTTACCATGACCATTATCAAGAGATTGCAAATGCTCATAAATGCAAACAACACATTGACGTCCATTATTCCATCCCATAACTATCATGATATTTTGCAACTTTTAAGTGTGATCAAGCAATTGCTAGTATATTTCAAGCCATACAGATCTATTGACGAGATCAATACAATTAACTTGTTGATAGTAAATGCTGAAAACAAATTGGTAGATGATATATTTAATGATTTCGAAGAATTGAATGATGACAAGTCAGACATCTATGGGGGATTAAATAATTCAAGGAGCAGTTTTCAAGATTCTAGATCTAGCTTACAAAGTGGATCCAATAATGAATCGTCACATGTAGAGAATAATCTACTATATGGCTGTCAGATATTACAAATAATCGATCCTAAGTATAAGGATAAGTTATTAAATCTTTTCTATAATAAGCAACTCAAAGAGATCAAGATGATCTTCAACATATCAGAAGAAGCGGGATCGTTGGATAATCTCAATCGGAGATTTATTTACTTCAAAAACACCCTTAATACGGTGCAAACAAAATACCTAAAGGTATTTCCTCCTGAATGGAAAATTGACATAGAAGTTTCTAAGATATTTTCGAAGATAACAAGTCAAGATATAATGGATTTGTTAAAAAAATCTAACGCTGATATGGATTCAAAAAAAATCATGGATAATTTATTCGCCACATTAGAATTTGAAAAGTTCTTGAATGAAAGATTTAAAACCGATGAATTCAATCAAATCATTTCGTCTTCCTTTGAGCCCTACCTAAAAGTGTACACAAAGGAACAAGAGAGACTTCTCAATAATAAATTGTTAGAATTAATGGGCTCACCGCAACTTCCTTCCGAATTAATTGGGAGCAGCGAGGAAGATTTTTTGACCACATTGAAATTAAATAATGTACCAAATATTGCCAATTCTTCAATTGAGTTATTCAAGTCATTTTACAAAGTTCTAAGCCAGATCTTAAAATTGAGTAGCGGGGAGATATTGATAGATTTGTCAAGATTGTTTAATCTGGTATTAAGAGACTACCACAATAAAATACTTTCCCCAATTCTTCCCCAAAGAGACGAAGACCTTAGAGTAGGGGGTGTTGAATCTTTGAAATATTTAACCATGTTATTGAATACTGGTGATTATGTTATTAATAATATCCAGGAATTGCAAGAAAAGTTGGAACAATCGGTTCAATCTAAGTATAAATCCCAAATATCTCTTGAAGATACCAAAGATATATACTTCAAGCTCATAAATAAAGCCATTACTAACTTGCTACTTAAGCTTTCGCTAGACTTGAAGGTTGCATGGAGAATTTTTGAAAACATAAACTGGGCCAACATTGATAATTCTAAAGATGACGATGACCCTGTATCTGCTTATATGGTTGAAGTCAAAAGCATTTTGCAAAACAATTTAAAAATTATATCACCATTGATTATAAGGGATAGCTACGTTCGGAATTTTGACGATAAGCTAGTTGAGCTTTTGATCAACATCTATGCGAACCACCTCAGATTCATTAAGAGTTTCAACATAAATACAGGAGAACAACTTCTTAGAGATATTGGCCACTTGAAAGAATTTGCTCTCATATTTCCATTGTTTTCGGATCCCCATTTTGACCCATCAAAAATCTTAAGATCAAAGAATGGTGACTCAAATGTTAATATAGATAGAGATGGTGTTTCAGATAGTGACAGCTCTCATAAGGTTTCGAAAATTTACCAAAACTTGGTTAACCGGGAATTTACGTCTATAGAAGCACTCGTGAAAATTTTGATGGTACCTGCACTCCCTGTGGAGGACTTGATAGAAAACTACTTCGAGTATATTGGGGATAAATCGGTGAAAAACTTTACTAAAATTTTGACATTAAAAGGGATTGAAAAGCATGAGCAGAGGAAGTTTCTTGAGAATTTCAAACTTCAATTGACGCTTGAGAATAGCCAGTTGATCGAGCAATCGGCTTTGTTGAGCAACATAGAAACTGAAGAAGAAGAAAAACTCAGGACTGCTAGCAGTGTTAATTCTACACCGACCGGGGCATACTCGATGACCCCAGACGTGAAATCACCAAAACTTCTTCCTGTTAAGATAAACAATTTCGAGAAGAATTTGCGGGAATTTGCGTTGAATGGAGAGAGCCATGTAAGCAAACTAAATGAGAACTTTAAGAACTTTGGGAAGTTCTTTAGAAAAGATAATGATTAGATGGGAGAAGTACCAAACATTCTGTTGTAACATAATAAATATTTTTCAAAGGCAAACGGAGCTTGCCAACATTTAGGCGTAGAAAAAAATAGCTTCTGTCTCGATGATTCCACTTATTCCATAAATCACAACATCAGGAAAGTCATATCTTATATTTTCGAGGTGTTTAAGGTTCTTATCGACTGCTATAGACGCTCCACTATCATTACATAAAATACTATCGTCTATATCTCCATAGGTGTTTAGAGCCTTCTGGGCTATGCTGATTCGCTCGACATTTTTCTGTAAACCACTTCTATATGATTTGTTTCTTACTTGATCCCTTTTATCAGGTAATTTATTGCAGATTTGTCTTTATTTCGTTACGAGTCATTATCCTTATTACCCTCTGGTTTTGATTCAATGGCAGAAAAATCCTTCAAAAGAATCCCTGTTCGCTAATATATCCCTGCTTTCTGGATATGAGTATGGGGGAGTGCCATTTTCCAAATGGACTAGATAGCCTTCTGCAATAACTTGCGACATAATACCCGCATTATTATGACCATGGAAAACTTTGAGCGAATGCGTGAGTTGCTTCTCCTCGTCGCAATCATTAGCATATTTAATTAATGGCCTTGGAATATTCCTTCTCATGCATGAGATCGCTTACCCTCAGTGTCTTATTCAAGATAATAATTATTTGTTCAACTTATTCTTGATTCAAAAAAGCACTGGTCGGTCCAATTCTCTTGGTAAGATAATCCATGATTGCTCTAAGTTGGTCATAACCTTTGTAACTTGCAAAAGGAATATTGTATAGTTGCTTCCCGGAATCATATTGGAAACAAGCTTTCGTGAAAATGCTCGATAGAAGATGGCTGCCGTCTCTACTTGTAAGGTTCATATTTTTAAATTTCTCCATTTTTGGTGTCAAGACCAAAGCGTCAAATGAATGGGTATTTTCTCTAGAATCGGAGTATTCTGGATGATCGTTACTTGATTTATCATGTCCGGGCAGTCCAGAATCGGTAGCTATTTTTTTGCAGCCAGTGATCCTTCAATACCTTTGTCGACATCAGCACCTTTGACTCTTAACACTGTTGGTGCGTACGGGAAATCATGTTGAACTTTTGTTTCTTCCACTATCCTCGTTATAAATAATAGGTTCAAGCTAACTTCGGATTTTACCACTTCACTACTTCTGTCGAGTTTCCGATACAACCACTTTTACTATTCCGGCCCTATAATAGTCGTGCGTGTTCCTACTTGTTATTTTTGTATCACTGTATTCGAAGGATTACGTAAAATTCAGAAATCTGTTCTGTAGTGCGTTAAGTTCTATGATTCATTAGTTCACGTCATGTCAAAAGTAGTGAAAATATGTGGGTTGAAATCGGTGGAGGCGGCAAAAAAGGCCATAGATAGTGGATCTGATTTGTTAGGGTTTATTCTAGTTCCAAACCGAATGAGAACTATTGACCATGAGGTAGCAAACTCCATCACAAACATGGTTAGAGCAATACGGGCTCAGCGAAACCGCCAGTTTCAGACAATTCAAGATTTAAATCTCCATATTAAGAGTCTTCCTATAAATGACCCAATTGAATATTATGAGTACATCGCCAAGATTCTTATAGAAAATGGTCCTTTTACTGTCGGAGTGTTCCGGAATCAACATCCAGATGATGTCTATAAGATTGCAAAAGACTTGGGGGTTGATTTTATACAGCTTCATGGGAGTGAAGAAAAGATCGAATATCTTGAGCAAAACTCAGATTTGAAGTTTGGTATTATCAACCGATACGTGGTGCCAAGTGAAGTCGATGTTTTGACCGAACATATCAAGAGATTCACAAGTAAAAAAGAATTAGTGATTCCCCTCTTGGATTCAGAAGCAGGGGGCGAAGGCAAGACCATTGATTGGAAGTTCGTAGATGGAATGATATTTGGAAGATTTATATTGGCAGGAGGATTAAACCCCGAGAACTTGGCTCTGGCTAAAGAGGTACAGAATGTGTTAGGCTATGACGTTAGCGGAGGCGTAGAGACTGATGAAACAAAGGATTTGTCTAAGATTGAAAACTTTATCAAAATTGCTAAAAGTTAGGTATTTTCAGATCCTGAATTGGATGACAATACAATATGCATCGAGAGTACGTGTAAGTTGGTATACTACAGGTAGTGACTAACTATCATTTGAAATCTATATAATATATACTTTCCTAATCATCTTGATCCCAATTACCTGGTCTTGGCTGCTTTGGCATCTGAGGACCTCCAGCTCTCTTGGCCATAATGATTTGGTCGACAGACAAAATAGTGTTGGTAGCTTCAACAGCGAAGTTTATAGCGGATCTTTTAGTCGATAACAAGTCATAAACTCCTATTTCTGTAGTATCAATCAACTCGTCACTTTCAACATCAACACCGTATTTTAATCCGTCCTCCGTAGAGTGAGCAGCATATAATTTACTTAATATATCGGATGCATCCAAACCAGAAGTTTCAGCCAACACTCTTGGGATAACTTCAAATGCCTTCGCGAAGTGTTTAATAGCAATTTGCAACAATCCAGGGGTATTTTCACCAAATTTGGTAATTAATTTGATCAATTCAATTTCAACGGCACCGGCACCTGGCAATAATCTGTTGTCCTTCAACAATCCTTTCATTGCATTAACACCATCATCAATAGATCTTTCGATATCATCCAAGCTGTTCTGAGTCGCCCCTCTTAAAATGATAGTAGCTGTTCTCGAAATGGACTCGTCTTGTCTGAAAATAGTAACTCTGTCTCCACCAATTTCTTTAGTTTCAATAATGTCAATCACACCCATCTCTTCAGGCATTGGGGCACCCAATCTAGGTAACGGTGTGGCACCACAAACTTGACTAATTCTTCTTAAGTCAAACTTAGATGGCACTTTCAAGACCAAGATATTATATTTGTTGAAGTAATGCAATGCCAACTCACCAACACTAGAACCTGCGATAATAACCTTCACTCCAGCATCATAGATCTCTTTGCACAATTGATCCAATTGCTCTTCTTCGCCCTTTGAAAAATTAAGCATTTCCTTTGCGTTATGCAACAAAACAGTTCCCTTCGTTTCTGTTGTAGAAATGTCGATCGGAGAAGTGAAAACCACCACCTTAGATTTGGAAGTAATATTCTTTACTGATCCTTCTGGAGCTCTTGGGAAAACCATACCCTTGACGACTTGAGAGTTGGACAACGAAGAGCCCATAATTTTAACAACTCGGATATTATCAATATTGAAAGATTGTGGGTTCTTTGGGTTCAAAATGTTTTGAATAGCATCCACCACCAATTTGGAAATTACGTCTTCATTACCGTATTGTTTTGCAGAAATTACAGGCTTGATGACCTTAAGCAACTCTTCAGATTTCAAAACAGAGTCTACTTTCTCGACAACCAATTTATCCAAGGTTTCTTCAAGATATTTGTAGGCCAAGTTGTAGCCTTGCATAATCTCGGTTACATTCAAACCCAAAGTAAGCAACTTTTCAGCCACATTCAAGAATTCCCCTGCTAAGATAATAACTAAGTTAGTGTTGTCTCCCATTTCAAATTCTTGTTGTTTTGAAGCCATCATCAAAATCTTCACCACTGGATGGATAATTTCCAATTCATTCAACATTGTAGCAGCATCATTGGTTATATAGATTTTACCTAATTTGTTCACAACGATCTTGTTTCTGCCACTAGGACCCATAGACGTGAGAAGAATCGAAGAGATTTCTCTTACTGCCTCGATATTTCTAATGATAACACCATCAGCCGACGTGTGAGATTGATACCCTTGTTTGAAGAGCCCAGAATTTGGGGCTTGTGGAAGCTTAAGAGACATTTTTCAATCCGTGACTCGATGTGAATACGTAAGAGAATGACTATTCGAAAGGATCTTCAGAAAGGTGGATTGAAATGATTATTGATTTGATTCTGTCGCGGTGTCCGCCGTCCCGCAAAAATTTTTGGAATCAATGTGCAGGCTTGTGGATTTTGAACTCTTAGAAACCGAATTAGATAAAAAGAATTCCAAAACTGGTTAGTTATAGAAGTTACAGTTAGTAAGATTCAATTGGGTCTTAATTATTTTAGTTTCTGTCGAACCTTTTTTTTTTCATTGAAGCTGTTTCTTTTGTTAAAGCAACATTAATCTTGAAGTCCATTTTGCCACCACCTCAAGCAATTACTTAGAATAAAAATATGCCTTCCATTCTCTTATTTTTCTAAGTATTTGCTGGTGAATTACATCAAATTTGGCTTTTATTTTCTAGTCTATTCCTTCTTGCTGATGTTGGAATTATGAGACCAATGTTCTGGTCATCTTCGCGCTCGGCGTTCTTGAGCAATTGTGAGAATCAAAGAGCTCATATACAAAAAATCATTACGAACAGTTCCTCTACTGCTTCAAGATTTCAGGATGGTTGCATATAGACAACTTAACCCCATAGGTATATCAAGGTTCATAGGGAGAAGTCGTATAATAACGCTTAAACCGTTATACGACCCATCTCGAAGTTTTATTACATGCCAAACACCTCGGATCAAGTGTTCAATTCCTACAGTATTAAAGCATGAAGTCACCTACCGCAATTATTCCACCATAAAGCATGAGAATGAAAAGAAGTCAAACAAATTAGATGCGTCGGAGCCCAGCCCAAAGATTTCAGCAAAACCTGTTGCCTTTACAGAGATACAACCACAACCATCTTCACATTCTTCCGTTTATACCATTCCGAACGTTTTAACATTCACTAGAATCGCAAGTGCACCATTCATTGGGTATTTTATTCTTAGTGGACAATCGAATTTAGCATTGCTGTTGTTTCTGTACTCTTGCATAACAGATTTTGTTGACGGGTATATAGCAAGAAAGTGGAACTTGAAATCTGTTCTTGGTTCGATCATAGATCCTTTAGCTGACAAGCTTCTTATGACAGTATGCACATTATCATTGGCTTATATTCATTCAATTCCAACTATGGTAGCAAGTTTAATTATTGGTCGTGATGTCATGCTAAGCTTTATGTCATTTTATTATCGCTACAAGACCCTCCCGCCACCTAAAACATTGGGGAAGTTCCTCAACATTTCGAAGAATGAAACTATCAGTGTGCACCCAAATTTACTAGGAAAGATGAATACTGGGTTGCAAATGTTGTATATAGGGGGTCTAGTGTTTAAACCAGTGATCGAATCAATTTATTCCATTGATTTAGACATTTACTTTCAAGGAATGGGAATATTAGTGAGTGGTACGACAGTTCTCAGTGGCCTCAACTATGTTTTCAGTAACAGATCAGTTAAGTTCTTGAAGTTAAAATGAATGGCAGTCGTATAGAAATGCCATATATCGGTACATTGAAAATCATTCTTGGAAGAGAGAATGATAAAAATGTAACATCATAGCATCGTCATATAGAATTAATAAGGAAATTAAAACTTTCTGCTTTCTAGTTCTGCTGAAACCATGAATAATTAAAATGTTAAACAAAATTAACGATTTGATTAGGTGTGGCTGTCTTATTTTCTGGAAATTAGAGGCCCTCGAGGCATAAGTTTTGAGTAAAGCCCTTTTATTTCTCTCAAGGATCTTTTCAATCGATCTACTTGAATTTTTCTTATCTGCTTGTAAGCGAATTATGTGGTAGACGTTAGCTAAAGAGAAATTAATGACTCTTTTTCTAATCTCATTTTTCTTTATTGATGGACAATTGATAGTCTTATTAATTGTTTCGTAAATTCTCTTCATAGAATTGAATTTAAAGGTGATAAGTGCAAATATGCTCGATGTGTCCTGAAGTATTGCCAATAAACATTCATTTATCAATCTGATAGTAAAAACTTTAATTTTTGAGTCCGTTTTAATACGGTCACTTATGACACTCGTAAAATCCTGTATCGACTTCATATTTTGTTCATCGCTACTGTACATAAGTTGCTTTAAAGATCGCAAGAGTTCATCAATTCCAATATATTTTCCTGGAAGGGTACGATACACGAAGTTCAAATTGGTTTGGGATCTTAAACCATGCCTTAATTTAGACAGCCTTCCATAATCGGTTGCAATATCATTTTCCAATTGGTTCTTGTTCTTAACGTCATTTAGTTTCTCTAGAAAGCTTCGAATAAGGTCTGAAAGTTAGTTTGCCAGCAAAAATTATTACCAAGAAATACATACGTTGACAGCTATCTGAATTGGTCGTATTGTTCTTGAGCCAGACTATTGTCAAAGCCAAAGGAAGAGTAAGTTCCATTACCTCCAAATTATCTGAATGCTGCAAAAAAAGTGAACCTTGTTGTTAACGTATTAGGGAGAAAAAATATTAACAAAAAATATATAAAGAAGCATTAAACCGCTCCTTTTCAGCTGATAATAGATCTTCAAGCTCTGTTTGCAAACTTTTCTACATATAGGGGAGGGGTCCTAGATTATTGAAAACACAGACTAAAAATAACTGAATGCAAAAGTGTATTAATTTAAATAAGAGATTATACCCATAACCTTAAAAACGCAAATTGAACTAATACTGAGTTCAAATGGAACCGTCTAGGTTTATTAATTCTTAAATGTTGTTATTCAAGGACCTTCTAGTTTCATCATGTAGTACTCGTTCGAAAGTCAATTAGCCCGACAAACCTTGACCAGGCACTCTTTCTCTCATTCGTATCCATATTCTTTTTCTGACAAAGTTGCCAGTATAATACTTCCCTTTCCAATGTGAGTCACTAAGTGCTCTGTTAAAGAGAATGTGGGAGTACATCCAGCCCTGATCGTCAACATCATGATACATAAAAATATACCAAGCGTCCCATGACCACTTCCAATCTAAATCAGGTAATGGATGGTTGCTAATAGCATTTTCAGATAATTCTATGCGTTTATTGTAGATCAGTTGGAAATTGGGAGGATCTATCAATGGTAATAATGTCTTGTTTGAGAAGAGAGGTATTCCAAAAAATTTCATTCCTCGCTGATTCTCAACGACGTAGTCCAACTGAACATTTAGATGCAAAATTGAGGTATTAAACGAGTCTAATGCTGTATAGATATCGGATAATTTTCGATGCTGTCCACTCAGCAATTGTTGGTTGAGTTGTTGAATCAATCGCATATGACAGAGCTCATTGTTGTAGTCCCATGGCTTTGTCAGAAATTGCGTACCTTGAACGAGGCCACCCATAGTTCCTCGTAGCTAGGCATCAGGATAATCTTGTACCAATATGGTACAGATGGCGGTTTATCATGTTGATCACGTGTGATATGTAATGTAAAAATATGCAGGTATTAACTTTGCATAAAAGCCCGTGCCTCGTATTTTCTCCAAGGAGCATTATCTCTCATCCCCAATAGTCAATTTTGGAGAAGCCCCTCGGGAAATTCAACCGAGTATACAGAGAACGGTTCAGTTAGAAATCTGTTGTGAAAGTAGTAGCTTAATCAGTCCATCTCGCTGCAATTTTTTCCTGCATTCTCTCAGCTTATTCATAAAGTTTCCTTTATTAGTCCAAACTGCTGTACGATATAATAATCGCTTCCAAAGTCAAACTCATTAGAAGTAACCTATTGTTCTTAGTGCGTCAAACTATCGATATCTAGGCGGCGTATCACACGCTCCAAAATATTTAACTGAAAATGTTTATCCCCCTCCAGTTCTATACTTGTAGTGTTTCAAATCTCGACAATCTAGCTCGCCCAAAACAAAGCTGAATTCCACCTATATGACTGTCTACGATAGATTGTATTGTCCTACGCCGGTTTTATTAAGGTAAATCAAAAGCTTTTGATTCCACTCGTAATATTTAGGGTTTTTGTGCGCTTGGACGAACTTTATGTGTGTCTGTTGTGAGATAATTTTGGCATTACATACGGCCGTTCATGTGCAGACGGAAATATGTTGAATTGGACATAGGCTAGCCAACGTCTAATCCATCAGAACGGGTTAATCAATAGAAAATGTAGCTATTCTAGTCAAAAATTAATGGAAAACACCTTGATTTTGAGGTTTCAACGGAAAATAAGGGCGGCATTGGCAAATGCTGCCTCTTGGATTTATGTTACATTGACTGTGTGTTACCATTGCGGATCTTTTACTTGATATTACATGATGCGCTCGACACATCCGAGACACACTCCCACACAAAAAAAAAATTACATGGTTGATCATTAATCCCACATACCGTATAAAACCGACCACCACGGTTTATAAAATAGAACTTGGATTTGACATATCTAACAACTCCGAGACGAATCAAAACATCTGCTTCGAATTTCCTTGCTTGAAATCCTTTTTTTTTTTCTTGGAATCACCTGAGGTCAGGCAGGCGTGTGGCTTATATATTAGTAATAATTTGACTCGAAGTCGAAGAATACAGATATGGATGCTTCTATAGAGCCAGGGAGCTCAAGCACACCAACTACTGGATCAAACACGAACACAAACGCCCCAAGCTCGGCTACTGAATCCACAAGTGCTGGTGGTAACCATGAGTCAAACACAGCTATCTCACTGTTTCCCTTTCATAACCCGTTTGATATCAGTTCATATCCCATCACGAACCCGCCCCTATTGGACTCTACAATGATGTTTCCTTATTATTCGAGCGATGGCATCCCCAGAAGAAGAAGAATATCTATCTCGAATGGTCAGATCGGCCAAATCATCAATCATGAAGCATTCTTCGAAAGCGAACTTTCTGGTTTTGAGGATTACCAATCTCCAAATTATCCACTTCATTCACTTCTGCATCAGCATCACCAACAACAGCAGCAGCAAGTTACTGCGCCCTCTGTTCAGCTATCTCAGGTACCTGGTCAACCCACTCTTGGTCAACCTATAGCACACCTGAATACTCTGCAAGCAACAGCACCAGTGGGGATGAATGGCGGACCGAATGATCAAACCATGGCTGTGAATAACTTTCCCGCAACTGTTCCTGCTGCTAATAGTATGTCAGTATTACAGCAAGTGATTCCCCCGCAGATTAATGGGCCAGTTCCTAGATCAATAGAAGCTTCAAATTCAGCAAACCAAGAAGTTGTTGATCCTCTAGATCCGAAGTTCCTTAAAAGGAGTGCATCATCTACAAATTTGGGCGGTGGAGTGTCTACTGCAAATGGTAAGATAAATGGGGGTATTTCCAAACCAGATATCAACGAAAATAGACGTGAAGGAAGTAAAGATGCTATTATTTCGGCCACATTTTCAAGTGCAGCGGGGGTACCCCCTCCCAATCATCAATTGATTTACAATAATGAAGTTATCTATAATCCTAACAATGGTCCCATTCCAGGGACTGCAGCATGGAAGAAAGAACGATTATTAGAGAGAAATAGAATTGCAGCATCAAAGTGCAGACAGAGAAAAAAGCATGCACAACAACAGCTACAGAATAGTATTAACAAATATGAACTGCAGCTTCTTGAATCTGAACGAAAGTTGCGTAACTGTGAAAAGTTGATTGCGATGATGAATATGCAACTTGATGAGTATTTTACTGGAGGTGACCCAATTGCATTGAACCCCTTGAAGAAGTTTACAAAGATATTAACGTCAGATGATTTGGAAGAGTTCAATGAAGTCAATGGTATGAATGATCTAAGTATAAAATAATTATGGTTATAGTTAATTCCGGACAAATGCATGTTTATAGAGAAATTAGTGGTGATATGATTTGAAGGTTAATGGTATATTTAGTAGTATTTCCAGAGCACTTGAAAAGTTCTGTGAAGTCTTTACCAGACTAGAGTCTGGATAAGTTCAGTAATGAAACAGTTATAATTTTATTTTTTTTTTTTTGCATGAAATTTGGAACCTTAGGCTATTCCGAGTGGTTTGACGAAGGTATAGCCGGCTTTCATATCAATTTACGTTAAACTTTGAGTTGAAAATTTATTATTATTACTGTTTTATTCTAGTTCTGATAGACGTAGCTGGCTTTTAGCAAAGCCTGTATTCCTTCATTGGCATTATGCAGTTCTGTCATCATCGACTGTATTCTGGAGTGTTCAAAATTGGAGCGTGCAAATTTATGATAAACGATAAGAGAATCAAGACACTCTAGCCTAATTGGTGTGCTTGAGTATACATCACAGAACTTTTCTTTTGGATAGAGATAGTGGGACAACAACCAGGTTGTTCTGGAAGCTGAACACAATATAATAATTGTTAGACCCTGTCTCGGCTGAGAAACGATGTTGTGCAGAAGTTACGGAAACCTGTTAAACTTGCAGCACACAAAGGCGCAAATAATAATATATTGCACTACTTACTCCAAACCATGGCATGCAGCTGCGGGGTGTCGGCGAAATAGCAGTCCTATACTAACCGAAATTAAACAAAACGCCGCTCTCATATAAAAGAAAATAATTCAAGATTAATCTTATTGGTGGTATCATCGAAGACATACCTTGTTCCCAAGCAGCTTTCTACAGAATGCGAATTCGAATCGTTCGTATCCCATGACATTAGGTAAAAAGTCGGAATTGTTTTTTTTTTTCTAGTACTATTTGTCAAGCATTATTTTACGAGTGATGCAAAAATATACAGGATATTTTTTGTGCATACTGAAAATATAAAAGTGTCTGAGCAAACGGAAATCGCATTCGTATTTCATGACCACATTCGTCAACAAATCCAAAAGGAGACTTCAGCTATTTCTCGTTCATGGTTTTGTTGATTCCAAATTCTGCATTTGCAATTTGAATTGTCTGTTTGCTAAATATCCTGTGAAACTCAAAAAAATGAACATGCATGCCATGACCTCTTGGTAATTATTATTCGAACCAATTCTCCCAATTCTTTCTTAGCCAAATTATAGGGATTAAATGACTCGCATTAACAATAGGAGGTTGGCGATTTTATTGGTTCGCTTTGACGACTTCATTAAATTATGCAAATATTGTTCTGCTTGACTAAAATTTGTAGGTTTACGCGAGGGTTTGATAGTGATTTTGCAGCCATATTTCGTAACTGTCTAAGAAAACTTTGAAATAACACCGTGTATTGAATTAAGCCATTAACTACTACTACTACCAGCGTGTGCAATCCCATAGAACAAGGTTACCCAGAAATGAAAGAGAATATTAAAGTGCCAATACCGTACTAAAACTGGAAAATGTCTTACGAGACACATTTTCACCTCTCGGATGTTCATCAATCACATTTAAAATGAACTTTAAAGAAAACGATTATTGACCTTTTTTCGTTTTCCTCGATGATTTAATAATACACATTCATAATTCGATGAATCATGAGCAACAAATACGACAATAGTTCACCGATTACTATTTGTTTAGTTGTACCCTAGCGAGCCTGCCGTTCGGGTAGAATTTTTTGAATATCAATTTAATTGGAGTTTTGATATCCATAGCCAGTTGCATTAGCTGGTGGGTTGTGAATTGTAGTATTGGGAACATTAGATTCATCTTGATTGGAAGGGATACCACTACCGGAAATTCCAATGCCTGTATTATTGTTGAGTTGATGGGATAATGGCAAATGAAAATGATGGTGAGAAGGGTTTGGATATGGATTGCTGCTTCCTAAATTAGGGTGATATGTATGGTTTGGGCCACTCCCCATGTTTGAGCTCATCTCGTTGCCTTCAGTTTGTGAGTATAATTGTGGTCCCGCAGTAACGTAAGATCCACTTGGCTGATTTGTTGTGAACCAGCCAGTATTTGAGCTATTCCCTGTAGTAGCGCTCATGGAATTTACTGTTCCTGTGCTGCTACTACGGTAGCCCATTTTTGTTGGCGGACCACTGATGCTATTTGGCGCAGAGCCGCCGTACATCAAATTGCTTGCAACCGAGCTTACCGAGCCATTTGAATTAACACCAAGATCACCCGCTGATCCAATTGAATACTGCTGTTGCTGTAGCTGAGGTTGAGGTTGAGGTTGAGGTTGATTTGAAGGAGCATTCAGTGATTGTGAGTGCTGTTGATTTCCGTATACTTGTTGCTGATAATGCTGTCCTAACGGAGGAATAATGGTTCCTGAGGAATTATTTGTCGTCATACCAGATTCATGAACAGTTTGCATTTGAGGTTGGCCATAAGCAGGGTGATATTGTTGTGGAGCAACACCTAATAAATGAGAAG
The DNA here is from genome assembly GCA_030568555.1 of Suhomyces bolitotheri. Classification (NCBI taxonomy): domain Eukaryota; kingdom Fungi; phylum Ascomycota; class Pichiomycetes; order Serinales; family Debaryomycetaceae; genus Suhomyces; species Suhomyces bolitotheri. The sequence continues at coordinate 182,095 of JAJMGH010000007.1, forward strand.
CAGATCCCGCGGACCCTTGATTTGAACTTACTGATCCTCCTCCTGCTCCTACCATAGATGCATTATTTTGACTTCCGTACGAAAAGCTGGATTGATGTGGTGCACCTGTGAATGGATTGATGAAAGTAAGTTCACTTGAATTTGCAACAACACCCCCATTTGTTTGATCATCATCTCGTTTGATTGTATTGCTGCCTTGCCCAACGTATTGGTTATATTCAAATGGCATACTCTGATGAACCCCAATTTGCTGATGATTTGATTGTGATCGCTGTTGTTGCCCAGCTGGTGACATGAACTGCTGGCTACCTGGAGCGTGCGTAGGAGGATGTGAGTTGTGCCTCGAAAACCCCATCTGCATGTTGTCGTTGTTACTTCCACCACTAGCAGGACCCATCTGGGGAAGATACAGTAGGGGCTGGCCAGAAATAGGTTGGTAAGGGTGGTGCAGCAGCAGAATTTGTTGATGCGCAGACTGACTCTGGCCCTGGGGCTGGCCACGATGTTGACCTTGAACAACTATTGTTGCAGGTGGCTGAGCAGGATGCCGTAGTAAAGACATATTCTGTAATTGGTAGTTTGTATCCAAAAAATAGTATGCTTCATCCTCAATTGGTATTTTCCCTCCTAAAGAAGTGTCCTTGACTGAATTCCATAGAGCGGCCGAAATTGTTAGGTCTTTGAAATCTGTTTTTGATGGACGTTGCAATTTTCCGTTCAATACATCATCAGCATTGTAATAACTTATTAAATGAATGGTTTGTTTGGCTTCTCTTCCCTCGAGGTGTAATTCCTTAGATGTTGTAGTCAAACTTAACGTCTTTTTAATAAGTCCTTGGTCTTTAAACACGTATGAATTCATCAAGGTTCCGAGAAAATTCTTGTTTTGTGAGTTATACTCTGATGCACTTTCTTTCTGTTCTAAAAGTTGCAGAGCATGAGGAATTGCAGCCTTCGAACTGGGCAAAGATGAGAATGTATCAAGCGGATCTTGCTCCACACTGATCTTTCTCTTCTTTTTTTTCTTATCATCCTTCTCATTAAGAGAATGCTTGTCAAGTTCCCTGTAAACAAGAAAACGACCCAAAATCCTTGATGGGGACCAAGCAATGCCATCAGTCCATCTCTTAATACCAGAATGCTCTTCAATAAATACGAAGACATTACCTGATTTGATAAGACCGGGGCGCTCTCGTTCATGTGGTCTCCGAGGAACTAACTCCAATTGCTTGTTCACAATTTCTTGAATGATCAAGAGGGCGTCCTTCGTGGAACCCACATAACCGTAGTAAGTCGGACATAATTTCGAAGTCGACATTTAGGGGATACCCCAAGGGCAGTGGTTGTCTATTCTCTATTCTGGGGATGTGTGACTCTTCTGGAGTTTCTCGGGAATTTGATCTTCTTGCAAGGGGCAAAAGTACTGGGTCTAAGAAACAAATACCAAGCCCTCAACTCTTGCAAAGTTGCAAATGCGTTTTATTGTTTCCTTACTCAATTTGATGAAGCGATCGATGCTTTGGTGCTGTTGGCTAGAGCTGGATCAATTCCGCAACCACCTAGTCACACTCGAATGAAGTGGCAGGTCTTCCCTTCGTCAATTACTCAAAAGTAAAAAGTTCTCAAATCAAACACTTCTTACCAAGACTATGTCAAGTATATAAGCAATTCGTGTTGTTTTCTCTAACGGTATTGTCAGTGTATCGATAGCGAGGCGGTAGCATTTAAAAACGCAGACATACAAAGAACAATAACAGAAACGGTTTCGAGCATTTATTTTTTTTTACAAATTTTGTAAGGAACGACGCCATTGAAATACCACATGACAGTCAATTTTTATGTAGATAAACATGACTTGTTTGGTCTCAATTTGACTACTTTTTTTCAGAAGTATAACATTGAACGTCTATTGAGTGCCTACACATACTTCCCTGTTATGCTTAGGAAGTCCTTTTTGTTTAGCTATGCTGAAGGGCTCTGACTTTATTTCTCTGCAAACTGTGCAGCATGCATCATGCATCTCTTTTAGAGGATGTGCATACGGCTACTAAAATACAATAATACCCTTAATAGCTTTTAATAGTTCTGAGGTGGGGATTCAAGCCACGTTAATGAGAGCGCATAATATTTTATTCGATGAGTATTATATTAAGCTTTGATTATTATTCAATATATACAATGTATAATGTTTCGCTCTAATGCACCCTATAATGCTTGCCGGTACAAGTATATGTCGTAACTTCTGTTAGACGAAGCAATAAAGCTTCCTAATCATATGACAGTATGGGATGCAGATGATGCCAGAACGTATTGCGCTAATTCCAGAACAAGACAAGGCAATTTTTCTGCCATGCTCCCCAACAATATGACATTAAGTGTTCATAACATGTGATTCTAATCAATATATAAATCCAACCCCATGTGTGAAGCTCTCAGGTGCATACTACCGAAAACTACATAATGTATTTAGGTGGATTTCAAGCGTGCGTTGCTTCTGATGAATAATACCGTATCCTGTCTTATATTAATAAGTCATACTATCATAGTACACTGCACATTTCCGGTCAAAGTTTATTCAATTGTAGAGTTGGTGCATGATGTATGCTGTATTTCTTGGTTGACAGCTCGTAGCCTGGGGTAATTCCGAAACGTCACTATATTAAGGTCCACCTTTAATAGAGTCGAATCCACGAGAACATATTTTACGTCGTCTATTCAGTTACTTCGTTACGTCAATGTAAAAACTTACGATTTACCTTCACATTCTAATTTACGAGGGTTTTTAACCTCGGGACAAAGTTGATTATTTTTTCACCCCTGTTTCCTGCATATCATCCCGTCAAATTGCGAATGCGCCAACCCTGCCATCGAATGTATCTAAGCGTACCTCGTTTTCCGAGAAGCCCAGCCACAATCATCGTGAAACTCCCTTGGTAGTGTTACTCTAACTAAAAGTGTCGACAGCACCATAGGCACTTGGCATTGATAGGTTATGACTCCTTGACATCCCGTTCCGATAAAGAGTTACTAAGGCAAAGCATATTCTTTTCCGTGTTCAAATAGGAAAACTCAGAAGGTCATATCACTTTGCCCTGATGACTTTATCTCTATTCCTCTTATAGTTGTAAATACCTTTGTTGAGGTGACTGTCATTAAGTTTTCGCTTCTTGAAGTTGCTGTTTTTGGATTCCGGTTGTTCCAGACTCCTGTATAGGTGCGCCTCTAAATTCTTTCGCATATGATGACCGGCAATAGATGTACAGCATTAATTTTCTATGTTGGCTTATAGAAAGGAGGCTTAAGTTTACCAGTTACATGTAATTAAGGGTATAGGTCATAATCAATGTTCACTAGCATAGAGATGATGAATGATGATCAAACCCCGAATGATTTCAGTTTTGCAATTTTCTTAAAAAATTAGACAATAGCACTTGTATTTTAGATAGCGCTTGAAGCTAGTTTTTTTATTAATAAAGTATAATACAACATTTCAAAGACAAATAAAGCGTCTAAACTAGCAATTGACATGTTAAAATCCTGAAAATTATTTACTAAAAATTGTAATCGAATCACTGTTTGTAAGAAGCATTAGAATTTTGACTATTAGATCAATCCAGTAACGTTTACACTGTGGCAGCAAGTAGTATTTAAATACCTCCAGCTAATTACTACAGATGAAAAACAAAATATTATGTGCAGCCAAAGTTTAAATTGATATCATTTCGTACATAGGCTCCTTATATCTTGCATTTCCTTCTTTTAATGCATATAATTTTGTTAGGATATGTGCAGAATTCGTTACTATTTAGTTTGGTACCTGCAAATATCATTTGGTAGATGTTTGGTCCTAAGCATAGCCTCCCTGCATATAAATATATCGTAATCACCTTTTTTTGTGATCTGCACCACACTGTCTCACCCCGTATAAGCACCACACGATATCAATCGCATGCATGATGAGATATGATTCTTACGGAGGACAAGAAATGCCCTTCCGGGTTACAATTGTCTATAATATAAATGCCGTAGATACTAAAGCTGAGCAATTGTAACTCCTACAGATTTTCTATTGTAACGTATTTTGACCTGCAGTTCTGCAGATTGTCCCCACAACTTTATCTAAAATGTTCCCCTATTCTGCGTACAAACGATAATAGAATCACCTTACCAGTTTCAAAACACAGCCTATATATAATAAGTAATCAAATTAATTCCCTACATTGATCACTCGATAAAAATATTATTCCTTCATATTTTGCCTGTTTGCCCCGAAGCGGCCTGAAAGCAACTGAATAGTTCTGTGATTTCAATTGATAACAGATATCCAAAGTTTTCTTCACAAATTGAGACAAGGAGTAATACCGCTTGACTGTAAGCCCACTCTGATTATAATGACAGAAACTGTTGACTTCACAGCGCACCTTCCGCCCTACCGGTCTCTCTTAAACCCCAATGCTCGATATGACTATCGGACTCATTCCTTGGTACCATTAAGTCAAAATGAACTCAAACTGTTGATCCAGAGCAATAGCAATGGATCATTAAAGAGACTAAAGAGTACAAAACAGGATTCTGCATTCAAAATGAAATACAAGTCGTTATTGTCTGACGTCAGTAGGACGATTTCGATCCGCTTAAGCAATCCTTATCTTATTGGATCTACTAATTCCACAAATGGTCAACTGAATGGCACTATTTCTAGTTCAAACGAATCAATGTTCTCTAGCAAAACTGCACCAACACAACAACCTAGACTGTTCTATTCTTTGCCTGTTGAGATAATAGATTTTATCTTCTTTTTGATTGATTCGAAACCCGACTACAAGAATTGTCTTTATACAAGCAAACTATTCTATTTCTATGCGAAACCCTATTATTATGAAAAAATATCATTTACATCAACCTATAGGGTTGCACAATTTGTTACCTACTTGAGATTAGATTCCACAGTAGGGAAATATGTGAAATCGCTTGATCTATCAGGAATTCAACCTGGTTATATCGAGGAACAAGAGGATAATTTAGATGGGGTTATTAATCATAATGCTGCTGTACGAATGGATCAAGATACAATAGATTCTACTGTTGCAGCTGTTAGTTCCGAACGAATTCTTGCGGGCTGGCGAGATTGGAAATTTAAGAACAATCCCTTGTATTCGGCCCATCACACTTCCGGTATGATCTTAACTAAAATTGCCTCTAACAGTCAAGTCCTGACGGTTTCAACAAAAACTACATCTTCAACTAACAAAAATTCGACTACGAATAGATTATCCAAGCCTTTCAAGTATCTAAGGGAAAAAAAACGGAGGCGCTCACTAGGAAGCATGTCAAATCTGAAATCAAGAAAAATAGCTATGTCAGAAGGAATATTTCATGAATCCCATGAAAATCAAACATTAAACTTGAGTCGAACGTCGATGCATCCCGCCATCAATAAATTTCTTTTAAATTATTCATCCTCAAGAGATATTCCCATTGGTTATGTTTTACACTTAATCAACCTCTGCCCCAATATTGAGTCTTTGAATTTAGGAAATTTATCTTTGTCAATGGATTATGAAATTAGTAGGTCGGCCATTTACAAATATCAGACGTTCGATTTAATGAATAATTACCCCAAAGATTTGATAAGAAATATTGATGGAATAATGGAATTTGATGATACTTCAAGCCAATTAAATGCGGAAGGAAATATTTTAGGTCAGTATTTCGGGAATAAATTGGATGGACCGAATCTGACTTCTAATTCATCGATTAGAACTAGTTTGGTAAATGGATTCATGCCGCAACAACAACCAGACTCAACGGCATCGTCGGTTTATTCTTTAGCGACGTTCAAAAAACCAATATTGAAGTACAATAGCTTACTACCTCCATTGCCACAAACAGTCCATGATATATCATACCTTAAAAAAGGAGATGGAAAGGTTTATTTGAGCGACTTGAACTTGAAGGCTATTAATAATAATTACTTGCGAAAGGTGGACGAGGAAGAATTATTGTCTTTCATTCTTCGAGCACATGGTAAGGTTAATCAAAGGACAAATTTTCCTCGCGATTTATTTGCAGCAAAATTGAAGTATCTCAATTTATCTTCAATGATTTGGATCAATAAAAGAATGGTTCAGAGGGTATTAAGAGATCTTCTGTGCGAAAATACTCAATGCGAAAGTGGAAATCTAATAAACGACGCATCTTCCGACCCAACGATAGGTTGTTATCAAGATTTGGTAATTGATTTCACAGATTCAGGTATGTACAAAAACCTACTGTGGGCCAAGAAGATTGACTTCAAAACAAATGAGGGATGTTTGCTAGCTGCTAAAATCGCCAGAGATGAACTATATGACCCTTACGAGGAGTTAGGTAGAGCGGAGAGAATAAGAAGAGGTAGAATGGGCGAAAATTATCTAGCTTGAGGGCATATACAAATGCAGCCATGCTAATCATAGTAAATGTACCAGACATCAGGTCATCACCATTTCATGGGTCTGCCAGACCTGATATTATCAGCGGCGACCTCGAACAGCGATGGTTTTAAAGCTGGATCGATTCCGTAAGACTTCTCCCACGCAACGATAGTATTTATTTAGGATATCTAGACAGTCATTATACCTAAAAGGTACAGATGTACCATTGATATCGCTATAATGCCGAATAGATATCCGATGATGAGAATCTAAGTTCCCAGTAGTTTTTTCTATTTTTATAGAAAAATTTCGCGTCCGGGTAATCTACTAATCGCACCTGATCACGTTTAGAATCTGCAGGCATAAATGAATATATAGTTCTGACGGTATTCTGATCACCACTGGTTAAGGAGAATGTCAGACCTTTCTGCCCAGTTATCTGCATTTAAAAACAAGATCAAAAGTGGACCCTCAGTTGCGGTAGCCAGACGTCCATTGAACCGGCCCTCGAGTACCACTCCTCCTTCCATAAATAAAGCTAAGAATGAGAATACTAATAGCAAAAGACCAGGAACAGCGGATTCTGTGACTGAAGCAATCAAGAGGCAGAAGGTTGCTATGGGAGAAATATCAGGTTCTCATTTATCGACACAACTCCATTTAGCTGTTGAATTTGTTAAACAACATGATCATCCTGTATCATTAGCTAAACTACAGAGTTACATGTCTTTTGATGTAAGTCAAAATTTATTACCATTATTGAAAGAAATAGATCGCATTAAGTTTGATCCCGAAACAAAGACATTGGAATATGTTTCATTGCACAACATTAGAAACTCCACTGATTTACTAAATTATTTGTGGCCTCAGCCAACTTTCAAAGGAACATCGGTGAAAGAGTTGAAAGATGGATGGAGTGGATGTTTGCCAGCAATAACTGAATTAGAATCGGAAAACAAAATATTGGTTTTGCGGAATAAGAAAGAAAATGCCCCTAGATTAATTTGGCCAAATTTAGGTGGGCCGTTAGGCATGATTGATGAGGAATTTAAGGATATGTGGAGCAGGGTCAAACTTCCAGATAATTTGTACCAGGCATTGATTGATCAGAACCTAAAGCCAACAGGTGCTGATCCTAATTTACTAATAAAGAAACCTCAACAACAGGAAAAGAAACAGAAAAAGGCAAGAAGAGGAAAGATAACGAACACACATATGAAGGGTATTTTGAAGGATTACTCACAACTAGTTTAAGTTGTATGATATTGAGATGACATTTTTATGGAGCTACAGTTTTTAGTTTGGAAAGTAAGATACCATAATAATACGAAACAAATATTGTAAAAGTACTTTTATGTTGTTCTTAGTTTGTGAAAAGGGTAAAATTGAGAACGCGCAAATTTTATACCGCACGTATTTTCTGATGTCCTTAATAGAGAGGCATTTACAACAAATCCTGAGATACCGATTAAAACAATAATGTCAGGTAAGTATTGAACAATGAAATGGTGCTAAGCTGGACCAAGGTGGATTCAATATCATTCGTTTAGGTTCGGAAAATTCTGCCTAATTCCTCACATGCTGCAGATTGTACAACTCCAATCCTTTGAACGTTATTATCCGACTCGAAATGACCTTACTAACGAATCAGTTGACTTCAATACCGTTGCCAATGAATTCTGCAAGTTCTATTACCAGCAATTCGATGCTGATAGAACGCAGTTAGGAAATTTATATAGAGATCAATCAATGTTGACTTTTGAAACTTCACAATTACAGGGTGCCAAAGATATCGTGGAAAAGTTGGTTTCATTGCCATTCCTGAAGGTTGCTCACAGAATTTCTACTTTAGATGCTCAGCCAGCATCTCCAAGTGGCGATATCTTGGTCATGGTTACCGGTGAATTACTAATTGACGAAGAGCAGAATGCTCAGCGTTATTCCCAAGTTTTTCATTTAATTCCAGATGGAAACTCTTATTACGTTTTCAATGACATCTTCAGATTGAACTACTCCTAAGTTCAAAAGTTCTGTGAGGCATTATCCTGATTTTGCTTATGTTACTGGATTTCTAAGTTTAAATTTAAATAAAATATTGAATTTAGTATTGACGAGTATAAAATGTACTTTGCAAGGTAAGAGTGTTTTCGATCTTTTGATGGTAAAGTTGTTGTATCATCTTTTTCTCATACTATTGTAATGCCGCGTAGTGCACTTAATTTTTTGGGATTTGTTTCCCGTCAACACTATACAATGTCAGATACTGTTCCCCAAGTGCCCAGAAGGCCAAAAAAAGCTGATGTCAACAGCATCGATAAGACAGAAAACCAAATCCTTGGGAAGGGTTTAGTCTCAAGTTCAGATTGCTTGATGATCGATTCGGTCGCTGACAATCTTGCTGATACCCAGGGATCAAAAGACGTTAGTAACCAATTGGACGTGCCCTCTATCCCTGAACGGCCGCAGAGAAAGAACATTCGTACTTCACAAGATGAGTTTGATCCAGAGACTAAGGAGGAGCAAAAGGAAGATAACCAAGAGAACGATTCTGAAGAAACACCTGATACTGGTAAGTTTAAGTTTCCATTAGAGGAAATACCCAAAATTCAATCAAGTATTGACACACATGTTGCAAATACTAAAGCTGATGACTACCCCACAGATAACTTGGTCCATAACCATGAAGAGGATCAAAATGAAAGTTCTGTTAATTCATTGAGTGTTAGCAAGGATGCTGACAACGCGATACTTACAAAAGAAAACAAACAGACATCTGACAATAACCCAGCAGTTGAAGTTGGAGATTCTGATATATTTTCACTGAATCAGCCGTTCCAAGGATCGGAAGATAAAGATAATGCTATTCCCAGTGTTGAGTTCGACCAAAAAAATACCAATCATGAAACAGACAAGGACGAAAATGAAAACTTAAATGACGATTTAAATCTTCAAGAAGGAAGTCCTTTGGTTGTACTGCATCATGAATTAACCAATAAAGCTGACTCAAATGAGGTCGAAACGGAACAAAGCGATAATACTCCTGAGAAAGGGATACCCCTGATTCCCAAAAGACCCAAGAGGAAAGAAGCTAAAGAAACAGATGCATTCAATCCTGACACTTCAGCTGCTCCATCTCATCCTAAGAAAAGTATCGAAGAATTGAGCGAGGAAAAGAGCATGAATGTTTCCGGCGAGGTAGAGAAAGAAAAGCCCAGGGCACCTCCACCGAAGCCCAAAAAACTATCATCAAAGATAGCTGCGTTCCAACAAATGTTTCAGCAGGACACCCTGCTTCCATTGTCGGGACCTCGGAAAGAAGAGATCCAGGACCACAGCTCTACATCAAACAAATTATCGAGTGATAAGCAGAAATTTGCCGCACGCTTACAGGGAATGTATGGAGTTGGTATAGCCTTGCCAGGTATGGTAAACCCTGAAATTCAAAGTCTGAGGTCAACAGATGATGGTCAACAACAACTGCCAGAGAAAGAAACCCAATCTGCAAATATCCCTTCAACTGAAAGAAGAACAAAAGGTCCTAAGGGTAAAAGATTACCTCGGTCTTTGAAGGACCCTGTCAAAATAGATGTTGCCTCGAGATTTGATTTGATCACTGACAATATTTGGACTATTGAGTCTAGGTTAACTGAAGCAAACTGTTCAGAGAGGGTTGAGTCCACGGAAGAAGCCAACATCAATGATGACGACCTTATGAAACGAAATTCCGTACTTCAAGAGAATTGTAACAAAGAGGTTAGTTCTGAACTTATACATAACAACAAACTAGACCCAACAAGCGATAAGGGTGAAAGTATTACTGAGAATACACAAGATTCAAAAGTTGAAGGCTCTTTCAATTTGTTAGAGGATTCTCGGGATGGCGAAGAACCCCGGGAATAGGGTTTAGTCATCATTAAAAACTGGGATTCTATTATATGATTTGATTGGAATAATGAAACATGAATATTTATCTTTATGCTTTTTTAGCTCTGATTTCTTTCGAATCCCTTTGAGGGTGATACCTTGGATTGTATTTGGGAAGACTATCAGAATTTATAGTCTTACTAGCTTTAATATCCGTTTTAGCTTGCTCAATATGTTTTTCATATTTAGAAGTTGTTTTCTTTTGAGATTCCGATGTATCATGTAGTATTGTTTTTAATTCAGATATTTTCCTCTGTATAGTTTCATCTTCTTCTCCTAAGTCCTCAAGTTTATCTCTCAATTCCATACATTGAACTTCAATATACCTTTTGGAATGTCTCTTTGAATCTGACGACAGCTTAAAAGAAGTTTTCTTGTTCGTTTTATCTACCCGATGATGACTAGACTTGTTGAGCAACTGCCGTTTTTTGTAGTTTCCGGAATTTAGATTTTCATCAAAATTATTATCCCGGTGGGCCAAGTTAGTTTGTATATACCCAGATGTTCCCGATCCCTTTGCAGTTTGTAACCCTATGCCGTTGTAAGACATGATAAGATTCGATTACCCATAAAAGATCATGCATTTGCTTCAAGTCACTGTAATCGATCACGTGATAGGACATCGTCCTTAGTATTGAACCTACAAAAAGTCCTAAATTCGCACCTCCATTAACAGAATTGACTTCCAACATATTTAAATTCGTTACATTTAGAGTCTGTCGGTAACTCAATGCAAATTCGACGGTTCATCATTAGATTTTTCAAGATGATATATTAGAATTTGGTTTCTCTGCGAAGCAATATTTTGAATTCATTGAACTTCTAGCATATGATTTTATCCAAAGTACATTCATGCTTTCGAAGATAAAGTATGAATCTAAAAGGTATGATCGACGAAAAATAGATCGTAATGTTCGTAATTTCAATCGATCTCGTATCGCACCAAACACTGTCTCGGATCTCATCCTTCTCGCTACGTAAAATTCGGTTATGAGTGGTACAAATTTTGGTTGGGTTCTCATGTAAAGGCTATGCTATTTCTTGCAAAATTTTTGTTTGTAATCATAGTTCCGTAGCTAAATTTCAGTTCTATTACACCTTAGAGAGATCGGCTGTTTGGTGTGGGGTGCAGTTTTCATCCTTGACGATTAGAACTTTTGCAGTATGTGGTGGTATGGTACGTTAAAGTGCATTTATTTTTAGATTCTGTGCTGAGTAACCTGTATACTGTTAGATCCTTGTGCGCAATTCTAAACTGTTATAGATGCTTGCAGGGTGGTATCCATGCATAAATACTGTTGAGCAGAATTCAGTTCCAATATAAGATCTACAAATGCTACATCGGGCTTTACGGGCGAGATATCGCTTTGTGCTCGCTGCTTTTGTGATTATATCTTTCATTCTTGTAATATCGTTTACACTGTTTGATTACAAAGTGTCGATCAGACCTGCCGAAGAAGAGGTCGTCAAGCCTAAAGTTGGATTGTTGAAACCCAAGGAGTCCCATAAATTCTGGGAGAAGATTTTCGATATACTAGAACACGATGTTGTTGACATCCAAAACTTAGATGAGGCGATCAAATATACTTCTGATAAAGAACGTATAGAAGGACCTGCAACAAAAGAAGCACTTTTATCCAGAGCAGTAATATCAGAAGAAGTTTACAAGGAATTGAAATTGAAACATGAAACAGTTTTGAAGAGATTGCCAGCTAAGCTTCCTAGTTCCACTTACAAAAAGGGTACCAAGGGTATAGTTATTGTCGGAGGAGGAAAATACTCTTGGTTATCATATCTTTCAATCCTTGCTCTTCGGGATACTGGATCGAAATTACCCGTCGAGGTTATTATTCCATCATTTCAAGAATATCAAGAGGATCAGGAGTTGTGCGCAAAAGTTTTTCCTTCATTGCAAGCATCATGCATTCCACTTGCTGATGTTTTGGGGGCCAATGTGATGATAAGATGGCAACACAAAATAAAAAGTTATCAATTCAAGTCTTTAGCTTTGATGACATCATCTTTTCAACATGTTCTTTTGCTCGATTCAGATAACATCCTCTTAAAGAAACCGGATACTCTTTTCGAAAGCGAGTTATATGACTCGTATGGGATGATAACGTGGCCAGACTATTGGACCAGAACTGTATCACCAAGATTTTATGATATTGCTGGAATTGAAGTAAATGAATTGAGAAGAGTCAGATATAATCGCTTTCCACTTGATGTGACCAACTCAGAAGACATAAACATTTCTGAGCAAGATTTGGAGACAGTTCCATTTCACGATTTAGAAGGAGCCATTCCAGATTTGTCTACTGAATCTGGCCAGCTAGTGATAAACAAAGAAACTCATGGTAAAACTCTCATGTTGTCCCTCTATTACAACGTTTACGGTCCCAATTTATACTACAAGCTTTTTTCATTGGGTGAACAGGGTGAAGGTGATAAGGATACATTTGTTGCAGCTGCAGAAGTCACCCAACAAAAGTATTATCAAGTTAAATCATTTATTCGCACTATTGGATATGCCGACTCTGGAAATAATTTTAAAGGTGTGGCTATGGGTCAAAAAGATCCTATTGCAGACTACGAAGCTTTCAAGCTGAAAATTTTGAGCGTGGTCGCAGAAAAGAAGCAAGACGTGTTGCCTATTGATGAACAAATCAAGAAACTAAAGGAGTTAGAAACCAGCACCTTCGATCAACGCAATGATATGGCCATTTTCGCTCTTCATTGCAACTACCCCAAGCTTGATCCTCTAGATTTGATGAAGAGAGAGGGGCTATATGATGAGGATGCGGGAAGACTAAAGTACAGAATATTTGGTGATTTTAGTCATCCGAATGAGAAAGACGTAAAAACCAAAATTGATTTTGAATTAACGCAGTGGAATCACATCAAATCCGCCTTGTGTGTCAAAAACCTAAAGTTTTCTCACTTTTCTCGTTCAAACTTGAATGATTTATGCCAATTTATTGATAATCAAGTGAGCTGGTTATCAGGATCAAATTGACAGAACATTCTAAGAATCATTTTCTAGCTCTGTGCTCGATAATTTTCATAATTTTTTAGGTTACGGGTACCAAATGTATTATTATTTTAGTTTAAATACTTCTTATAATCATCACATATAATCAACTAGTCGATAGTTTCTAAACAATTCTAAAAAAAATAGGACCCTACGAGAATAATACTAAAGCTTGATTTGAGGTTGTAAGTCGTTCACAAGCCCCAACGCGATCACTCTAGCAATCGCCATGGTAGAAATCATGGGATTAGCTCCACTGGCAGTTGGCATTGCACTGGCATCAGCAACGTAAATATTTTTACATTCGTACAATCTTCCTCTGAGATCACATGCACCGTCTCCAGGACCCTTCCCTGAAATTCTGCAAGAACTCATTTGGTGAGCCGAGCCCATAGGGGTTCCTGAGGGATCAATTGGAGTATTAGCTAATTTCTTTCTCCACTCGACAAAATCTGGATCGTTGATTGATCTGTTTTCTTTGGGCTTCGTTGACTTGAAAATAAGTTTATGAGATTGCGGAGGTAAGATCTGCTCAGCTCCATGAATATATAACATGTCGGCCGTGATCAACATTGATTTCAATAACGCTTCTCTATCAAACTTATTGACAGCATAGTCGACAACGAGAGCATTCGGTCTAGAAGAATCAGCACGAACGGAGCCACTCGAGGTGTCTCTAGTAATAAGTAACATAGCCGACGTGCTATTGTAGCGCAATAAGTTTCTTCTGAAATCATCACTGCCATTCCATGGGTAGAATACCTGTGGAACGTAAGGAGCATGGAGAAGAGTCTCTACCTTTGCACCATGAGCTTTCCCATCAACGTCATCGACTTCGGTACAAACACTTGTCATGATAGAATGGTAATGAGGCTCTGATTTCATGCTTTTACCAAAATCGCCTAGAAGTGCCGTAACTGGGTGTATTTTCAAATTTTTACCAATATTCTTGTTCTTGAAACCAGAATTTTGTAAAAGAACTGGGGTATTTAAAGAACCGCCGCTGACGATGAATTTTTTTGGTCCAGTGATTGTAAATTCCACCCCAGTTACAGTGTCCTTGCATAAAGCTGCGGTAGCTTTGCCACCTTTATGAATAATACGAAGTACTCGAACTTGATCCATAAACTGACAACCATTGTCCAGTGCGTGACGCAACCAGCATGCATGCGAACCTTGCTTAATGCCATACTTACAGCCCAAGTGACAGAATCCACAGTCATGCTTCTGGTGACCCCCATTGTTTTGCTCTATTGAACGAACAGCGTACCCTAATTTTTTTCCACCTTGCAAAACAACGTTGTTTGAGTTTGAATGTTGGTCTTCGTCCACAACAGCTGCTCCCATTTTCTTCCAAACATAATCCATTGCATCATCATATTGATTTGAAGCCGCCCATTCCACTCCATGATCGTCGTACCATTCTTTCCGAACTTTAAATGGTGTCTTGAGGCATGCAGACCAATTGACGGTTGTTCCCCCACCCCAAGTAGCCCCAGCCATAAGAAAGACCTGTTGGTTTGACGTAACCAAGGACGAATTAGCTTCATACAAAGTCTTTCCCTCGTCATCATTGAAGTTATACTCTGAAGGATGATAGTATTTTCCTTTTTCCAAAACTAAACATTTGATACCCTTCAGCGACAAAGTTTCAGCGACAACACCAGATCCAGCACCAGATCCTACAATAAGCACATCAATATTAGGCAATGAAAGAACACTCCCACTAGTTTTAGGCTTTTCCATCATTTTGTATCTAAATTCATCAATTACCTGGTTTGGGTAAAGCAAGTCCCTTGTATCTCTACCTGGGTATCCAATTGCTTTATTGTGTAAATCTGGTGCCAATCTAATAAAGACAGCAGTACTTAACGAATGGAGTGTCTTAAAAAGCTTCCTTTTGATCGGGATTGGAGAGTCTCTCCAACTTTTGAGTAAGGCTTCTCTCTCCTCAATAGACATATCCTTGGTCAAACCAAGAGAATTGGTGAGAAGAGGAGATCCTATTCTAGACAGCAAGAGCAGGATCGCAAATTTAAAGTTCCTTGTAGCTTCAGAAGGTGTGGTGTCAGACCTTACCATCTCACCAAGTGCCTCCTTGAAACCCTTTAGTTGAGAGGGTCTCGTGTAAGTCGTCAAATATTCGTCCAACCTATCCATAGGGAAGTTTTCATCCAAATAAGGACGGATGTTATCTGCGGTGGTCTCATGAATAAAACCATCTAAAAGATGAATAATAGTATCTAAGTCCTCGTCGGTAACCTCCGAAGATAATAAAGATTCTTTCAAATCAACCATGACGTAACTAATACCAACGATTGATCTTTTTGCTAAAGCAATGAACACAAGTCCTATTTATAATTTTAGGATGACAATCCCTATGTTTTTAAATCATACGATTACAACATTCATATGCTTTCCATGTGTTACTACATATGATTCTGATAGTTTGTATACCCCAAAAGTTTCTCCACATTACCCTCGGAACTCCGGAATTTGTTGTTCAGCTTGTGATTTTAGGTGAATCATGTGCAACCGCAAATTGTGAGTAGCAGTTCTACTTAGATTTCATGTTAAAGTTAGAACATCATAAAGTAATAAATGTTCTACACATCCCATCATGTCTTCTGTGTAAGAAAACTATCGAGTTAGTAATTGTCTTCCAGCAAAATGCCCGTAAAACAAACATAGGGGTCCCGCACTAACCATAACTACAATAAATGACTCAGAGAGCCTAAGTTGATTGACCCTAAAAATATTTCCAAGGCAATTTTGACTGGAAAGAAAATGATTGAAAGATAAACGGTACAACAATCGGAAACTCAAATTACGATCAAAACATATGCAACGGGGTCCTAATTTCAATTACATAATACAAAAGTAAATCCGCTAAGATGAGCATGACTTTACCTCTCTTAACCGAAATTCGCATTGTGAGAAACCGGAATTCGTTACCACCGCACCAGCAAATTCCGACGGATGCACACTACAAAAGTTCGCATACCATTTAATAACTCGTGCACAGTTTGACGTAAATTCGTAATCTAAGCTTAACAATAGCGCAGGTATGCACCTAAAAATTCATACTGGGCTGATGGCACCTTAAAGTGGTTCTTTTGCAAGACAAGTCCGGAGCAGTTTACGGAATGTCGAATACAAATTTGAATGTGCTCAAGAGGCACCGAATTTGCAGATTCTACTAAACGGAGGTAAATGCTTCGCCCTAGCTTCTGTCTTTTTACTTTGCTTTTTAGGAGATCAAAATTGCTTAATTGCACTAAGTTCTGTCGTATTGTCACCCAATTTACACCTTATGCTGGAAGCCAGTTGCGGTTGCCGCAAAGATAACGTTACGACACCTTCAAAATACACTGCTCCAAAAACACTCTTGTTCTGGGCTCTAGTTATTGGAGTTTCCACTACGGAAATACATTATTTAGGGGCCCCAACTCATAAGGTTTCATATTGATGTGAAATCCAGCTTCATCTATGAAGGCACAATTCTTTTTGTAGTCCACATCAGAATTGATAATTTGCTTGACTCAATCGTATCGGATCCTCGGTTCCAAATCCCTGTCAACACTTTCCATTCTGGTAGCTTGAAAGTTAATGCATACTCCTCTTGCAAATCTGAAAGAGTGCTCATGCTAATTCTCATAAAGTCCCATGCATTTTGAAGTTCTTCCATCAAATCATCTAATCTTACAGACGACTTATTATCCAAAAACTCAAGAAGATATTCCCTGACCTCCAGTCCGAAGTAGGAAGCTTGGCTTTCCCTCTCTTCATGGGAGCAAGAATCTAGGGATGTGTGACATTTAGGTACTGCTTGACCTACTTCCGATGCAGTTCTTATGTGGATTCCTAATTCACGAACAGCTTGTGCAACAGGAACACCAATTCTTTCCTGGTATCTCATAATGAAACATTTCTGTCATTATGGAATAGAACCTCCTTGATGTTTTGTTCGAAGAATTTGTTCTTCTTTAATAACTGTAACTTCCACTACCAATTAAACCTTGTTTAGGAAATTTTGCATCTATTTGTAACTGTTTAAAGTCACAAAACCGTGATTTCCATAAAGCAGAATGTCACTGATATCCTGTCATCTCGAATTGATCTTCCATTTCCCTTTATACTGGTTCCACCTCCCGTTCCATAGCAAACCTACTCATTATAAACAGTTCGAATCGAACTACATACATTACCATCCCTTAAGAAATGGCAAAAACAATCACGTGTAAGTTGATAAATAAATATGTCATTTAGGTAGCCCAAACTTACTTAGTCAACTACATCACCGTAGCACACCACCGAATTTAACACAATTCGATGCCCAAAATTTAATAATATACAACAACCCGACTTCTCTTGAAACAACCTTGCGAATTTTTATGTGCTTCAACAACAAATTTGGATTCGTGCTCAACGTTTAGGTAAACAGGAGTGTAAATTGAAATTGACTTCTATTGAATCTGTATTTGAGACCATAACACGCAGAAACTAGAACCAGCACATTCTGAAACCAATCAGAGAGTAGATTTGCTCAATCATAGAAATTATTATATGATCGAATGTGGCGAGATATTAACAGATCGGTCAACCAATTCCATAAAGAAGGAGCATCTCATAATAAATCAATAACTCAAGACGGGAAAAATCCTGGTAAAATCATAAAGAAACTTGATGTTAATACTGTAGCAAAATTTCATGTTATCAAATTTCAGATAACAATCCATATAAAAAGAATATAAATTTTAAATTTTATTATTTAAATAAGATACGCTAACACCAGTAAAAAGACCAAATTACGCGTTGGTAGTCCACAAATCTGATTCTAGAACCCCAAACTAACGTAGAATATAATATTGCAATTGAAATGTTGCGCACATAGAGTTTCCACAACAAAGACAAATACAAATTCAATACGAAATGATTCCCGTCTACTAAACCAAATCCTGGCCGGCTCCAAACAAGACCCATTGAGTACCATGAATTAAATTAGATTCTGCTCAAATCACGGTTACATGAGCTCATTCGAGCAAATAGAAGTATATCGTCTAAAATATATATACTCATACCCAGTTAACCTAAACCACAAACCGCCACAATTTAAACAAAAAGAAGACAATTTCCAAAATTTTACAAAATAACATCAACGTGGAGCAATATAGGATCAACAAACATGCGCCTGAAATATATATCAGTGTGATATTGCGTGCAGCATATCGCCCCCAACTAATAATCCTGATAAGAAGATATGTAACTCCATTGCTATAGAATCATAACCGCGACTTCCAATTGGTATAACAAAACTAGGAAGCATTCCTGCAATAAAACTACTACATCTCGAAGTATCAAGTGTACCCTTTTTTAGTGTTGCTGACTAGTGAAAAACTTTCTCTTAATAGAGATACATGTTCATTCGTAGAATAAATATTTTGTTGCGTATTCCTAAGTATAGCAATACTTGCAGATTCTTACAAAACAAACCTGAACAATTCCCCTCCACTCTTATTTGAACTCATGAACCAGTGAAAACCTACGAATGACAACAATGACAAATAGTTCAAATAATCAGAAATGACATTTCCTAACACCCACCTAAATCCCTTCTCTATGAACTATGCCTATTTTCTCATAGCAACTCTCGACGCATATGCAAATTTGAACAATACTTACATTTGGTTTCCGAAATCCAATAGTTCAGAGTATGATATCAGTGAAATTATTAACAATTGAAAAGAACGAAATCATATCCTACAATACCTAGGGTGCAAATAGGAAACGCGTAAATTTATTTTCGACAGCATAGAACGATGTAGACTTTACATCGCATTTGTATACAACGAGGTGTAGACCAGCAATTCTCCTCCTTGCATATGATTTGAAGTATAGTTGAAAACGTATTTTGATACTAGCTTCTGATCATCTATAGTCATTCCCAACTCCAATAAGTTGTTAAATTTCATGACAGGCAAGGATTCCCATCATTCAATCTTACCAAATCTGGAGGAATACCTATATTATGAGGCATTGTGAGATCAGTTTACATTCCAACGAACCATAGGATAAATTCTGTGATCAATTGGTGATACGCATCTATAAAGACATTGGCATAAATCTACTAACTAAGTTATATTTCACCGCATTCAATGTTCTTAAATTGGTTTGGATACAACGCCTACAGCTTGATTGACAGTGCATCGTGGTATTTGGTGGTTTGCAATTGGACAGTTCCAATTTCTTATTAAAAGTAAGATTAATTAATTATAAACGACTCAAATTTTACATTCTACGAAGAGTGGAATTGGTGTACGATTGCTCCCTATTCCGTTGCCATCCTGCACGTGTAGCGGTATCACAAGCAAACATGCAGCACTCTAGCTATATTGGCGATATTGTTTTCTTGTATGTACAAATTGAGTGTGGCAATACAGAAGGCCAGTACAATGGACTATTGCAATCCTACCAAATCTTCTCTAGTTTAAATACTTGTTTTTTGAGCGCTATGTGTTCAACTAAGGAAACAATGTGCACGATAGTCATATCACTCTTTCTATTAAGTATTTGTTATATCTGGTTGGTTTCCATTTATTCTGTGGTTTCTGAAGTGCACGAAGTATTGCTAATTCTTTTTAGTCATAAAAATGAAAGTGATATCTAACAACTAGTTCGGATTGTGACATCTATCAATGAAAACCCCTCTGATAATATGCGTATATGAATAATTAATTTGTACGTAGAATGTGCAGGCGGTAGACAATTTATATGTCAACAATAGTCTTACTTGTCAAGATTTTGTCCATTCGTTCACAAATATTTGCTTTCAAGTATTTATTAGTACTTATTGAAAATCCAATAATTTAAACGGTGCTATTTTAGTTAATTTTCAGGAATTGGATACGCTGTTGACTTTTCTACCTTAGTTTTCAAGTAGAATGTTATTGGTAGTTGATGTTTTAGCCGGATGTTTGTATTGCAAGTGATTAATGGCTAGTCACGTGATTCTGTTCTAGGATAAAGACCATTGCATTGTCTACTACATACAACAAACCAACATGGATTATATAAGTAATGGTGAGTGAAAGTATAAGAGTTAAAGAGTATTAGTTTATTCTTTATATGCTTACATAAGCGTAGACGATGCTAGCCTTCTACAAGCAATTTAGAGCACAAAAGTCTTCGTGAAGATGATCTGCAGTATTGCGAGCGTAAATGGTGCTTGTTGATAATCCAAGATTGTGGTTGAATTTTATAGAGCACGGGAATCAATAGCTCAAACAGATCAATATTACGCATAGGTCAATGATACATGTAGATAAATGAATGTATCAAGATCAATGGTAACAAGTATTGTTGTGAGCAAATTTTCGATAGAAGATCGTTTGGCTCTGGCAGAACGGCAAATATTCTCTACGTAGGAATCATCTAGAGAGAATATATTCGCCTTAGGGAATCAATGAAGTTTTAGTTGTTCTTTTGTATTGTATCTAGTACGGCAAGATACTCTGTCATTATTTACTGTGATATGTTGTTATATGGTGTCAGAGAAAAAATGCTTAAGAATAAGGGGGTGCAAACTTGATCATGCATACGATCGAATGCTTACAGGTATCACTTACTACCTTGAACTTATTAGCACTAGCACTAGTTAGATCTAGTCATTTGATTGGTTACACATTGCATTACTAATGAATCATTTCCTTTTTCATCTTATACTCCTATCAAGTTTCGTTGAATGTTTATGGTTACCATTTTTCCCTTTGAACATACACAAAGGATGGTGGGGCAGCAGTTATCTACCAGATGTATTAGACAAGCATGTTCTAACTGTTTCTGATTTATTTGATCTATTCCGTAAAGATGGCATACGCAACCTTGATTTCGAAGCGTGGGTGACACTGCAAAGGGATATCGCATTTCAAAACATACTTAACAATATAGGGGGTATCGGTAAGACTTTGAATGAAACGGATGTGCTAGCAGGTGTAGTCATCGCTTCTCCATCTAAGGTCGATCCGGATTATTTCTATCAGTGGACTCGTGATTCTGCTTTGACAATCAAATCATTGATTTATTATATCGAGGACCACAAATTCAGTGGAGTTGAAAACATTACCATAGTTGTCGAATCATATATTCAGAACAATTACCACCTTCAAAGGCTCGATAATGATTCAGGCAATTTTGTTGATCCGGATAAATCTGGCTTAGGAGAACCAAAGTTCTATCCTGACAATACTGTTTTCAATAAAGAATGGGGTCGGCCACAACACGATGGACCAGGATTGAGGGTTATTACAATAGTCACTTATCTTCAATTGTTGACAAAGTATAACCGGAATATAACTAATCCTTTTTTGCATTCGAAACAATTTATTTATGAAGAAATCATTAAACCTGATCTTTTTTACATTATTCACAATTGGGGTAAACAAGGGTTTGATCTCTGGGAAGAGATGCACTCTCATCATTTTTTCACTTCTATTACCCAGTTACGGGCTCTTAAAGACGGTATTGATATTGCCAAGTATGTGAAAGATTCAGATGAGTTTATTTCACTTTTAGAAGAAACATTCTTTAAATTGAAAACGTTTATTGAAAGCGATTCCGGATTTATTTCTAATTCTCATGGTTATGTTGTTGAAACACCAAGTCTTGTGCTTCTGGGAAAGCGCAGTGGCTTGGATACTGCAATTCTTTTGGGATCTGCATATTCACACAACGTGCAGAGCGATGAACACATTGATATTCCAATAGATGTCAACGACGACAGGTTGCTCAATACGTTAGCTGCAATAGTAACTGATATGAGATACAGATATCCAATAAATTATATCAATATTGGATTCGAGAAGGGAATGGGTGTGGCTTTGGGAAGATATCCAGAGGATATTTACGATGGACATGGAACGTCAGAAGGGAATCCCTGGTTTTTAACTACTGCCATAGCGGCCGAGGTTATATATAAGTACCTATACAAATTGGGAACTACGCAGGATAACATTATTGTTAATGCTGTCAACAAAGACTTTTTTGCAGAGTTTGTTAACATAGAAGATATTGAAAACAGAATTGATTCTCGAATAGTCTTTCTTTACGGAACAAGATCCTATTTCTCATTAATTGATAATCTTTTCAAGTATTCTGATTCCTTCCTAGAAGTAATCAAACAGCATGTTGATGACGAAGGTTCTATGTCGGAACAATTCAACAAATACCATGGTTACATGCAAGGTGCTAATGATCTTACATGGAGTTATAGCTCTGTTTGGAATTCGTTTAGATGGAGAGAAATGGCTAACGATGTCTTCAAACTCATCAAAATATGATATGTACTGAATGACTTTGATTCTGTCTACTTGTCTAAATTATTGAGAGTCTCGAATGACGAAATATTTGGCATTGTAATATCGTCAGCCTTGTAGCATGATTCATTTCGATCCATCAATTCGTTGATTTCACCTTTTGTGAGTAAAAATTGACTTTCTGTATTTTCATTGAAGTCATATGCTAAAGGTCTTGCATCAGAGAAATTTTTTTGATTGTATTCCTTTCCATAATTCAGTTGAAATGTTGGCTTGGAAAGCTCTATCAATTCTTTCATGTTAAGCTTGGTTGAAGAGCCTCCACTATTATCTTGAATGATTCTTTGCAATTTCTGAAATTTGAATTCGCCTAATTGTATTACCAATTTCTCTAAAAACCTCTTAGACGATGATTTACTAATCAATAATTCCTCAATAGAATCTTTTATCAAAAATCTGAATATTTTAACAGGTTTTTGCTGTCCTATCCGATGAACCCTATCGATAGCTTGTAGGTCCATTTGAGGATTCCAATCATTATCAAATAGAATTACCGTATCAGCACAGGTTAGATTTATGCCCAAGCCACCCGCTCTTGTTGATAATAGAAAAACAGGTCTATTCACATCCTCATTGAATTTTTTGATTTCTTCATCCCTTTCACTGTGACTATAGCTTCCATCTAATCGAGAAATGCGTATGCCTTTGTAACGGAAGAAATCATGAAGCAAATCTAACAACTTGGTAAATTGCGAAAAAATTAAAACCTTATGATTGCGTTCGAATAATTCGCTACAAAGCTGGTCAAGGACTTGAAACTTTGCCGAATTCCGAAATAAGATCTCCATGAACTTCTTCTCATTATTTTCATTTGGATTTGAAACATCAAAGGGTTCAAAAAATATATAAGGTGAATTACAAATATTTCGTAATTGCATCACTATGTTCTGTAAGGACAAGTTATTGGTGTTTCTCTTAACCTTCAAATACAATGTGTTCAAAATTCGGTCTTGCTTGTCCCTTAGTGACAAAGTTTTATCTTTAAAGGAATTAAGTAATGTCTCAACCAGTTGGTCATTTTCGATGTTCGATTCTTTAACCTCGTTTTCTTTCGATAAGTCAAATTCTTCATCTGATTCAACATCCTTATAATGCATACTTCTAGATCTTTCCATTATTTGAGGTTGATTTAAAAAGTTATCTATCAAATTAAAATGTTCGGCTGAGTTGAATTCGCCTGCAAAGTTGTATCTAACGAATTCTTTTAAAGAAATTTCTATTATGCTCTTAGCTAGTTGATTATTCATTGCATCATAGTACAACTTCTTCTGTAAATTAGTCAACGGAATGCGGATTAGGTATTCTTTTTTGGGGGGTAAGTCCTTCATTACGTCCCTCTTTAGTCTTCTTAAGATAAAAGGTTTGAGAATAGTATGTAGATTGTTTATCAAGGTCTCCTGAATATTTAACTTCATAACTTTTTGCATTTCCTCGTCTTCGTCATCTTCTTCATTTTCAAAATTCATTAGTTCATCAAAGTTGAACCATTGTTGAAACAACTCTAAATCATGAAAGATGTCTGGTAAAATAAAGTTCAATAACGACCATAATTCGTTTAGATTATTTTGGAGAGGTGTCCCTGTAATAAGAAGTCTGTTTGAAACATTAAGTCTTTTGAGAAAGTGAATAAGTGTACATTCACTATTCTTTAATCTGTGGCCCTCATCAACGATCAAATAACTCCAAGAAATGCTGTGAAGTTGCTTAAAGTCTCTGATAGAAATTTCATAAGTAGTAAGTATAATGTTGATGCCCTGTTTCGTTAGCGCTCGTATATCAATATGTTTCCTTTCATCTTTGGTACCACAATACTTGAATGCCCTTATTGCGGGTGCAAATTTTTCGATCTCCTTCATCCAATTTGAGAGAGTTGATAACGGAACCACTACTAAGAATGGACCTTTAACACCTTTTTCGATTAAGAACCCTAAGAAACATAAACATTGAAGCGTTTTTCCCAACCCCATTTCGTCGGCCAAAATTCCATTCAAGCCATTTTCGTATAACGTCGTTAACCAATGAAAGCCCTCTAACTGATACTCCTTTAATTTACCTCCACTAACAATTTTTGGCTGCTGAATAGATGAAGAAGATTGGGATTTTTCAATCGCATGTCTGGTTACTTTTGCTTTTTCAGATATGTCATTTTTCAACATTTTAGTGACATCTTGGTACTTTTTCGTTCTCGTCTTCTTTCTAGGAGGTTCTGTTGACGGTGCATTTTTTGAAGCTAAACTACTTTGTAAAATGTTGTCTGCTATGATTTGTGAATATACTTGAGATTTCTGTATTAAGTTATTTAATCTTTTGAGTTTGCGATCCTTCGATAATCTTTCAAAGTCCAGGTACTCTTTCGTTGAATACAGCTCTAGCCCCAGCTCCTTAATAATAGAAGTAATGTCAAGCTCAGTGGGAGGGGTTGACTCGTAGCCATCTGATGTCGTAGTATCCATCTTTTTCTGACCTGATCTCGTATCATCTCTCATAAGCAAGATCGATAAGACGCGTTATGATTTAAGCACGTGATGTTCTAGGCATGAAGTCCAGTGAAACCGGTTTAAGGTCTCCAGCGATATTCACCTGAAGTTAATGGGCAATTTGTCATCAGAGAGCACATAGCAATATCTAAGGTTCAAACTTCGTATTCAGGAAGTTGAGCCCCTTCCCTGTTTTGATTATACTTTTAGCAACCTTAATTACACATCATGACTACAAGTTAGCATTTACTTTCTAATAAACGAAGCGAAACTCGATTCATGGGGTTATCATGCAATCCACCTGGACGAGTAAATGTCCTAATCTTTAGAGACTAAAAATTAATTCTATAAAGCACCATTCACAATAGTCTTTATGTTACATTTCAGTTTTCAGGACTATGGGCGTGATCTGAAATATATCCTGCATACCCAAGAGGAACTGTGGTGCATCAGCCGAACCCATCAAAGTTCCCACTTTGCATGTTAGATAGTTACCTCATCGATAATCTGTAAGGTTATCTACCCAAAAAAAAAAAATAGTGCGCTTATTCGGTGCCTGATAGGTTGAGAACTTAGATTATGCTGCAATATGGATTACACCGTTTTGTTCGTGTAAGATTACAAAGAAAGGATGCATAATCGTTCTTGAAAGAGTGGACCAACAAATTTTTTCAATTCAAATCTTCTAGTCTTATAAATTCCATCACAGAGGACTCCAAACGTTTAGACAAAGTGAGTTTGCTAAAGATTTCAATAGAACGTCAAGTAGCTGGCGTGGTCCAAAAACACTTTAGATCGATTCATAACACCAACAAAAGAATGGGTAGAGAAAACATATTACATTATCAATTGGAGAAGGACCATGAGACCGATTTGATGGCTTTGCCAAATGAAGATGAGGTTAAGGAGGAGAAGAAAGCGCCAGTGAAGAAACAGTCGTCGCATTCGAACTTTCCTTTCACGCTATCAAAAGACTCGACTATGGCTGACTATTTACATAATAATCAGTTCTATGTCGATTCTATTAAGCATAACCATTCGAATCAAGTGTTTGACCTGAATGGAAAGGGTCAATCACCACATACTCTTTGGATTGGATGTTCTGATTCAAGAGCAGGAGAGTCTAGTTTGGCAACATTGCCAGGTGAAGTTTTTGTACACCGTAATATTGCCAATATTGTCAATGCGAACGATATCTCTTCTCAAGGTGTGATCCAATTTGCAGTTGATGTGTTGAAAGTAAAGAAAATAATAGTTTGCGGACATACTGATTGTGGTGGTGTGTGGGCCTCTCTTTCTTCAAAGAAGATAGGAGGCGTTTTGGACTTATGGTTAAATCCTATTAGGCACATCAGAGCAGCAAACTTGAAAGTTTTGAAAGAATTCAATCTGAGCCCTAAGGATAAGGCTAAGAAGTTGGCAGAGCTTAATGTTATTGCATCTGTAACAGCATTGAAAAGGCATCCAAGTGCATCTATGGCGCTCAAGAACGGTCAAATTGAAGTTTGGGGTATGATGTACGATGTCGCAACCGGTTTACTTTCTGAAGTTGAGATTCCAAATGATGAATTCGAAGATTTGTTTCATGTTCATGATAATCAGATAGAGGAGGAGTTCCATTCACATTAATTTTTTTTTTTTTTCCACGATTCTCATAGAGTTTTAATTCATGTAAATTTCTTCTTCGAAGGGATTTATGTATATAGAGTAGGATTATTTATTACAAAGTTATTTATCATTATTTATTGCAATGAGTTATAGTATTCTTCTAAGTGGTGTCCCATCTCAAGTTAAACCTTCCTTCTGGGACCTGAAATTGATCAATGGCATTCAAAACTTCTTCAACGGTGGTTGCAACCTTAAGGATATCTCCATTTTTAGCACTGACGAACTCGTTGGAGATTGAATCTTCAATGAATTTTAAGAAATTGTCATAAAATCCATCGATGTTAAAAATAACTATAGGTTTGTTGTGAATGTTCAATTGAAACCAAGTCACAACTTCCATCAATTCTTCCAAAGTACCATATCCACCTGGAAGTGCGACAAAGGCGTCAGCTTCTTCGCCCATCAAACGTTTTCTGGTGTGCATGTCCCTAACTAAAGTTGTCTTACCGTATTCCTTTGAATCGGGAAGAGGAGTAGACCCGTCGTGATTGTCGATAGACTCCTTTAATTTCAGATTGACAATATCGCTTGTAATTTCATCGGTCCTTTCCCTTGAAATCAATGCCTCCGGAATGATGCCATGAACATAGCCCCCGTTGGTAGCAGTTGATCTGGCAATTGTTCCCATTATACCTGTAGAACCACCACCATATACTAAGCCCCAATTCTTGGCGGCTAACGCTTCTCCTAACTCAGCTGCCTTATCAGCATAGGCAGTCTTGTTTCCGAACGAGGAGCCGCAAAAAACACAAATGGTTTTGCTTGGAACAGTAGAAGTAGTCATCAATAATATGGTTGAATGTTCTTTAGGAAGATTGCAAGATTGGAATTGTCTTGTTAATTACTTCCATTGACAGGTAGTTTTTATTTCATTTATAGTTGAAATCAAGTATACTTTTGCTCCGCGGGGCTCCGCTTCATTTACTTTTTATCAACTGCATTTTGCAAAATCGGAAACTCCTACGGGGCCAGCAATAAATTTAGCTGATAAGAAGAATAACGAAAAAAGCTGTCATTTATAATAGCATCGATATGCTTTTCCGAATGAATTGTACTCTTGCTTATTAGGCAAAACTGCAAACCTAAAGTAATGCAAATTTAAATGTGTTCAAGACTCTTTCCTATCAAAATTTCCAAAATTGCACAAATTATTGAAAAAATTGTACCACGAAAATATTGGTTCGTACATTTGGCTACTTTGTAAAGTTTATGGCTCTTATAGCCATTTACATTAATGCTCTGTTTAGTATTGCGTTACTGAGTTGATAACATATTGCATCCGTTCCAATCTTATCACTCATATAGCTCAGCCCTGTTTTCCCCATCTTGCACATATCGGGAGCGACAACTGGCAAGTCTTATATTTCCAAACATTACGAAGAGCACGCGTCCTGCTTGATGCCCATTTCCTTTTTGTTCAACAGTGCTTCACTACAATGTAGCCGACGCGGATCACTTATTTTGTGTGGTGGTACGGGTCTAACCCAATTATATTTTTCTACAGGTGTTAGGGGGCTTGGACGCGCTCACAGACGAGCCATTGCAACAGTATAACTAGAATTAATTTCTACCTCCGTTGAATGTGAGCCACTCTTCGTGGATTTCATAAATTGACAGTACCGCTGTGGAGGCAATGTCCACAAACAACTTGTTAAATCAGCTAGATGATTTATTTTCAAATTTGGACTTCGATTCTAGCATAGATTCATATAAAGAAAGATATGAAACGATGTCGGCTACATCTGAAGAAGATGATATCGATTTTATGAGGAATAACAGTACGAAATCAAATCTGACTCTTGAATCTATGGAAACTAATGAAACGCTGATTACAACCACTTCTTCATTAATGACATCTTCCAATTTCATACCCAAAAAATACGATAGTGTAAAACTAACACATAGCGAAGATACTCACGAGTTGACGATGCTCCCAAATAAGGTTAAAGCGAAGCAATATACCATAGAAAATGCTGGATCCGTTAAATTGTTTTGTCTAAAATCGAAGGAAGAAGCCCTAGCACAATCCATTAAAATCCACCGCCATTTACAACAAAAGGACTCAAATCTTAACAATATTCTTGATTGCCTCAATGATATGGCGTTACAAGAAGATGCCATGCTACATCAGCAGTTGGAATGCATTATAGATGAAATACAAGGTTCAATTTCGTATAATACTTTCTCAATACGAGATTTCAGACTAAAATTTAATTCCAAAAAACCAAACTGTTAATAATTATGGAATAACTCGGAAAACTTATTAATATACTTTTACTCATTTACTTTCCCCAAAGAACTTCAATCCTTCAATTCAAAAACCATTAATAAATCAAATGGAAAATTATGGGTGTTAATATTTGTTATTCATTTTTGGCTTAAACCTAATCATTTTATACATAATGTATTTATAGAAAAACTAGATACACTATTCTAATCAAACCATTCATTTTTGAAGTACTGTAAAGCAGGTAGTTATTTGTAACCAATTCATCATTGATTTTGAACTATTCAATATCTCAGTACGATTAATGTCCTAAACTTCGTGTATCATATCAGCTAATGCGATCTACCAGTATACACAAGACAATCTGCTCTTATCTCAATTAGTGTTCATTAGTGACAAATGTTTTGTAACGCTACTCCTCTGTTTTAACACAATTTGTCATATCGAACTCTAAATTAAATTGTCGAAATCAAAGTCAAATATTTTTGAATGCGAAACCACTTAACGTGTTACTTACTTTATGCAGGCCCGTGCTTGAATGATGATTGCTTGTCGAGTTATGTGTGTGCTCTATTTTACTGTTAGTTCCACTACTTGAATTATTAGAAGTCTGTACAGCTTCTCTTGGTTCAAGATTTAATGAAAGCTGATATTGTTCTTCAATTGTTGGACACTTATCAAACCACGAATCCAAATACTTTTGAATCTCCAGAACTTCATGAAAATTGAATGCCGTTGCTTTAAATTTATCAATCCCTTTCACTATTTCGCAAGTTTTCGAACGCTTTGCAAAATTAACCATCCTTGTCCTATTCATCAAGTAGTCAGGATTACCATGATAAACAAAGGTTAGATCACTTAAGTAAACACCAAAAAAAGGCACACAAGGTTCCGAACCAACGAACTTGAGGACATCACGGTACTCATTGAAATTTCTAGATGAATTCATTAATTTATTCATATTTTGAAGTTGGGTCAACGTATCCGCACTTAGGAACTTCCAAGTCTTCTTGAGACGGTGTATAGGTGATGAGTAGAGAGCCGATATTATTGCAGTCATTGATGAAAAATTATTGTACTGACGGCATTTTTCTGCCACATGGACGAAGTATCGGATGACTTGCACTCTTTTCCTCGTTTCAGTTTTTCGTAAGATCATATATGCAACGTAATTTGTCAACTGGTTCGATGCCTTGATGAAAGATTGAATGTGGTCAATATTTTCATTAAGCCCAGACTTTTTGCCCCATACTTTTGCTATGCAAGCAAATTTTGTAATTCGCGAATATAAGCTAAATTCTCTTAATGACAATTGTCTTGCAAGTTCAATATAGTCAATATCCAATAGTTTGATTTTCTTCATTAACGACGCTTTTGTCAAGGGGGCTGGAGGCTTACCACTTGGTACCAGTGGCTGTCTCTCCGAAGATACCTTCTCTCCATTAAGCAAGCGCTGTAAATTATGCGCCAATTGCTTTCCAACAGAATAGTTCTGGACAGCTGAAGTTTGAGCAAACGATAACCATCTTTTCAAGACGCTTTCATTGTAGTAAGAATCACACCAGTGTTTTTCTATTAATAATTTCATGATATTCATCACTCTCATTCTGACAGTGTTTTGTTTCTTAGAAATCCACGTATTGTATTCTTCATAACTTAAGCCTTCCGGTGCCTCAATATCAAACCGACTTATCAATAATCCAACAAGTTCACTTAAAGACATTATGGAAGCAAAACTGAGTAGAAACGAAGAATTGAAGTTGGAATCAAAAACGTCATGGTGCGTTAAATGTGAGATCAAAGCCTCTTTCGTCCCACCTTTGATATTTCCCTTCATATCTAACAAAAGATCAAATTCATCATCACCTTCTAAATACCAAGGGATATCATTAGATTTCTTTTGTCCACCACTATAATACGAATCCCCTTCTTCAGATTTTGTAGACAAAACAGTATTATTTCTCTCGATCATCAATAATTGCACATTAAAGTCATCGTGCATAACTCTAGTTGCATAATTAAGAATTGTTTCTCGTTCATCTATCAATTGCTGGATAATTCGCAAAATATCGTCTAGAAAATTTATGCCATCTTTCAAATATCCTGACATCAAAGTATCAGGGTTCAACGAAATAGAACTTCCTTTAGATTCATTGAGCTGGTCTGATAATATATTAGTAAGGAGCAAAGCTGCCTTTTCTGTTGGAATTTTTAAAATATCTCTATTGTAGAATAAGGGGTCTTCTTCCTTAAGCCCTCTGAAAACTTCAGGATCTTCAAGAGTGAGAGACTGAGTAGACATAACAATCTTCAATATTAAATCATGAAATTGTTGCTTCAATTGAAAAAAGTCAAGCACGACAGGGTAGTCAAAAGTTAACATGCTACTTGATTTTGATGAGCTTTCTTTGGCATGATTTTGCTTTTCTAACTGTTCCCTAACAGTTTTCGAGTCTTGTTCATCAGAAGAGTACCTCTTAATTAAACAAAATACCGTAAAATCAAATGATTCAATAACATCAATCATGGAACTTGCATGATTGAGATACTTATAAATTAGTCTCAAGATTTGCGTATTTCTCTCCCCCTTTAAAGCATCATTGAAATATAAATTTTGAACGTCTGGATCCAAATAGTTTAAAGTTTCTCTACTGAGAGAAGTCATTTCATTAGCATAATGATGTATCGTATCAAATGCCTGCATATCGATAATAACCTTCGAATGATATCTATTTTTTTTATCATCCCCGCCTACATTGAGCATTGCGTTCTTTGATGCAAAAAAAGGATTACACCAGTTACCCCCGTTAAACTCATCTATGATAAATCTTGGATAGACTTGTGGCAACATATTATAGCGATCTTCGCCTTCGTCGTCCGACGCATCTGACCCTTCATAATCTCCTTTTTGTACCTTCTTGTTTATGGTTAATTTCAAAAATATTTTAGTTAACAGCACCATGCTATGTCTGAGAGTATCCACTTCGTGCTCTATCTGCTGGAAGTATGTGACAAAATCTTCATCCTCATTTAAGGGCAATTTTTGGACATTTAGATTTCTAGACTCCGAGGGTTGTCTCAATGTTGACAATGACGAGCCTATTGAGTCTTGTGTAGACCCATATTGAGAGCTACCTGTCGATCGGTTAAGCTTAGAGATATCCATGCTGAATAATTGGTCTTCAGAAGTTGCCAATGAATAATGCATAACACTTAAATGTAAAATGCCGTTAATATAGATTTGAGCAAATGAACTTGCTATCTTTTTCAACTTTCTTCTAATCGATTTCTCATACTTCGTCTTTATGAAATCATCTTGGACTAGCCTGGATGCAGAAAATACTAAGGAAATTAATTTATGCAACTTGAAAAAGTGGGTACTAAACAACAGCTTATTATAATCTTTCAAAGCTTTAAACGATAGATCCAACAAATATAAGAAATTCTCCCTTACTTCTGTCCACTTTGACAAATCCGAAGGGTGCTTATAAAATAAGTCATCCATCGCGAAAAAGGGCTGCTTAAACTTATGACTCGAAGAAGCTCCAGAGCTTTGCGAATTCATCGACGATGCGTTCGAATCTCTCTTTAAAGGATCAAAGCTGGAATTTTGTCGTTGTCCTAATAGGCTGCTTTCATTACCCATACTGTACAGATTAGAATCTATCCTTATAATTGGTTTATCACTTAATGCTTGTTTTGAAGGGACTTCAATATCTATCGGGAAATCAGACTCTGAAAAGCGAATGTACGGGATCGACTCACAAAATACATCCAAAGTCTCACAATAAAAGACAGATTCACCACTAGTAGTGCACTTTGGAATCCAACTTATTGTCTTTTTGAACTTTTCTTTATATTCCTCCAGAAGTTTTTCAGCTTCTTCCAAATCAACATAAGTTATGCTTTCATTTAAATCAGCCTGTCCAGAACTGTTGATCCTGTTCGTAATACTCTGTGGTTGGGATGTACCAGAATGCTGTGATGTACTTAGTGAAGTATTTGCTTTGCTATCTGAAGGGATGCTCGTCTCTGAACTGGCAAAACTAACAACTGAGTTTTTCCTCGACCCTGTAGCTGGTGAGTTCTTTTCTGAATCAATTATATTCTTTTGAAGTAAGTTGGTAAATGATGGAATCAAGACATTGGCTGCTGTGTTTGCTGCGGTGATAGAGTCTATTTCCTTGTTGCTTTTCAATTTATTCAAAACAGGCTGCACGTAGTTCACCGAACGAACATAATTATTGGGAAACCAGCCCCTTTGTATTTCATTATTCCCTATTACAACACCGTCCCACCAGCCAGTGTCAGACTTCGATAAAACATAGATGGTATCTCCTAAACTCAATGGCAAATGCGATGTTTGTGTTCCAGGAAAATCGTACAACGCTATCACTGTATCTAAATGTTTCAATGGCGTATCAGTATGAGCAACCGGATCATGTGGTGTTATCACGTCCGGTGCTATTTCATCAATGAATGTCATTTTTCTGAGTACGACAAAGACCACCCAATAATTCAGAGAATTTAACCAATAGATATTCTATTCCCTATAGTACAAGTTTATTTATCAACTTGTCAATATATCATGGATTCAAATAGAGTGAAACCGAGCGACTTCCTCGTCCCAATTATAAATGTCTTTGATTATTTTGATGAAATTGCCGTCTTAATTTCCAAGTGACCAATACGTTTATAGCTGCCAGGGGTTCATTATGCATGGGTCGTGTGACACACAAAAAATCAACAGGCAGGTTTTGGCAATCAAAATAGTTCCAACAAATTAAGTATGGTATTTGTTTGGTATATCAAGGACATAACTTTTGAAGCATATACCAGACAAGGATTGAACAACACAAATATGAAAAGGAACAGTAGTATCGTGAAAAGGTATGGTGAAAGAGTACAG
Organism: Suhomyces bolitotheri; assembly: GCA_030568555.1. NCBI lineage: Eukaryota > Fungi > Ascomycota > Pichiomycetes > Serinales > Debaryomycetaceae > Suhomyces > Suhomyces bolitotheri. The sequence continues at coordinate 216,115 of JAJMGH010000007.1, forward strand.
CACTTTAGCCTTATCATACTATTGTGGGGTATCAACTGACCCAATTAAGGAAACATTAAGTCTGCTCTACACGAGAGAAATACCTATAAAGGTCTGCACTTGCTTTCTTATGTATTTGCCGTTTCACAGTAAACATTGATAATTTGATTTCATACGGCATGATCAAAACATTAAATCACGTGATTTAGTTACATTTACAAGATTGGAACGAGGTAGCTACTGGCAACGAATTAGATACTCGAACCCGTTAATTGAATAATGTCAATCTTTTTCAAGACATCCTTAGATATTGAGATAAGATTGGACAACGAGGATAACCGAAAACACGTTGAGGTTAAGACGTCTCAAGGTAGAGTAGAGAAGTTGCCAATCTATAAGGATGGGGAATCTGTGAAAGGAAACGTTATAATAAGAACAAAAGAAGGCAAAAAAGTTGACCATCTAGGAATCAAAGTTCAATTATTAGGGGTGATTGAGACGAACATAGATGGCTTGGTGAGCTCAGAATTTCTATCTCTAGCGACGGAATTGTCAGCACCAGCCCAATTGACTCATCAACAAACTTATCCATTCGAATTTAAGAATGTAGAAAAGCAATACGAGAGCTATCGAGGAAAGAATGCAAGATTGAGATATTTTATACGAGCTAATGTATCAAAAAAGTCATCATCGGATATAACGAGAGAAAAGGAGTTATGGGTATATCAGTATAGTACTCCACCTGTGCCTCCAGTGTCTTCAAGTTCAACCCAAAACGATACTGCGAAAGGAAAAGATGGAAGAAACAACTCATTATCGACAGCACCCACTGTGAAAATGGATGTTGGGATTGAGGATTGCTTGCATATAGAGTTTGAATATTCTAAGTCCAGATTCTCTTTAAAGGATGTTATAATCGGAAGAATCTACTTCTTACTAGTAAGATTGAAGATTAAACATATGGAATTATCTCTCATTAAAAGGGAAACAGTTGGTGTGGCACCAAACCAAGTAATAGACAGTGAAACTTTAATACGATTTGAAATTATGGACGGAGCTCCTATTAAAGGGGAGACAATCCCAATTAGATTATTTTTGGGAGGGTTTGACTTAATTCCCACTTATAAGGATATCAATAAGAAGTTTTCGACTAAAACATATTTGTCATTAGTTTTGATTGATGAGGATTCTAGGAGATATTTTAAGCAAAGTGAAATTATACTTCACAGAGAAGAATAAGTTGATCTTCCCTCTATATTAATGCATGCACCACACAATAAAAGGCGTAGAGGTACTGGGATCTTGTATTTTTTCCTAGGTATGTGATAGTAGCGCAGTGTGAAAGTTTAGATTGTTTGCAACCTCCGCTCGATGTACAGATTGCGTCTTCGCGATGTTACGCACAATTGATTTTGTTTAGCTAAATAGAAACAACTAGAACGAAGGATCTGACACTTTCAAGGGAAGAAAACGATAAGTCAAAGACATTCAAACAAAAATTTGAGGTTACCACGCAAAATCAAAGCTACGAAAACCTGTTGGCTAATACTAAGCACAAGTTGGAGGGCGGAGGCGAAGAGGTATTTGCCGCACACATATATTCGTCTTCAATAACAAGACTCGACAAAGGGCAACCTGAAAACGGTTAGCGAATAGCAGCTGCCTTGTAATACTCACCTGGCCCACTATCATCAGTGAAACTTCCAATTCGATTAATGAATATAGTGGAGACCTACAATGAATCGACATAGCGGTGACCAGCTGATACTAATGATGAGTACATTAAGCCCTATATCACTTGACTCCAATCTTGAATTAGAACATGAAAGCACGAAAGTAAGAAATACCAATCAACAAGTTACCCTCTCAACTGCAGGGATAAGAGCCTTAGTATATCAACTACAAGCACTATACATGAGAACACCAGTCAAGTTATTTCGACCCTCAAGGTTCGACTATTTGGCTTATGTTCGAGAATTGGCACATAAGTATGACAATATATTGGAGAAGCCGTATAGTATAAGGACCCATTCATCAATTGGAATGCTTGTCAATGTTATCAAGAAGGAAGGGTGGAAGTTTATTCCTGAAAAGGTTCTACCCCCTTTGCTTGCAAATTCTGCGACTGGTTTAATATTATATGGTACATATTTAACCTGTTTAGACCAATTTGGAAGCAAATATCCGAAAGATCACAGAAGGACTTCTTACTATTCCCCAATAGATACATGGAAAGCTGGATTTATTGCAGGTGCTGCACAATCTTTGGCTGCCGCACCAGTAGATGCGATATACACTAGACTGACTACAGCCGAATTATTGAGCGGAGGACATCAAAATCTTTGGATCTATGGAGTTAATAAATTAAGAGAAGTTGGTTTAGTGGGTGTTTTTGCAGGCTATGGTTTCTCTTTCATCAAAGAAAGTCTTGGATTTGCATTTTACTTTTCGACTTTCGAAATCGTGAAAACCCAAGGTTATAATCTAACATATGCAATGATTACGACGTTCAGAAAAATAAAGAAAACAGTTAAGGATAAGGTACCGCTATGGAAAGACGAAACAGATATTCAGGTTGATGAGAGATTAGTAAGGTTAGAACAGACTAGACTGACCAAAATTCTAAAGTCATCATTTATTTTGATAGCAGGAGCTACTGCAGCATTTTCATTATTGGCTGTTCAGTACCCTTTAACAAAGATACAGAAGATTCATCTTTCTCGTTTGGAAGCGCTTGATATTTATAACGCATCGTATTCGCATTCACGACCGTTTATTAAATTATACTACAACTCATACATCGACACTTATCATCAAGTTTGCAAGTTGAAAAACAAAGCGAACACAACATGGTTCAATATTGCTTATAAGGGATTCGTGAGAAACGCATTAACAACGATCCCTGCCACGTCTGTTGGTCTTTTAGTATTTGAGATTATGCGAACCAAGCTAGCCGATAACTTCGAAGACGATCAACTTGCCGCCTAACTACGAAGATTAGAGGATATTCCCTGAAATTCAGGGTACTAAGCAGATAGTAATGTCACATATTTATTCAAGTAAGAACGCATTCTCTTGTACATAAACTTATCTAGATCTATTTGAATGCAAATAATTGTAATACTTGTATTATTGATTCGTCTTTTTTAAGTATGCCTTCCACGCAGCATCTTTATATCTCTTTCCCTCAACAACTGGATCTCTTCCATTTCCAAACAAGCCTCTACCCACAATAATAACGTCAGTACCTGTAGAAATGACTTCATCTACAGTTCTATATTGTTGTCCAAGAGCATCGCCTTTATCATCTAAGCCCACACCTGGAGTCATGACTAGCCAATCAAAACCTTCATCGAGGCCCCCCATATCTCTCTGTGCAATAAATCCAACAACAAATTCATCATCTGTTTTGGCAATTTCAACAGTCTTTTCAGTATATTCTCCATATGCTAAAGAACCCTTGGAAGACAACTCAGCTAACATTAACAAACCTCTTGGTTCGTTGGTGGTTTCCCTAGCCGCAGATTTCAATCCTTGGACAATACCTGAGCCCGTGACTCCATGAGCATTGGTGAAGTCAGACCATTGAGCAATTTTATAAATTCCTCCAGCATATTGTGATTTCACTGTGTTTCCAATGTCCGCAAATTTACGATCCTCAAAGATCATAAAATTGTGCTTTTTAGAAAGCTGTAATAATGGCTCTATAGTTTTTTCGTAAGAAAAATCTTCAATGATATCTATGTGGGTCTTTACCAAGCAAATGAAGGGACCGAGTTTGTCAATCAATGATAAGAATTCATCAGTAGTTTTGACGTCCACTGAAGCACACAAATTTGTCTCTTTTTCGTCCATAAGTCTGAACAACCTTTGAGCAACAGGGGACTTGTGTGCTTCTGCACGCTTGCTGTAGGTCTGAACGTTAACCATATCTTAAACACTTCAATCGGTAGGTGAGTGCAAATTCTGAAAAACTCTATTCTTCATCATTAGTCACGTGATTTGGATACTGATACTATATATTAAGCATCTTCTAATTTATTAGGAGGTCGGTCTATTTGCCATATATAATCGCCGCATGAATATTAAGATTGAGATGGCGCTTCCTCTTTGGCTTGCTCCTTGGTTTCTTCTTCCCCATCCGTTTTCTCATTTTCAGTTGTATTTACTTCCTTGGGGAATAGCGATGCCTTCAAGTCAGGGTTTACTGTTTCAATCTTTTCCCAAGTTGCCTTCCATAATTCATCCTTTTCAGGAATAAGAATGTCGTTGGTTTGTAATACTAGAACCATATTCTTGATTACTTCTGAAGCAGATTCCTTAAAATTTGCCTGATTGTTTGGAAGTTTATCATTTCTCTCACTTAAAACGTTCACGTAATCCAAAATAGTTATCCACACTTCACTAATTTCTCCATCTTTAAAATTATTACAGAATTTCAAAAACACCTTGCTGATCAACGAAAGTGCCTCCGATTGGGTCCTTATGAAACCCTTTGGGTCTGTTTGAAGAACGTCTGTTTTGGTGAGTTCTGAAAGCAATGGAAATAAACCATATTCAAAAATTTCATTGGCATTCAACTCATCTTTTATCTCCATAGAAAGAACAACCAGTTGTAAATTATTCAAGGCAAAATTTCTAATTTCGCGACACGGATTAAAACATTGGTGAGCCAATGCTTGAACCAATGAAAAAGACAGCGTCTTGTCAGCCCAATTTTCTTTTTCAATGATTGCATACAATTCGTGCGTTAAAGTGATTGACTTTTTCGAAACAGAGACCAAAGTTTCATAGTATGAATCCTCAATTTTGGTATTCTTAATATCACTCTCTTGTTCAAATTGAGAAGCAATTGCACCAGACGAGGAAATTTCGTCTAATAATCCTAAAACGAACATGTAGTTGTCCGCACTCATGTCTTGCGGGGAATTTTTAATAATTCCCTCAACAAATTCAAGGAGTTCGGGTGCTAACATCTGGATGGAGCCTAATAACCTAAGGAGTTTCCAGTAGTCCTCATTCTTGATTAACTGGGAAAAGCACCAGCTCTCATGATCAATTAAAGATAAAAGTGGTTGAACAAGTTGCGCTCCATGTTTGATCAATAATTCCTTTTCAACAAGAAGGAGACTTTGAATCAAAGAAAGTAACTTCTTAAAGTCCTCACTTTGGTCCTCTTTCATTTCACTAGACAGTAGTTTTCTCAGCAACAACAACTTATAACACGACAACCTTAACCTACTTTTGGTAGAAATCTCAATAGGATCAAGCCTATTTAAGACTTTTCTAAAAAGTTGTTCTTCTCCAGTTAGTAATGAAAAGCAAACGCATATTTGCAAGAGAAATAATGTTTCAGTCTCGTAAAACCTCTTTGATTGCTCACTATATTTTGGAAAGCAGCTCAACACAATTTCGATGAAAAGTTTCAAGTCCTCTGTAGAACCTCGAGAAATAATCTCAAAAATGCCAGGAATGTTTATCGATTTTATGCAATCCATAGTTGATAATGTGGATTCAATTTCTTGCTCAGTTGGTTCGGGTGGTTGATCGGAGTAGCCCTTTAAAAATGACGAAAACGTCGACAAAAGACCAGAAGAGTTTGACGGCTTTCCTTTGTTTATAGTGAATCTTGGTCTTACTTTAGGAAGTGGTTGAAGCTTGAGCTTTGTCTGGAAATCAGTAAACAAATTTGATTCTAAAAGGCAATTTTCGAATAACTTCAAAATAATTTCAACAATACTACTCCAGGACAGTGATATCTTGCAGTCGTTCTTCTTTATCAACCTAAACAATACGACAATTGATAATTGTGCTTTAAAATCTCTACCAAACCATACCGACATTTCACTGACTGTGATAGCTTGCTGCTTCTTTTCCAGTCTTATCTCGGTTAGTGGGATCTCATCTCGAAGATCCTCAGATCCTGAAGATAATGTCAGTCTTATCGGCTTGCCAGATCTTGTCAATGTTGTCAAATCTGCTAAGAATCCAATCAATTTATCAATTGACTCAGTTAAGTTGTAATACAAGCAAATATTGGCACATTTGTCGATGCAAGACATTAACCTGGTGATTATGTGATCATCTGAAGCTTCTTTGAATACGTTAACGAGTGTAAATATCAACTTTTGTACAATCGCTTCAAAAAGAACTTTGTCAAATTGACAAACTTCGTCCAAAGAGAATTGATGATGTATCAGTGTACCCAATGCTTGTGTTGAAATTAAATTATTCCAGATGTCGTCAAACCATTTGTCAGTTCCGTGGTGCTCCTCAGGCATTATAATCTCCTTGTCTCTGATCGACAGATAAATTTTGGAGAGATACCATTCTGGGAAATCCCTCTTATTGTAAACACCTCTAAGGTTTCGCTTATAGTCATCGAATGTCATGTGGTTCTTCACCTGCGGGTTGTGCAAATCAGTATTGAGCAAAATAATAGAATACGATAAAATGAATACTGAATCGCTATCTGGGCGAACCGGTTCATGTTCATGTTGCTTCGTATCATGCTCCTCGAATTTGCCAGTTTGTTTGATTTCCTCTATATTCTCTTTGGCATCACTTTCTGACTGACATTTCACATATCTGTCAGCAAAATTCTCAACAATTCTCTCTATTTGTTGGGATTCACCTGGTAATCTGAAGGCCTTCAATAATATCCTTAAAGCCTCATCAACTCTCAAATTCTCAAAATCGAATAGTCTGATAAATTCTTTCAAAACGTTTTCATTTGATGGTTTGGCCAAATATTCACCTAGAATCTTCTTATTCAAACGTCCAGACTTTGAGAAGAAGAAATTAGCAAGTTCTGTAATATCATTCCGGTCTTTGATGAATCCATTTTCTTCCAAAGCCTTGATTCCCTCTTTGGGATTATCATTCAACAATTCAGCACACTTTATGAATGAAGTTTTCTTATTCTTATTTGCGATCAATTTTGGTAAAGCCAATTGAGACAAACTCTTATTGAGACCCTTAATTCTGTCGTTGACACCACTTATGAATAATAAGATACTTTCCAAACAAATTGGTGGAACATTTTCTGTGGTAATGATTGCCGATTCGGATAAGGAAAACTTGCACAAAAATTCTAAAAGATTAACTGCCACATCTGATTTATCAAAATCGCAATCATAATCAATGAATAAGTCTGTAAAAAAAGTAGGTGATCTTGTCCATAAGATAGAGAGCGATTCAATCAACATTTCTTTCGACATAGGACCCCTAGTGGAAATATTAGCATCCTTGAAGTTATTTGCTTGTCCTGAATTATTGACACTAGGTAGGATTGATTGCGTAATAAGGGTTAGAGTTAATTCAATTTGACATTTCAAATAAGGGCCAAGCATAATGGCGAGCGTTGAAAACAATTGCAAAGATCCTTGTAACAATGCAGGTGATTCGGTGGTAGTAATAATCTGTACGATATGCTTTGAAATAGGATCAGAAACCAAAGTTAATAAGGACATATGGTTTGAAATTTCTGTTCCTGCGACTTCAATTGCAATATTAATTAAATTTAAAGCGAATACCCTGGTACTCTCCATATGCTGATATTGATTAGTAGGAGAAATCATTGAAATTAAAATACCCAAAAACTCATTAATGCACACAATATCGTATGGGGCCTCACCATTAAAATTAGGGGCCTCCTTAGCCTTGGCTTCTACTTTGACGGCACTTTTTTGAGCTTCCGAATTTAATTCGCGCTCAGTTGTATTATCGACATTCTGATCATTGGGAGGTATCTCTGGAGCAGGTGTGCCAGCAAGTGACTGTATGTGTTCAGTTCCACCTATTATATCTTCTGGTAATTGTGTATCATTAAAATTCATCTGCAAATCGTCTGATTTTTGTTCTACCTGCATTTCTTTTAACTTCGTGAAGATTCTAAGAGTAATCGAAATCATTGCCATTTCTGCAGCTCTTCTTAGGACTTCGTTTCGTTTCTTATTACAAGCCAATGACAAGCATGTTTGAATAACTTCAGATACAACTTCATTGGGAAGGAGATCCGACAATGGAGATTCAATAATTTCTTCGAGTAATCGCAATACTTTAAGCAAAACGGCGTCATCTGAATTCTGATCAGCTGCTTCGAAGCGACAATGTGTCAAAGAGGAGCTTATTTGAATCAATGTACTTTGCAAGTTCTTAGACCTGGACGATATAATCTTATACTTGAGGAATTTTGAAATCGAATTCAATGCTAACGAAGTAATATGACCTGAAGTTGAAGATGATTTTACAGCAAGTAAAAACGGTTGCAACAATGTCAAACTATCGATATCATATAAATAGTCAGCTTCAGTCAAAATTGCTCTGAGTTGCAAAAAGCTGGAAAAAAGTGGGTTGTCATTTGAGGGTCTAGTCCCGCCATTAGAAGCATTAGAAGAGAATCCTAAGCTATGGGTAAGCGATTCCTCCTCTCCGAAGACGTCGCCAGCACCTAAAATAGCGGCAACACCACTCTGTGACCATCTGCTCATTTTTCTCATTGCTGACGACAATATCATGCACTCATTAATCATAAGAGTAATGGGATCAATTCCAACTGGCTGTTCCGACACATCACTTGAACGAACATCAAGCAAGCGGCTTGGGGTCGATGATTTAGAGAATGCTGACATCGTTCAACCTAAGCTTGAATTTGTTGTGTTAAAGTCAGATCCAGGGATAATTAATTGAAATCAATTGAAAACAATCGAAACTGAGTAGCTGTAGAGTTCTGGTAGGGTTTGTTCTGATTGCAGACAGTGGCGTAAAGGCGAAGTCCTTAAGCACTCACGTAGTTGAAGCTTAGTCCCACCAATTCAAAATTCACACACCGTGACTTCTCCAACAAAAGAACAAATTTCTATCCCAAATCGAACAAATGGAAGACTCTTGATACAGTAATAGTCTTATAATCAAGAACACGCTGTCGGCATTCCGACATTTTCGTCTCTACACTACCGGATAATCGCGTTTTGCCCCAAGTAAGAACTTAGAATCCAGTATAATTGTATGCAATACGTAGATTATTACAAATATATAATCTTTTGGGATATCTATAGATCATTCCCAGTAATAGTTAAACTTTTCTTAGGTAGTAGTTCTTGAAAGAAGTCCATGCTAGACGCCATTCTTTCTGTTCCAATTTTGGATGAAAAATATCGAAGTCGTACTTTTCAAGTTTTTGTAAGTACAACGTAGAAGGAATTGCCACCATAAATGGGGTAAATATCGCATCAGGGATACTTTTCCTCCAATTTTTGGATTGAGTCTGCAATAACGAATCTTGAGGATTTGAACGAATAATTTCGATATTTTTTTCTCTCAACTTTTCTAACTTGTCCCTCGCACTAAGTATATGGTCATTTGAAGCTACCGCCGTTTCAAAGATAATGTTTTTCAACTTTTCCCGTATTTCCTTTATTTTTGATTCGTCCTTAATATGGCCCTGAACCATTCTTAACAAATCCTCTTGAGATAATTCAAACTTCGTCATCAAATCAATAGGCAAAGTAATCTGATTCCGCGAGCTTGCGTAATATTTTAAGCCTAATATCATTGAACTTACTGCTGTAGCTTGACCAATGTGTGCAGCAATATCGCTCACTTGAGACTGTAATTCCTGTGAGTGCTCTAATAGGCGAATAGTGGAAGGCAGAATATTTGGAGATAAAAGTAGTCCTTGAGTCAAATAATTAAGTTGGGAGTAGGTCCCTTCTCCGTAAGAGCAAATATCCTCCACAGTTCTAAACGTTGCATTTCGTAAGAAATGACGTCTTGTCTGAAGAAATTGGTGAAAATATGATATATCTAAATGTAAATCGTTCCTAATCGCATCTCTCAATAGCACAGAAATAGGCTCTCCTATGTCTCTGTCCGATTCATCTGTGAATGCTTTTCCTATAGAATCGCTCCAAAATTTGAATTTGAGATCTGCAGTAGTGACACCCATTGTGCTATTCAATTGATGCGATGCTCTCGATGATATTGATTCTGTATTCCCACCACCATCAGTTATTTTATTAATCTCTAAATTGAAAGCCCGGATCGCCAAAAATGCATTCCTTGCTGGTTCTGGGATGTATTGAGCAAGTATATAAGAAGACCTGTCAGACTTTTCCAAAATGGAGCTCACGTTCTCCACAGCATTGTGTATCTGGGCCTGATATGAAAATCTCCTAATTGCTCTTATGAACATGCTGCAGCAACTTTCGATTTCTATGAGTATGGCTTAAATCAGAAGCGAGATGTATGTTTATGTGCAGGTGACTTTTGAATTCATCTGAACCCTCATTTATCTTGTTAGATTCTGAATCTCTTTTAAAAGTATTTAAAACGTTCAATAATGAAACTTGTTTAATACCAAGTTCTGTAGTAACTTTTTCAATTTCTTTCCGAAGTTTTTCAATTTTATTTGGTATTGTTTTGCTGATTTTTATTCAATTTCATAGATATTGCACCAAATGCTGCAATAATCTTGAAACTAAAACGTATCGACCTAGTGTAAATATAAAATAAGGAAAGAAGTTAAATAAATAAAGTAGGTATTTAAGAAATGTCGTTCTAAACTCGTTTATCGTGGTAGTTTTTAAAGTCTCTACAATTGCTTCCTCACGTGACTGAAAAGCGAGAGCCATTTTACACCCAGTGATATGATGCGAAAGTTGCAATATTGAAGAATCACTGAAAAATACGATGAAGGTGGAGCCTTTGAGGTCCAAAGCGTATTTAGATATAACCATTAACTCGAGAAATATTGGAAGAGTAGTCCTCGAGCTTTTTGATGATATCGCTCCAAAGCTGACGGCAAACTTTCTAAATCTATGCAAGGGTTATACTGTCGCTGGAGAGTCCTTGTCTTATGTGGATACCGTTTTCCATAGAGTAATTAAGAACTTCGTTATCCAAACCGGTGATATAGAATATGGAAAAGAACTTGCAGACAAATATCCTCACCCCAAATTAGGAACTGGTAATGTTTCAACAATCAATTCAAATCAATTGTTCGAAGACGAGAATCTCGATGAACCACTTGATGAACCATTCAAGTTGTGCATGGCTCATGACAACCAAGTGAACTCCAATGGATCACAATTCTTTATAACGACTTTCCCGCAGCCTCATTTAAACGGAAAGCATTCTGTTTTTGGTAGAGTAATTCATGGAAAATCAGTCGTTCGAGAAGTTGAGCGAGTGTCCACCAGTAAGGATAATGTTCCTTCTCCTTCCAATATTGTCCTCATAAAAGCATGCGGAGAATGGACGGATGATATGGATATACCAATCTACAACGCAAGTTATAATCAAATCGGTGGAGATATTTATGAGGAATACCCTGATGATGATATGTTTATCGATAAGGACTCCTCTGAATCAGTTTACTCTGCTTCTTTAAAAATTAAAGAAAGTGGAACTCTTTTATTTAAGGCTGGAATCTACGAGGAATCTTTTTTCAAATACAGAAAGTGTCTTCGTTATGTCATGGAATATATACCTGATCAAGATCAAGAACCTCAATGGTATACAAAGTACTACAATTTGAAAAAAGCATTATACCTGAACCTTGCATTAGTCACTTTCAAATTGGGACAGTTTCAAAAATCTGTGGATTACGCATTGTACTCATTAGAGCTCGATGACTTGTCACATACAGAAAGGGCAAAAGCTCACTTTAGAAAAGGTAGCGCACTTTTGAAATTGAGGAAGCACGATGATGCATTAAAGGATCTTTTGGCTGCGCATCAGCTTTTACCTGGGGATACAATGATAGAGAAAACTCTCCAAACTTGCCAAGACCTTATTGAAGAGAAGAAGCAAACGCAAAAAGCGAAGTATGCGAAATTTTTCAAATAGGATATGTATACGAAAATAAAACTGAGGTATCCATTATAGCATCTATCTATCTATGTATATGGAAGTAGATACTGGCTAGGTATTAGCTGGCTCTTCACCAGTAGTACCCTGAGTATGATCTTCTAGTTCAATTTCTCCATTCGATTCCGCTTGAGGATTCGGTACAGCACTTTCCATATTAGTAGTTCCATCACGCTCATTGGCATCAACTAAATTTCGTACACCCATGAAATCAAGAACATCACCCACTGATTCAGTATTCCTGGTTTCTATGCCCCTCTCGGTTCTTCTACTAGCCATTCCAAGAGGGAAGAGGGGTTCCGAACGAGACGCTTCACTTCTTTGACTCCTTAGATATCTTATTATATGCGTGAGGGCATTATTTTCGCCTTCTTCTTCATCATCTGGGAGCCCAGAACCAGATCTTAAAATTCTTCTGAATCCCAATGGATTCGATCCAGAAGGGTCATTTCTGTCTCCTGTGGTATCATTATTAATAATATTTAAACTTGTAGTTGGGATCCCCTCAATTCCATTGATTGGTAGGTTAAATGTTGAAACAGAATTTTCATTACTGGGTGGCTCGGCAACAGAACTTCTGCATAAAGGACACGTAGTATGCAGCTTTAACCATTCAAAAAGACAATCCTTACCAAAAATATGGTCGCATGGCATTCTGACAGCCGTGTGATTAAAGTTGCCACGATAGTCAACCAAGTATACTTTTTCATCTCTGCGCCGATTCGGTTCATCTTCTCTTTCATTATCCAGTGTAGCTGTCGATGCCAGACCATCATCAGTTTTTCTTTTCTTAGTGATGACTTCATCATCATCCATACCAACTTCCGCTGCTTCCGGTGTTTCGAACCTTTCAAAGCAGATGGAGCACTGATGAACGTCTCCTAAAGAATCTTCCAGAACAGCAGGAAATGATTTGAATTTGTCGAGTGTTACCCCCTTTTCTTTATGTAAACCATTGATGATGCTTGAATAAGCCATTTGTGTAGCCAACCGAATAAATTCTTGTATGACTCTAGGGTCTCGATTAGATGAATTGTTGGGAAGGGATACGATGAGAGAACCAGTTCGATTTGGGTCGTATGGGTTGTTCTCATCAGAAAACACATAGTTCACTGTGATAACTATAGCCCGGTCGTCAAAATCTCCCCCTGTCAGAGGAGTGGTATCAGATATCGACGATAACGGACCATCACCCAATGTTGTAGTCGACATATTTGGAGTTATTGTCGAAGAATTATTATTATTCGATGCAAAGGGAGTGGATTCTGACTCAGACGTGGGCGGTAATACCACGCCATTCAAACTTGGGGAATCTGTACCATCTGAAGCTGATTGGGACTCTCCACCTAATCTCGACCGCGGAGATTGAAATCCCGAGCCTGTTTCGTTGCTGGTTCTCTCATTTTGATTATTATGCCTGCCTCTGAAATGGTGTCTGTGAATTCCTAAGAAGTTCTCCATGAAGCGCTCGAATATACCTCCATTTGCCCTATGACGACGATTTTCTGAATTGCTACCAGTCAAATTTTCTCGAGTCGATGATTGTTGTCTTGTGTTACTAGGGGGCACCTCATTGGTGCCATCGTTGTTATTAACTTCACCGTCCTGGTTGTTCATAGGTGCAATTTGTCAGCAGGTTAACCGAACGGTTCCTAATAAATTTAAAGCTTTGTCGGATTATTCGTTAACGAATGGTGCTCGACAAGGGATGATGTAACAGACGCAGCCGTCTATTGATAAACACTCAAGATAGTGGCAAGACAAAGATTAAAGGATAAAAGATAAAGATCAATAAAGTAGACGCAGGGGATCAAGGTGCATAAGTATCTATCGGAAGCAGAATGAGTATCACGTGCCTTGGTGAGAGCTTGTTATGCTAGTTGGTGGCCGTGAGAATGTTCTAGTAGATCATACGCTAGTACCTGGTCAGCTTGCGCTGTTAGTAATATTGAGGTCACTGGTGCCTGTGGATCGAGGTGACTTATCACGTGAATCAAGGCTTGTGGACCTCACCGGTTACATTTTTTGTTCGTGTGAGTCGTGGGACATGACTGTCCGATACGAGGTCCAAAAACAATCTGATGACGTCATCAAGATGTTGCCAGAGTTCGCTTAGCGTGGTCGTTCCATGCAGAAAACTAAGAAAAGAAGTGTGCTCTCTCCAATTTAGTCAGCTTATGTAATCCTACACTAAGACCCCTAACGAGTTCATCAATTAACTTTTTTAAGGCAACTTTAACTATTTCCTGTATCCTAACATTCCATACTTTATTCATCGTCTGAAGCCTCTTTACTGCTATAAAAATATCGAGAATTTGACGAAATTAGGCAATCAATGCAAGACCCACCACACCAAAAAGAGCCGATATGCATCCCAAAGTGGTTCTAGAACCAGAATTTTTATTGGAGCCACCGCCCATTGAAGAGCCAGTACTTGTACCACTCTGGATGGATGCACTCCTACTAGGGGCACCCTCCAGAACACTGCTAACGGCAGTGGCCGAATAACTAGGCGCCTTCACAGCATTAGGAACACTTGAGCTTATTTCTTCAATGTTTGAATCACTAGAGTATTTCACTGGTGCTAATGAGACTTCGAAATCATCCAAGTTAAACACCAAGTACGCATTTCTAATGAAATTATCACCAAGAAGAATAAAATCATCACTCTGGGGCATGACACCGAGGTAACATTGCCTTCCACGACTATCGTAAGGAAGTAACAAATCTGGCAAAGGAACCAGAATGTTCTGACCACTGAAGTTGTAGGTTACCATATTGGATCTATCGTTGGAACATGACATAAGATAGGCCTGATCCCTCGAGCTGTATCGTGCACCAAGGGTTGCAGCAAGGTTAGAAAGTAAGCCACTTGGGAAGTACGACAATGTAGAACCAGTATCCAACACAGCAGAATACCTGTTGTCAGTGATCGAGTATTCTTGTTTTGATGTGTTCAATTTTATACTATCAACAACCACCTCAATTCGAATGGCGGTTCCATAGCCCATACTTGCCTGTGTGTTGATAATTGGAACAGTGACTAGGTCTCCAGAATACTTTGCATGGTCAATCGCTCCAAACAAAATGGTTCCAGATTTGGAATTGTTTTGCCCCAAGAAAATGGAATAGGCGTTTTTCTTTATAATTCCGTCTGCTTTCAACTTTTCAGGGAAATTCAAGTACTGGTAACTTGAACCAGCTTCGCCGGCATTCGAGTATGTAGTTTCAAGTCCCGTTAAACCAATTCCAAGAACACCGGTCGTTGAAGAAGTATCGTTGACAACTGCAAAAGTCAAGTCTTTGATTGTTGTGTTGGTAAGAAACACATTATCGTAGCCCCAAACACCATTTGCAAAAGTATTGTCTGCATATTGGATAGAGAAGGCAGGCGCTGATGAGTTACGCTTGAAGCTATCGGACTTGTCGGTGTTGAACGAACCCAACTGGGTACAGTTATCATCGTCACCTCCATCTGATCCCGAACCTCCCATTCCACCGGACCCGCCTCCAGAACCACCAGGTACAAGGGAGTTGAAAATGTCTGGGAAGTTTGATGGGAAAGTGTCATCGGTAAAGAAGATAGTAGTGACACCTGCTTTATTCTCCATGACCCGACTAGGAACATCGCGTTCCGTAGGCGATGCCCGTTTATGAATTCCTCCTAATAATTGATTTTGGTGCTGTTCTCTCTTCTTTTGCAGCTCAGCCCTACACGTCAAATCGGATGACATGACCCACAAATCCGACGAACCGGAATCAATCAATACCCCAACCTTATCTCTGTTCAGGCCAATTTCCAATTCCACCATATAGTAGGTCTGCTGGTTGGTCACTTCTACCAGTAACAGGTCATCTCTTTTGACGATTCTGACCTCATCGTCATCTCTCTTACTCAATGAATTTCTATCGTTACCACGGTATATGTTAAAATCCAATTGCAATCCCTGGGAAACCACAACTCCCGCCAACAGTAACAACAGCAATACCAGGAACTTCATCTTGATATCTTGGGTACGGAAAACTGGAGGGATAAATATGAACGGTCAACAATCAAAGTGCTATGCAGATTGTGTTATTTATAACTGTGCCGTGGGTAAAAATTATCCCTGTAACGTTATCAGCCCTAATGCAATATCCAGACGTCACCCTAAATTAAGTTCCCCGAACTATATATAATTAAAGTGCGAGATGGAAACGTTGGGGGCAGTGCGAGTGCAGTTAGATGACGGCAGATGCCGAGAAGCTTTTTCGCCCTCGAGCTAGGCACCCGTGTAATACGGATGTCGCACCGGGGTTTCCTATAATCCCTATCAATGCTACAGTTGCCCCGTTATCTACTCCAATTGCCGACGCAGATATGCCAGGAATAGATGGTGAGAATGTCTTGTTCAAGATGGATTCTAAAAAATCCTGTCTGAGTGGTTTAATTGTACAAATCGCTTAGGCATAGTGCAACGCATGTTTCCGAAGTACAGTCGTTAGTAAAGAACGACTGTCATCACGCCAACGGTGTTCATCCCACTGTGAGGAGTACCCAAAAGAGAAGTGGGGACGAAGAAAGCGCCACATCGATGATTATCTACTTTCTCATGGGTCAAGCATTAATCAATCAAGGATAAGAATGAGTAAATCTGCATAGAATAAAATACGTATACAGTGCTTTTTGTATTGTTTCATACCTCGGACTGGAATTCTTCATACCCACGGAAAAATGATTCATATCAGTCACCGGATATTTTCATAGTAAGGACTATTTATTATTCGAACCTATCAACCAAAAATATTCATAGTAACCCATATGTAAATTTCATCTACATCGGTATCTGCCAATGTCTATGTCCTCAACAGGATCATTAATTCTTTTAAATGCACTATAACTGTAACAATTCTCTAAGAGAGACATCTCACATTCAATGCCTTGGTGTATTCAGGAATCAAGGTCCTATCAAATTTGATGAAACTACTCCTAATCGTCCTAAGTGTCCTTATAGTGTGGCAATTGATGGCTAGTCGCGCGACTACGACCCAAGCTGTCCTACTGTGGATAGCTGGGGTTACGTTATACGTTCCATACATCGGGGAATGTGTATGTTAATTGCTGGGCGAACCAGAATGGGGATTTTGCCTTTTCTTTCCAATGTGCCCGGGCTATAGGTAGGTCAATTGCTCAAATATGCATCGGAGTCAGTGTCTTAGGATCTATTACTGACCGAAAGTAAAGAGGCGAAATGTCTAACGACACCACGGATTCTTCGGCAATTCTGTGGTATATATTAATGTAACTAGGCAGTTAGAGACCGGTGATATAGATCAAGACTTGGGAGAGGGAATAAGAATTATACTTGCAGATGGTATCCCCATCGCCATTAACACTTCTGATGCTAATCCTTATGTCGGTTCTTCCATCTGGATCTCGAGATTGAAACCACAACATCCTGGTTCAACGAAAGGAGAAGAAACAATCAATGAGTTGACCGCGGTTTACAGGAGAACCAAACATGGTGGAATAGCAATTTCGCCTTTGGCTCCAATGATTACGAGCTCCACATTGTCAGAAATTTCAGAAAGAGAATTCGGAAACGTCGAAGGGGACTTCACCAAAAGTGAGGCAATATATCGAATGTCAATATGGCAAAGGCGCCCAAAATCTTTCATCTTTCAAGTATGGATGGAGATTATTCTGTAAGAACATGATGAACAACGTAGGAGTGGTTCATACCTCACCATGGAGAAATACTGCCTTACATAGCTATACAGGATCTTCCTCTAGGTTGGAATGTTCTACAAGGGTTTATGACGAATCTCATAGTGATGAATAGCCAGATTGGGACAAAGGGCTTTCACTTTAAGCTTCATCACTTTGCAGCCTAATCCCAGCGGCATACTTGATACTCCTTCCATAAATATAAAATACACTCAAACTTTTGAAAAATTACTTCCTATTATCGGAGAGGTCCTTGTAACGAATAAACGATGTTGTGCTTATTGCACGTGTGATATCATAAAACACTTCGATATATTTATTTTATATGGCTATACGTATGGGTTGTACCAATGCTGTAATCTATTTTCTAATTTGGATTTGCATCTGATTGAAGGCGATATCGGACATGTTAAAATACAAACATATATTTATACGATATGGCCCTTCAGGAAACCGATAAATTTATAATGTGCTTAGTAAGTAACTAAACAATAATAAGAGATACCTGTTCGACCAAGTGTCTACAACTCTGATGTGATTTACTATACTACTGCTGCCGTCAAAAACTTGACGACATCCCCATTTGAGAGGTGCGACTTTTATCCGGAAAACGATAGCCTCTCCATGAGATGCCAAGCGACTACACCCAAACAAGAAAATGCTGGGAACAAATTGTTCGCATCTACGAATATTATATTAGTGCGCGCGGGGCATTGCCCAGACAAGTCTATACTGGTTCTGAGACACAGCCCCAGCAAGGAGCGTTGCACCCCTTCAAGGTAGGATGACCTTATTGTTGCTCCAGATCAACCAATACTACTTCCAATGCAAGATTCCATAAACAGATTTGGAATCTTGAGCCTTGTAAGAAACATGTGACCATCGATCTGGAAGCAACAGATTCGGCTGCAGGAACAGAGAGACGCACAGTCACAAGTCTGCAGGAAAAGATGGTACACACAATATTGTGAAATACATTGAACTGGATTCTGGTGGTAAGCACCCCGCATGAAACCCACTCGCCCACCAATCAAATACCGTACTGATACACAACTGATACACCAGGAAGTATAGAAGATAGGGAAAAAGACAAGGCAACGGCTCTATCATGCGAGGTAACATCCGGATAGGAGAGGTATATCTGTCTTCCTGAAAATAATACACCTCCAGTCCCCGCTGCCGTCGTATCTTTCGAAAATAATTACCAAAAGGGCAGTGTAAGTAGTATTAATGCATCTGCCGATCATGCACTAGTAATAACTATGACTACTGGCCGTGCACGACAGCTCTGTATCATGGTGATATATTATACATTTTTTAATTTGACGCACCCCACAAGGTCAGAAATTGTACAGTTCAAACGAGCTGCAGATCTCCGATTGCTAGTTCCATCTATTCGCACTGTAGAATCAATTCATTCCTCAAGGGGCGGCACAACGTAAGCTATATATTCCTCAACCACTTCAGTGTTGAAATTATACCCCGAAAGAAGTGAATTGGTGTGTTCAATCATGTCTTGATCCAAATTTACTGTAGGCGTGATCGCAATGGGCTTATTGTCGACATGGCCGTCTTCGGGGATTTCAAGGTACGCGAAAAACTCCCACACCTTGGAAGCATAGCCCGTAAGCATTTCCAGTGATCCATAGTATGATGTGACCAATAATTCCCAATGTCTAGGCGCAACGTTTCTTTCGTATTCAACTAACAATTCCTCAACATTGTTGAAGAGAACCTTGTTTTCCTTAACGTACCTCGAAGTATCTTGAATGAAACCAATGGTAGACTTAAAAAATGCTGTTCGATTCAATGTGGCTAAAGCTTCGCTGTTAGCAAAACGATCGATCGTCCGGTGGAACGGCCCACTAATTTTTCTATAACTGTTTTCGAATTCCAAACGGAACTTCTTTTTTGAAATCATGAAGTATTGAAATACAGCCATGAATACAGATTGATAAACAAGACAGTTATAAAATGGTCTCATACAACCGTATTCATAATTGTTAGTTAATTCGACTAGTAAATCACGCGAACCTCCATATTTCCCTTCAATGAGTTTGTCCAACAACGTGAAATGATTAAAAAGATGGATCATAGAAGTAAAGTAAGACGCATATCTCAACGATGGAAAATATCCTGCTTCGACACGAATAAAGCTCAACCATCTCACAAACAAACTGACGGTGTACTGATTCATAATCAACAAGTTGACCAGATTTGTATCCAAAGAAAAGTTAGAAATTTCCTCTTCGGTGGGGGACGCCAGCGTCTTCAAATATTTCATTTGAATTTCTTCGAGCTCGTCCTTTAACAACCCAACCACATTTGCATACAAGTAAAGGTATCTTCTGATAATTTGTACCCTTGATACTGTGTGTACATCACGTCTATAATACAGTCCCCACATTTTGAAGTCATAGCGAGTTACTGGGTTAGTCACCATTTTCAAATTGTCTCCGTAGAGGAAGCGAAGAATCTTCGCGTGAGGTAAAATCGTCCCTTTTAGCTGTGGTGACGACAACAATGATCCTTTGAATTGAAAAAATGAGAAATCAATTTCTATAAGACGAATTTGTATCCAGTAGCGTGCTAAGATTTTAAATTCAATGGATGATGGGTATTCAGGAACATTACTATCAGTTAAAATATCTCCGGATATAAGAGGAGGGATTCGAGCTGGAGTGGTGTCTTTTTCTGGATCTTCAATCATCCCCACAAAATCATTATTTAAAACCACGTAGTTTAATAAGTTATTAAATTCCAAGTAGTTTTCCACAATTTGATTGTTAAGAGTGTAGTAGTTCTTGATGATAAAGTACCAGTCCAAAAGATACAAAATATCAGTTGTCTTTTCATACCTCAAGATCTTCAGACGCAAGAATTTCGAGATTTTTACCCAGTCCTCAGTAAGATCCCAATTGGGCTTATAGATAGAACTCTCCACTAAGAAGTTGTTTAGTCCACCATCTTCTAATAAGAGTCCATTTGCAAGAATCAAGAAAAACATGGTTATAATTCTCATTTCTAGCAAATTAAAGGTAAAATTTTTGCTTATGTCGTGGTCCTGGGTCGCAATGATCTTATTATAAATTATCTCATATTGTCCTAGCAAAATGTCATGGTTTATCAACATTGAAACATGAATATACTCACTTTTTAGATATAGTTTCTGGAGCTGACGTACGATGTTGAAAGAATTAGGTAATAATCTTTTTATTCTGCCTAGTTCAATCATAGAAATCTCGACCTTGGTATTAAGATCATCATGTAATTCAGAGTCAATAGAACTCAAATTGTTAGAAAATGGGTTTTCCCAATATGCTTGCATTTTAACTGTAGGAATAGGACTGGGATTTACGCCAAAGCGAAAATTTTCCATTGGTGATTGGATTGCAAGCAGACTACTACCTGTGGGCAGAGTAGTAATTGTGGATGAAGGGCTCGGTCTTGTGGCGAGAAATTGGTTTAATGGTGTGCTAGCAGGCAATAATGTGTTCACTGAGCCATTAGAATATGGATTATACAATTGGGGAGGCATTTGGGACGGTTGTAGTTGATGCAGGATATTTGCATGATGATGTGGGTTGTGGTGGTGGTGCTGCTGATGATGATGAGGTTGTTGTTGTTGTTGCTGTTGTTGTTGTTGTTGTTGTTGTTGTTGTTGTTGTTGTTGTTGTTGTTGACGATAGGGTCCATATTGTTGGTCCTGATTAGATATTGATGGTAATGCATTTCCGGTCGACAAAAATTCCCCCAGGGAGGGAAGAGGCTGCTGCTGTTGGGCTGAGTTTATAGGTACAGGGGTGCTCTCAACGCTAAGTGGGATTGCATCGAATCGCCGGCCGTTGGCAGGAAACTGACCTGGAAAAGTAGTTGATGGAGCAAAGCCGAGATTAGGCGTAGCCGGGACGACAGGAGCGTTTTGGTTTGGTTGGTTAGGAGGATCAGCAGAGGGACTTTTCACGTCAAAGTCCTCTTGAACGCTCACAAGACGGGTTTTCTTCTTTGATCGTTGCTTTCTTTCTTGGATTCTGGTCAACTCTTCTCTAGATGGAGGTCGTGGAGGCGACTCCAAACATTTGTCTTTCCGTTTGAATTTGACACAGGCAGAGCATGGAATCTGAAGATCACATTTAATCTTGAGCATTTTGCAGGACCCACAACTGTAGCTTCTCCGCTGGCGCTTCTTTGAGTCCTGACGCTTTGTGCCCTGCTGTCCCTCTGTCGCAGAATGCTTTTCTTCCACCATGTTGATAGTTGGAACCGGTACGAAAGGTTAGGACCAACTTGAATGAATGAGAACAACTGGTAAAGTTACACCCACCGGGTTTTAGCAAGCAGTTTGTTTTTGGAATTAACGACAACAATATCACAGTCAATTCTATCTACAATTTGAACAACCTTGGGTGGTTGTTTATCTCACGTGACTGATAGATGACATTGCCGTTTTGTATTCTTCGGTGACCCCTGCGCCTGCACAAGTCGTTTCCCATCTGTTGTTTTTCATCAGCTGTTGTAGTCGTTGACGACTTGTAGACGTAAAAACAGAACTTGTTACTTTCAGCCTTACTATAGGATCGCTGAGGGCCTAACCGCCGATCCTCATTGCAGTAACCGTTATTGCTACAACATTGTGCCTCGGTGGTTTTCGCTTATCAGCTGGTTTTCACGTGAGCAACCTGGTTTCTGCCGTCTCCCAACAAGCATGGAAGCACTGGTACTGTAGAGAACACGCTGCCGTTGTGCCCTGGGACGTTGAGCCGCACACGCCGGCCACCGAGTCGGGCCCGCCGTGCTACCTCAGCACACTACCTCAGCGCACCTCGCGCTACCAGGCAACGGCGCCGGCCACCCACTCTCGCCAGGTCCTCACTGAAGTTGTGGTGGGCACACGCACAAACCAGCCAATTGTCGTTGAACAAATTTTAATACACTGTCTACGCAGAGCCTAGGTTAGTTGTACTGGATTGAGGTGAAAAGAGACACGGTCCCGTCCTATTCCAATTACCCCATAGATATACAATCAGCTCCTCGGCCCAGATTGGTTCAGGTGTTTTGCTCCGGTATACTATCCCTACACAACTTCATCTACAAATATGATCTCCACAACCGCTAGAAGAGCTCTCAGAACCAGAGCAGTTGCACTGGCTGTACGTGGAATCCGTTCAGCTGCTGTCATCAACAAGGACTACTCTGACCACTTGATTGACTTGAACCAGCTCCCAAGAAGGCAACCATCTGACGTTCATGTTCCTTTAGTGAACCCGGCTGAAAAATACAAGGTGCAAATCGAAGAATTGCATAAGTTTGGTAAATACATCATGGCCTGTTTGCCTAAATACATTCAACAGTTTTCCGTATGGAAGGATGAGTTAACCATATACGTTGCACCATCTGCTGTTAGACCAGTGATGGTGTTTTTGAAGAATCACACTTCAGCACAATTTAAGACCGTTGCTGATGTCACTGCCGCTGACTATCCTTCCAGAACCAACAGATTTGATGTTGTCTACAACATGTTGTCTGTTCGTCACAACTCCAGAATCAGAGTGAAGACTTATGCCAACGAGACCAGCTCCGTTCCTTCCGTAGTTCCTATTTTCAGCGGTGCTAACTGGTTTGAAAGAGAAACCTACGATTTGTTCGGTATTTTCTTCGAAGGTCACCCAGATTTAAGAAGAATCATGACTGATTATGGTTTTGAAGGTCATCCGTTGAGAAAGGACTTCCCAACTACCGGTTACACAGAAGTCAGATACGATGAAGAAAAGAAGAGAGTTGTTTATGAACCATTAGAATTGACTCAAGCTTGGAGAAACTTCACCGTTGGTTCCTCCGTTTGGGAACAAGTTGGTGAAGGTAAGGACTTCACTCCTGAATCGTTCAAGTTGCCAACTCCAGAACCCGAACCTGAAGAACCAGAAAAGAAATAGTGGTGACAGTTAAGAATACAACTCTACCTAAGCATACAGGGGACAGTTAAGTTTATTCTATCCTCGGACCATTTTTAATTTCTCATCTTTTCATGCATTCTTATATAGTATTTATTGATCAAAAAAGATCAGTTAAACGACTACTGTAGTTCAACCACGACATTTATGCCCTTAAACTTGTCACTTCTTCTTGAATCTTGGATAACTCCTGAGTTTTCTGGTTCAAGAACTCTTCAAGGGTTGTAACTTGAGATTCAATCAAATCTATATCATTTTTCACATCACTCAAATCCTTGTCATTATTGCCGTTTCTCGACTGGGTTAACAATCCTTCTTTGTATTTTAATAACTGCTCAAATTCATATTTTACCAACGAATTTTTTTTGTTATCCTCATCATATTGCTTGGATCCATCCTCCACCCTTTCGAGCAACCGCTCCAACTCCGTCAATTCTCTTCTTAGTCTCACTTCTTCCCAATCGGTACCTTCAGTGGCTGAGAAATCAGTACCTTTTTCACTGGAGGTCTGCCCAATCTTGCTAAGATAAGCATTAGCAAACTTCTTGGAACCGGGAGCAGTGTACTTGGAGTTACCAGAAGTCTTGTTATTGGAGGAAGACAAATCATAACTAGGGATTTCCTTGGAAAAAGTCGCTCTTAACGAAACAGGAACTCCCCTAGGAACTCTCTTACCATTTTCTCTTTGGTTCAAAATATGTAAAAAGACCAACACTTGGTCTTTGTCGATCGTCTCAAATGACTTCGGGTTGACCAAGTTCCACGCAGAGGAAATATCGCTGGAAGGCACTTTGCTCAATGTATTGTATAACGAGCTCAATGAATCGAATCTGACTCTTCCGTAAGAATCACTGTTGGAATTGTAAATCGTCTCGTAGGTCGACTTGTCTGTAGGTGAAATGTACCAATCAAAGTCGTCGCTCAAGGAATCTTCTCCATCGTCGCCATCCTCATCGAAGTTGGTATCGAAGTTGGGATTCCCATTGACGGCACGGTTTGCCTGTATCAAGTGAGCCTTGGATCCTGGTACCAACCAGCCTGGTAACTCCGAAGGTATGCTGGAAACAGAACCATTTACAAGATCAAAAATCAACCTCATAGTGATACAGAATTCTTCGAAGTCCAATTTTCCATCGTTATCGATATCGGAGAGTTCCCAAATCTGGGACAACTGTGAGTCTTGAAGTCTCGAATTCTTCAATACAGGAGACACCTTGTCACCGGTTAACTTGTTGTTCTCGGGCTTTAGTCCCTGGAAAATCTCCCAGTACTTCTTAATCTCCCATTCTTCCAAACGTGGCATGTTAGGGTAGGTATAGGATGTCAATTGAAAGTAGATGTGTTGGATGTGAAGACAAAATTCTATGCGTTCCGATAACTGCGTGGAAGCTACCTGATTCTGCGTATGGCGGCTTCGCTTTGAATAGACTGGAAGCGACTGTGTGGTACCTTCTTGGCGATTTCAGACATAGGAGTGCCCGTGACTGCGGTCAAGCTATCAATCACGTGACATACAAATACTTTGCCATAGTTATGACGTGTGGAGATGATACAGATGTGCGACTCGTGGTTTATACGAGGATACAGTTCTTAAATACATTTGGGAAGGAAAGCACCACTATTCTAAGATAAGTCTTAGCATGAAACTGCAGGTATAATTAAACATATCAAACCATCCAGAAATTACGGGCGGTTGGTGTAGTGGTTAACATATCTGCCTTCCAAGCAGGTGTCACGGGTTCGATTCCCGTACCGCTCATTTCTTTTTCCTGTTTTTGTAGAGTATCCAATGACTTAATGTCATACAAGGACGTTCCACATTCTACACTTAAGGTTATATAAACCAATGAGTTCGGATGTGATGACATTTATAAAGCAGCAAATATATTTTTCTTATCTCTATATACATATGTCAAGCTAATTACGTAGATGTTCGGACTTTATCTGTGCACACGAAAATGTAACATAGTTAACATCCTATTACATTTCAGTCGTCATTTTCCAGTTTGTTCCTAGTTGATCATGCAGCCCTCAGTTCAAGCCTTCTCCTCGTCGTCCCAATCGTATCTTCCTTCTATTATGTCCACTAACCCATCTTGAATAATGGAGCTCTCCTCGTCCATTGGAATCTCGCTCAATTGTCTCTCCTTCTCGGTCCCTCCCATAAGGTTCTTCATTCTCCAGCCAAACTCCTTGAAGCTTGAAACGTCAAGGATCCAACACCCACCAAAGATCAACATTGACGAAACGGATCCACAGAGTAAAGTGCCAGTACCCACAGCTACTGCCGCATCTGAAGTGAAATTATAACTTAATGGAGGAGAGTGGTTACCTTGAAACAATGTAGGCACATACTGACGTGTCACGGTGGACTTATAAGCAAATCTAGATGCAAAGATGGTGACTGCTGCAGCGGTGAAGAATAGTCCCATTTGCTGCTTTCGGCGTTTTAGGTATTCATCAGAGGCATCCGCAACTTTGAAGTTGTAGTCTCCAAGGAGCTTGCGCAATGTGGTTATTTCTGTCATGTCGGGACCGATCTGGTGGCAGCTTCAGTAGTCTCTTGTAGTGACTCCCAATCGATATTCCTCTTATGGCATATACTGGTGCGTGTATGGTTCAATTTTCATTCGCACCAAAATCTTCTACAATAGCAGTTGTCAACGTCTTTCAACAAAGTAATACATATAATTAGTGAATAAAACAAGCATACAAATATCGATAAACAAAATGAAACTCGACAGGAAATAAAAATTCTAGTTTACAAAACTCGAATGTAAGAGACGAATTATTAGATCTCTTCCTTGAATAATCCTCCTTTGTTTGCACGGTTGTTTCCTAATGAGATATCGTCATCAAAGAAACCGGTACTACCAAGGGAGTCGGTTTGAGTGGGTTGTCTCTTGTGTTCTGGAGCTGGTTTAGTATCAGCTTCTTTAACTTTATCAACTTGACTGGCAGGCTTAGCCACTGGCTTCGAAATAGTCGTCTCGCTGGCCTTGGCAGGAGTTGACTTTTCCTTGCTCGACTTAAAAAGGTTGCTCAATCTCTTCAAACCCTTGTTTTTGATGATACTGTGGGTTTGATTGGCAGCAGCAATGGCAGTAGCGCTACGCTTAGGAGCGGGCGGAGGAACAAATGGGGCTGGGCCATTTCCGAGTCCCTCCTTAGTTTCAGCGGCACTAGCATCTTTAACTGCGGGAGCTTCGACAGAAAACAATGAACCAGTATCTCTCAATTTAGCTTCGTCCACATCAGATCTCAAGTGGGGTGGCAACTCATTGTTAATCTTGTGCTCATCCTTCACTCTTTCGTCGATATGAGTCAAAATTTCTTCTTTTTGAGATGCTTTGTTGGTCAAGTGTTCCTTCTTTTCATTTTCTAATTGCTCCAATTGTCCATCAAGTTCCTTATGAGCATCATTCGCTTTCTTTAACTCATCCGCTGATTGGATATGTAACTCATCAACTTGCTTAGTGGTTTCCTCATGCTTGGCAATGGCGTCCTCTAAGTCCTTGGTGTACTTTTCAATCTCAGCCTTAGTCGATTCCAATTTGCTAGTCAATTCAGCTACCTTGTCTTCATTTTCTTTGTTCAAAGCTTCCGCATTCTCGACTTCCTCGGTCAATTCATCTCTTGCGTCAGTCAATTCCTTCAATTTGGAGTTTTCCTGTTCCAATTCTTCCAAGGTAGGCTTCAAGATCTCGTCTTTTTCATTTTGCAAATCAGTCAATTCTGCCTTACGGCCATCGATCAATTCTGTCTCTTCACTATCAATGCGGTCCTGGTTAGCTTGCTTTTCAGTAAGAAGTGTTTCCTTTTCTCCTGCATGCTTTTCTTCTAACTCCTTCAATTCAGCTTGGCTTGCTTCAACCTCCGCATGTCTTTCAGTTTGGTGCTGAGCAAACACTTCATCTTCACCAGCCTTACGTTCTTCATGATCGGCAATTCTCTTTTGTTTGGCAATTTCTTGGTCAGCCCTTTCTTGACTCTTTTGCTGCACCTCCTCATTTTTGGCCTTCCTATGCAACAGAAGTAATTCTGCATGCTTCGACTGAGTGATCTTATCATTGGCTCTCTGAGTTTCGGCTTTAGCGTCAATATCGTTTAACACTGGTTGCACAATAGTAGAGGCCAACTTATCAATTTCACTTTGTAAGATTGTCAAACCACCACCCAATTGGATAACACCAACTTTGTTCTTTGCAAGCCTTTCTTCACTCTGCTTTTGGGCAATTGCCAAGGCGTGAGCATACGATTGCGCCTGAGCTTTGAAGTCGATATTAGCAGAACTGATAGTATTTAATCTTTCTTGTGCTTTCGCATTGGCAGCAGCCAACAAGGTAGCATCAACGACATCCACAGCAGAGAATGTTTGACTTCTACGCTGGTTAGCAACTTGAGTACTGTAGCCGGCACCATGCTTCAATGAAGCAGCAGCACCACTTGCAGCCAAGTCTTCCTCACTTTGATCCAAATATTCAGTTGGAGGTTGGTGGGACGCCACTTTGAGCCCTGAACGATAATCCGCTTCAGGATTGAATCTCGAGTTCAAGGATTTGGTGGAGTTCTTGTTAGCCAAGGCACTGATTTTATCAATATTAAGAGCAGTGGCAGAACTCTTGGTAGCCAAACCACTTCTGGAAACATCTTTGGTCGGATTGATTCTGGACGTCATGGTATTGGTAGAGTTGGCGGTTGCAGCCTTGTAAATGGAGCCACCCTTCAAGCCTGCGGGGATACCAAGGCTGGTGGTGGTGCTGGCGGTAGCATTGGTAGACATACTAGAGGTTCTGGCGTTTGCAGCGGCAGCATCAGCATAAGCATCAGTCAGGTCTCTAGACCAGGCGGTGATGTTGCCTTTTTTAGCGGCCAATGCTGCTTGGTGAGCTTCCGCCGCTTCGACTCTTTCGTATGAAGGCTTGACAGTCAAGTCGGCGGAGGCCGCCAACAAGGCTGCGGTGTCAGAGGCACTGGAGTTGACACCAACCGAGGCAGAGCTAGGCAGCGTATAGATACCTTGCTTCAACTTCTGTTGGTATAATGCCTGTTGTGACAAAGGCTTACCCGAGGTCTGGTATGACGAACGGGACATGGTCAACTTGGAGTTATATTAACGATGATAGAAGATGGTAATTGCTAGATAGCAACTGCAGGTCGATGATGGTTTACTAGGGTCCCAAGCGTGTCAATTGCAAAGGATGAAAAGTTTCCGCTTATTCAAATGGTAGTTCCTTTCAAATGAAACTACTCCTCGTCAATAATGCCACTAGTAATTAGTAGTGGAGCGAGATTAGCAAAGGAATGGGTTGTAACGAATGAGAAAACGGATTGGCAAGTACTTCGCAAGGTCAATCGTCTGGCGATGAGAAGTGATGACTCTGAAGTTGTTAGCTGTGTGTAGAAGTTCGATAGTTTCCGATAGTGGCCGTCACGCTTGCTAACAACCCTTGCGTCCATTTTAGGAATGGGGAACTGCCGACTGCATATAGGGGTTCTACGTTGTGGGCACTGGAGATTCTGCACCTGTACACGACCACCAGCCACTGTTTTCGTACAATACAACATAATTATGACTTCCAAAAGGCGCCATATTTCAAGGAGATGACCTAAGCGAAGAAAACTGTGCACAAATTCGGCAGGGTTCCCCAGAAGCACCACCTCCAATCAAGCTTTTGCCGCTGTCTTTGGGCGATTTCGGCACGAACGGCTCTGCAAAACTCACGTGGACCAATACCGATAATAGGGGCTCGCAACCAAAGGGCTTCGAGTACATTAGATTAGGGACCGACACCAGGACAACAAATGGAATTGAAAGGACTATACAGCTGTAAGCTGGGTCTATAACGGAGGGGCATGTAGAACGTTACCATTCCACCGAGGAGGATAGCTTTCTAAGTCGCTGAAAGCTCAACTACGCATACCTATTATGGACATTTCATGTCCTAACTAGGAACATAAGACGCATCATATTTTGGTTTTGAACAATAAAAAAATTGGACGAGTCAGGAATCGAACCAGAGACCTATCGCATGCGAAGCGAACGCGCTACCAACTGCGCCACACGCCCTATATCAGGGACATTTTTGTGTGAATTCATACCGTGACAAATTATGGACAGCTCAATTTAATGCTATGATTTCTTAGCTCTAATTCGGTCTCCACATGTTAGCTATCCAAGTAAGACTTATTCTCGATAGTTGAGAGTTTTTCTTTCCTTGCCAAACCAAAATTCACCAGTATCGGAGCGGAGGACCCCTTCTGCAATCAACCAAGCACTCGAAAACTGGAACAATCTGTTGGTTAGCCGTGAATTCTAGGGAAAGATATTCACGCTGGAATTGCTAGTGTGAACCGTTGCAGAATCTACGAGTATTGATAGTACTCGAATGAATTCTTGGGCACGATGTCTGGTTCCCTTTTTTTATCTTTGCATAGAGAAAACATCAACTGGACAACGACTGGATGAGCAGAATAGGCCCAGGACATTCCCCAATCCGGCAGGGAGTTATCTCATAAAGCCAAATTTGCTTGAATTAACCCAAGACAGTTTAGTTTACCTGAAAAAATCACCTCAAATTCTCAATACCATTTGAACAGTTGAGGCCCCTTTATTCCATCTATAACATGTAGGTATTATGAGCAAGCCATAATTCTGGCCATCTATGGAAGTTTGTTCAAACGTCTGCGTCAAAATGCATTGTTCATTAGGTGGTAATTTTTGCTTCAACAAGGATCTAGGAAAAGTTCAGTTTGTCTTATGCAGCACAAAGCAGTCGCCATATCACTGCAGTTACAAGCTACCTTGCATCATGTGATGCAAAGGCATATTTTGTTCTCATATCTCGATCTGCTTTAGCCAGCCACCCTCACAAGTTGGCTCCCCCCAGAGTGCGAAATTTTCAGAAATCATTACATATCCTCTTAAGGAAAAGACCTAAGCGAAGACCATACAAGGTTCATTGCGTGCTCCATCCAAACTATGCCTCGTATTACCAACCCTCGGGGTCGAGATACTGGGCTCTATCGGAATATTCCTGGGGATCCTACCCCTACGACCCTATCAACTACCAGAAAGCGTCGCTACCATCCAGGTACTTTGGCGATTAGAGAAATCAGACAGTACCAGAAATCCACTGACCTTTTGATCCGAAAGTTGCCATTTGCCAGATTGATCAAAGAGATTTCCACAAATTACATCGGAGTCGATTACGGTATCAGATGGCAATCCAATGCCATATTGGCATTGCAGGAATCTTGCGAAGCATTTTTAGTCCACCTATTGGAAGATACCAACTTGTGTGCATTGCATGCAAAGAGGGTGACGATTATGAAGAGAGACATTCAGTTGGCAAGAAGGCTCCGAGGCCAGTTTTAGTGTTGCTAGAAACTTCAGGTGTTTCAAACATGCACCCATTGACGTACTTGGTTCATGGGTATTGAGCTCCGAATGGTCCAAAATGCCCATGAATAGGAATTGTGGGTCGACACAATAGTTTTGGGTGAATTCCTTCAAAAATATTCGAGTTCTCTCACCTATCAAAGATAAAGAGTTGAATATGAAGGATGTTTCTAATGTGACAATACTTCAACTACTAGGCCAAAGTTGCGGCCAAAAATGTTCCAGACTTTCGAGTGGGTGACTTTTTAGGGATCAGTTAGCACCCCACCCCTTGGGGAGATACCGGCTTTGGGCTGTGATGTTCACTTCCCCCCTCTAGTCTAGTCTGGGAATTCGCAATTTTTTGTTAGGGGGACTATCCTTAGAGTTCTAGCCCCAGGTTTTCCTATAAGCGATAATACCGGCCTAATCCAACTGCAGGACTGTTGTATAGTGTAGGTTTTAAGTTTGCTCGCTACCGGCTATATAGGAACTAGTTTGATATGAGAGAGATGATTTTCACGTAGCTTGATTCGCATCTCCGATTCAATTAATGGTCAGCCTATTTGGAGCCGTAGTAGCTGCAGTTCGCCAATTATGCAAAAAAATTGATGTATGTCACTTTATTGTAACGTTGCAAAGTAGCCTGGTCTATTGTTAGGGCGAGGTAGATAACTAACAAGTAATGTGTCTTAATCCAACCTGTTAGATTAGAGTACATTTTACTACAGCTTGTCTGGCGCAGATTCTAATGACGTCGGATAAAAACCAATGTTTTAATTGCTTGCCTCTAGACAATAGCTATTGATGGAATAAGAATACAATGTAGGAGTAGAGTGCAAGCGAAAGTTGCGCAACAAAATTCAACACCACCGAAATAAGACATAAGGTTAAGGTTAGCTTGTTGGGAAAGCTCAACACAAAGATAACCTAATGGTCCAATCGGTAATGACGAAGCTACACGCACCATGACTTCGGTTGTAGATAAGGCCTGAGTAATTGAGATCTTTTTGTACTGGCCAACTGTAGGCGAGCGCCCTGATACTTCTGGGCGAGGTGCAGTACTGCATATCGATGAGCATATATCTTGATTGCATGCGCGAGTGTCGAGAGCGGCTGTGGTGTAAACATCCACAATCAGTTGGCTAACAGGCTGTGGTGAATGGCATTTAAGGAGGTTTTAGGGATTGCAGGTGTTTTCTTTTATTGGAGAGCCCTGAAAGTCTCTAGTAGTTGGGTAGTCTCGGAACGACCAATGCCCCTGATAACCGTTCATCGTATGCAACGTACCCGTATGCACCCGCCTGCAGCATTTGCACTGCATGTTCAAGTAATATGCATACACCATCATCTCCGCAGAATTACGTGCGTTTGTGGTACCGTGCTCATTTAATAATCCCGATTTGGCAACCCGTCAATAGAACAATCAGCCCTATTACTGGCCATTGGCACAGTTGTGGGGTGACTCTGGCCCCTAAATGCTACAGATATAGGGTCCCATCAACGCCGATTACCGCCATTCACCTCGGAGAACCTCTATGAACTTCCTCCACCGTCGTAGCTACTGTCAACCATGCATTAGCGTACCTTTTCCCTAAGCCGGAAAAGGTGCTTATTCATTTGAGTGGACGACTTCATTACAATAAACCTCGCGGGCGTCCACCTCACAACTAACCATCCTGCCTGTAACATATTCGGAATGTCCTTTTTCCGATATTATTGTTTATCTGCCAGATGCTAGAGGACTTTGCTTTATTATATAAACCACACCACCTGCACTCGACCCAGGTTCTAATACAAACGGCAGCCGTGTGTTCCACCTTTAGGTACCGCTAGAGTGACGATGGCCACCGTTACTACCACCAAGAAGAAGAAGCTTGTGTATAAGCAAGATCCTGATGGTGTATTCCGATTGAAGAAAGTCGACAATGACGAACCATCCAAGCCCTCACATGCATCAACTCCACCCTCGGAGACCTCGGCCGGTCTAATGGACGAACTTTTGGATTTATCGTACAAAATCATTGACACCAGTACCGGGCCATCCAAAGACGATTCAGCCCCAGAAGAGCCGGTTGCAGTGCACCGGTCAGCCTCTCCTGAACCTTCGTTGGGACCCTCGGAGCACCTGCCCACCAAGACTCCATCGTCTACTGCACAACAAGATTCGGCGCTGGCGCACGACAGAAAGCGCATCAAGAAAACAAAGCCTAAATCGAAACTGTCAACAAAGTCCTCACCAAAGTCAACAAGGTCCCCAGAACCGCTCCCGGTAAACTCGTCACCCACACCAAAGATCTCCTGGATGACAATGGCAGCAGACGAACTAAAAAACCAGGGCAAACAATTCCATCCTCCCAGCTTCGTTTTAGGGGCCGTGGCTGCTGGTGCAGTGTATGTGCTGCGGGCAGCACTTACGCACTATGCATTGGTGTTATTTAATCTTCTCAAATTCGCCATTTTGTGGGGAGTATTGATGCTTGGGGTATTCTGGTGGTCTGGGGTGGTGAAGCCCCAGGATACAGAGCGTCTCGCCGAGGCTTGGAATCGGTTGAAGTCCACATTGGGCTGGAACCCAGGACCAGTTCAACATGGCGCGGCTGAAGAACACGAAGAAGATTATTCAGAGGACGAGGAATATGAAGACGAGGAAATCTATGAGCATGATGACTTGCATGGAGACATCAAGTCGGCACATTCCGACCGCTCCATAGGTTCTTTGGTGGAGGAGATTCCTGCTCCTCCTCCCGCAGTACGTAGGAATACTCTCACTCGAGTGACTCCGTTCAAGTACAGCCCCAAAACCCACCAAAGTACTCCCGACTTGCACCAGAAGCCATCACAACCACCTAAGCTCAACCGGATCCATACCACGGGTCTACGTAGTGCTCCTCAAAAGAGCCCTACAGGCAGAACTGCTCCACCCCGCAAGGCCCGGCATGGATCCATGGACTCGAACTCTTCAAACAAACGCTTGCCCCCCTATCCCAAGGAAGCGGAGGAATTGCCTTTCATTAACGAGGTTAAGTTGGTCAGCCATGACCAAGAGTCAGAATATCTGGTTGAGGATTCAGGTATGCCCCAAAGACTGAACACCACAATGAGCAAGAAATCGGTCTTGGGCACAAGATCGAATTACAGCAAATTTTTGGCTGGAGTCGAGGGACATGATGAGTGAGCCTCTCCTAGAGTTGGATCTGTGCTCCGTAACTTCAGGTCCAACCGTTTCAAACTGGTCTCAACTCGCGAGGACACGTAAAACATTAATATCGGGATATCTGCATTCCAGGTGTCCTAACAACACTCGTTGGACTCACCTGTCTACAAACACTTGCATTTACGTCAGTCATATAAATAGCATAAACTTGTTTTAAGTACTGTAGAAAGTGGCTGGAGAACATGTCCGCGCTACCACATATATGTGGTCGTGCACACCGCAAAGCCTTAAAAATTCAATTTCTGTCAGTAACAACAACCACTACTCTCCAATTGACTCATGCCGTTCTACAAAGAGGATAGTTACCTCGTGGTATATCCAGGGTCGTCATACACGCACTTCACCTTCGGATTGCAGGACCTGTTGGCTCCTCCACAATACAAAATTCCCTCGGTTGTTTACCAGAATCCCGAAACCAAACAATATCAGGCGCAAAAGTCCGACCAACTGATAGAAATACACCCTATTCAGGGCTCTAGAATCGTGAACCTTGATGGGTTCAACCAGCTCTTAAAAATAATCTTGCAGAGCATCATAAACTCCAACCCTATTGTCACTATTAACCAGATTCCATTACTACTTATCGCGCCTTCTTTGACATGGACAAGAGGTAACATAGAGTACATCACCAAATTTGTGATTGAGTCACTAGAATTTACCGCGTTCAACGTGGTTGATATATCTGTAGCCTCAACCTTTGGTGTTGGTTCCTCGCCCAACTCTGTCGTCATCAAAGTTGGTGCCGACTCTATTCAAGTGGTACCTGTGGTGGGAAACCAAGCGATCAAATTTGGTGGTAAACATTTGAAGTTTGGTGCCAATTTGATAAATGAGGAATTGAAAGCAATCTTACCCAATTTCACTGAAAGACAAATCGAAGAATTGAAAACTTCCGGAATATATGAAGTGTTGAATAATCATGAAGGATCTTTCTATTCGTTTGCGGATTTGAAAAAAGTTGATAACTCTGAAGAATTTGATGTGGCCAAAATGGTGGCACAGACCACAGATATCAAATCTTTGGCTGAAGACCATGAAGAAAAGAAACCCAATAAGGAGCTTGAAAGCAACTATTTCATCGACTCAGAGACAAAAGAGCGGGTTTATGTGGGTAAGGAAAGATTTCAGGGTTCGAACAAGCTTGTCCAAGCTATTGCGACTGCCATGTATGAAGCTTTGGCAGTTGTTCCTGATACAGAGAAAAGACAGGATTGTTACGATAACATGATTTTTGTCGGGTCTACGTTTTTGATCCCAGGTTTCAAAGAAGCTATATTATACAAGATCGTCGAAGACTATTTGGTGAAGGAGCCAAGCACCGCAACAGCGAAAGAAACTAACCCAGAAGGTGTCAACCCCGCCATTCTTGCCTATCAGCAAGCGGAAGAGTCCAATGAAGATACCGGAAACAATTTAGCCCAGGTTCCTAGTTCGGTCAAGATATGTAAATATCCCGAATACTTCCCTGAATGGAAGGAGCCAAAGGAGAAAGGAGGCTCGTGGCATGACGTCTACTTCCTTGGTGCCCAAATCTACGCCAAACAAGTGTTTTCCAACAGTTCAAACCATGGTAGAGAATTGTTTGTCGACACCGATGTTTATGAGGAAAAGGGTCCTCAGAGTATCTGGGATGTAAGCATTTAGATCTTTGTTTATACCAGGGACCTAGCAGCGTCATCAGCTGCTTCTCTATTAATGCCTTGATGGCCAAACTTACCAAACCTGTAATATTCTCAATTCATTTTACAATCTGTAGACGCGCCCACCAAACCCGCGTTCAGTCTCAAGTGCCATCACTTTATGTTCAGACACGCGATCCAGAGACTGGGTGTTTTAGCAGTAAATCGCACAACCATTGTACTAGAACGAAACATCATGGCCCAGCAACAGTCAATAGCCCGTTTCTTTGGGGGTGGTACAACTAAAAACGGAAACGGAAAGGTGAAGGACGAATCCACAAAGGAGCCAAAGGTGCCTACTCCTGTTAGCACCGAGTCCAAGTCTGGAGGAAACAGCATATCCAGTATATTGGGTGGAAACAAAAGAAAGGAACCTGAGGATATAAATGACCCTCCAGTGATTGTTTTAGAACCAAAGAAGCCGAAATCTGAAACCAATGAAACCCCAAACACTCCAGCTTCGCCTGCTATTAAAGGAAACAAGATCCCCTATGCCAAATTGACAGCAGTATTCGAGCTGATTGAACATGAATCTTCTAGACTCAAGATTACTGCCCTTGTGTCCGAGTTTTTCTTGACCATACTACAAAATTCAACTCCGGATAAACTCACTAAGATTGTATATCTATTCATTAATAGGTTGGGTCCTGATTATGAACCAGACTTAGAATTGGGGTTGGGAGAGACTTTGCTCATCAAAGCCATTAGTGAATGCTATGGGCGGCCTCCTGCCAAAATAAAGAAAGATTATCAAGAAGTGGGAGACTTAGGAATTGTGGCCCAAAAGTCCAGATCTGGCCAACCAACCATGTTCAAGCCAGCTGCATTGGACGTAGATACTGTCTTTGAAAACTTAACGAAAATCGCCAAATCCACTGGAAAGGATTCTCAGGCCAAAAAGATATCTTTGATTGGTAAAATGTTGACTGCTTGTGACATTAAATCGAATGAAGCAAAGTTCTTAATTAGGTCACTAGAAGGTAAATTGAGAATTGGTTTAGCTGAAAAAACAGTCTTAATTGCATTGGCTCAAGCTTTTGTATCATATGAGGGATCATCAAAATTAGGCAATACTGTCAAAACGGGACTTACCAATAGCATCAAAGGCTCTGAGGCCACTGTTGAAACAGCAGACGATATAATACGTGAGGCATTCAATCAAATTCCAAATTATGAACTATTGATTAAGAACGCCTATGAATACGGGATCTTCAATCTTTTGGAACATTCACAATTAAAACCTGGAATTCCATTGAAGCCAATGTTAGCGAAGCCAACTAAATCGATCAGTGAAGTTTTGGATAGATTTCAAGGAGAGGAGTTTACATCAGAATATAAATACGATGGTGAAAGAGCTCAGCTTCACATACTTAATACTGGAGAAGTTAGAGTTTACTCGAGAAATTCAGAAGACATGTCTCAGAGGTATCCTGATTTGATATCGATATCCAAGGACTTCTCGAAGAAGCAAGAAGATAATGAACATAAAGTCAAATCAATGATTTTAGATTGTGAAGCTGTGGCATGGGATAGAGTCAACAAGAAAATTCTTCCGTTCCAGGTTTTGTCTACCCGTAAAAGAAAGGGGGTGGATGAGAAGGATATTACAGTTCATATCTGTTTATTTGCATTCGATTTACTTTATCTTGATAATGCGTCCTTGCTTACAAAGTCCTTGAAAGAAAGAAGACAGATCATGACGGAGCACCTTGTTCCAATAGAAGGAAAATTCCAGTTCGCAACTGCTAAAGACTCGTCAAATCTAGATGAATTACAGCAGTTCCTAGACCAGTCGGTTAAAGATTCATGCGAAGGTTTGATGGTGAAAATGTTGAACGGTACTGAGTCGTTCTACCAACCGTCTAAGAGATCAAGAAATTGGCTAAAGCTCAAGAAGGATTATTTGGCGGGAGTAGGTGATTCCTTGGATTTGGTTGTTATAGGTGCTTACATTGGTAAGGGTAAAAGAACTGGTTCATATGGTGGATTTTTGCTAGCTTCGTACAATGCTGATACAGGAGAATATGAAACTACCTGCAAAATTGGTACGGGGTTCTCCGATGAAGATTTGGTTCAAATCCATGCCAAATTGAAGCCAACAGAAATCAGTAATCCCAAGCCTTACTTCATTTACGATACAACCAACTCTAATGCTAAACCTGATGTGTGGTTTGATCCAACTGTGGTTTTTGAAGTTTTGACAGCTGATTTATCATTAAGTCCTATTTATAAGGCTGCTCACCTGCAATACGGTAAAGGTATTTCCCTCAGATTCCCCAGGTTTCTCAGAATAAGAGACGATAAGACTATCGAAGATGGTACTACTTCTGAGGAAGTTGCGGAGTTCTATGAAAGACAGGCAAATGTAAATTAATGTAATTAGATTTAATAAATTAGCATTTTACGTAAATGATAAACTAGGCTCAGACATGGTGATGTCAACCTCGAATTATAGACAGGAAGTTTAATAAGAGTTCACTTGGGAAACTAAAGGCTGCGGGTTTATGCAAAAGAAATGAAGCTTATGCTGATTTTCCTTGATTTCTGGTTTCCCGAATGCGTTTCTTAATCTTGTTAGTTAACTGCTTTTGGGGGCTTTCATGGGCGCCAGATCCAAAATTCAACTCAATGTGATCATTAGAGTTTTCACGAGACAATCTGCTAGGAGGATGCTCTCTCTTCACGTGGTAATCATCATAAATCGAAGCGGTTGAATTTGCTACCGAATTAAGGGTTGATTGTTGCTCGATGGTCAAGTTAGGATTGGTTGCATTCATATGCAAAGTATAATCTGAGAACACTGGAATATTAGTGTATGAATTGTCGGAATTCATTAATGAAATTCCATCCGAAACAGATGAAGAATGACCATTGTCCAATGAAAGGGCGCTGTTGGACGAGGTTGTTTGATCCTCTGGTTTTCCAGGAACAGACATTTTGGAAGCTTCCTTGGCCTTCTTTGCACTCTTTCTGTTCTTCATTCTTCTGTTTCTCAATTCCTCCGTCTTTCTGTCTTCTTCTTCATCACTATCGACATAATTAACTTCATCACTTATCTTAAGCTGGTCTTTCAATTCCAATAAATTGAAATCATTTGGAAAGAGTTCAGGGCCAAGACTGTTGACAATATAAGTGATGTCCTCAATCAATTCATTCCTCTTTTTCTTCAACTCCTTTATGGAGGATCCCGAGGTGATTGACAAATATAATGGTCTAATCGATTTCAATAAATCCATACCTTGTTCACCAGTAATGAGAGCAGAATAAGTCACAATCACACCACAAATGTAGAGTATTAACCACACAAACACTAGTTTGAAGTGCAAAATGTCTCTAGTGTAACAATAGTAAGTACCAATGCAAGCATAAAAGCTATAAACAACTGGGGCGAACCCCATTGCAATAAGAATCTTCCAAGTAGCAAGAACGTCATTAGCCTTGATTTTAACAGTGGAGTTGGCCAATGCAGTCTTAGCTTTGCTCGTCGAAACAAGCTTCGATGTAATAAAAACAGGCGAAAACAATGTTGCACCAGGCAATGCAAGAACAAAGAAAAAGACGATCTTAAAAAGTCTGTATATCAAGACCGGCAAAACACGGAATTTATTGGATTCGTTACAGTGTTCAACGTCGTGATCCGGAAGATATAATTGGCGCAATAACTGGTTGTAGGTGAGAATATTGGCCTTCAAGTCCTGGATTTCCTTTCTGTCCTTATAAGTCTGATATCCCAACACTAATCTCCTGTTCATTTCCACAATTAACGGAAGGGGAAGGTGTTGGGCAAAGTTACCAGCGTAGAGTCTTCTGGCCGCTTGGACGACCATAAGAGTTTCATAGTCCTCGCAAGTGACAGTCACGGCTTTGAGACCGGTGGTGACGGTCTCCAAGAGTTCTTTGACAGATTCACGGTTCGTTTCAGGATTGGAGTACTTCTTCACAAGCTCCCTGGGGATTTCAATGGGGTGACCAAACTCGACCACCGCTCTAGATCTGAATTTGTGGGCATTGAAATAGTTCATACCACAAGGAACAATCTTGACGTTGCAGTTGGGATCGTTTTCCATTGCACCAAGAGCCATAATCGCCACGCCTGCTTTTAATGGTAACAAATCAGTTCTATCGTGGGAACCACCTTCAGGAAAGATCCCAATGCAATTGCCGTGGGATAAATGCAGGAAAACCAAGTTGTACATATCCTTTTGATCGATCTTATCAGCGATCTTGTAGGAAGTCCCATTGGTGAGAAGAGTTGTGATCTGGTTAGACAGCTTGAATTCTTTTCTAATTCTGAGTTCGGTATCGGAGATGATTTCCGAAACCTCGGAAGCACCAAGAGACTGGGGCAAGGCAATTAACCCCCTAACCATACAATCCTTAGTGAAGCGAGTTCCCTTTCCTTTTACAAGGAGTGGGTCCGATTTCAAATCGATCATAATTTTACCCTGACCTTTTTTCAAGTTGTCCTGGGCTCTCACCACCGGAATGGCCAACTGTAACTTGGATAAGGATCCAAAAATACGGTGCTGGTACGATTTAGCGGCGATAAGAAATGAGATCCTCCGGTTGCTCTCACGCTTCACCTGATTCATGAGCACAATCGGATCAACGAATTGGTTGGCATGAGGAGCGGCGACAAAGATGACGGGGCCCGAGCGAGGAAGCCGGAAAGCACCCCGGGGCTTGATTTCTCGGAAAAAGCAGTCGAAGATGACAGAAAAACACCAAAGGACAAAGTCGTAGACCCAGAGCCTATACCATGGAGCTTCCTTGTAAACAAAGTGGTAGCCACGGGCTTTTTTGGCTGGAGCGGACTTAGAAGGTTGAGACCCGGCCGAAGCACCCTGGGCATCGGAGGGCTGTACGTTCACATTGGGTACTGCGGGTGCCGCAGGACCATCATATAGTGACATCGGATTATCAACAAATAACTGCTACACAGTGAGTGTAAGAAGGAGGAGGTGGTGGAAGTGTGTGGATCCAAGGATGAAGAAATTGTAAGGCGATCAACAGTACCGCGAAAGACCATCGTAGGTGCGGCTGCATACATTCACACACACACTACACACACATTTCCACGCACATTGGAGTGTGGGCCGAAACATACATTACATGGAAGGTTTAGTATTAGAGTTTCAAGTAGTGCCGAGGTACTCCGAGTGAAATCCGCCAAAGCATCTGGGGTTTCCGAAAGACTATTGGCAGAGAGCAGTGTTGGATCCAAGGAGTGGAGTTAGCGACGTGTATGTGTCGCAGAACGTTCTCTAATACAGAGTTGGCAAACTTCTCCGGGGACACTCGAGGCATGTTGAGGCATGTCGACGCATCTTGCGATGAAGGCAACAGGATCTAACGCATTGTCTATGTGGCTGCAGTGTAGATATGAACGGATTTACAGAATCCGTCAGGGTGCCCAGAGACGACGGCAGACGGGAAAGGTGTTCATAACCCGATCCAGCGAGGACTGCAGCCATCGTGTCCTATGGGTGGTCCTCGGATGCCACAGCTAACCCCGATGGCTCATGGCCCTGCACACTGTGGCCGGTCCTAATTGGGCCTGGGGCAGCTTCCGATCTGTGCATCCGCATGCAACCCGTCCCAGTATCCGTGGGGCTATTGTGGGTATGGCTAGCTGCACTCGGGATCCGAAAACCGCCACCACTTTGCCAATTGGACATCTGGAGCTTAGGACCCGCTACCCCCGTACTCTCCCACAGTCCCGACAGTGCCCGCTCACCCTACGTCCTATTCCGTGTCCGTGGAACCATCCATGTGCCTGCCTATGACATCATTCACTGCCTCGGTTCTACCTCAAGCTGACACAGCACGACCCGCATCCCCGATGTGCCGAACTTGCACCTACCCCATATTTCAACCGAAATCATGTGACCCGCAGATGGCCCTAGACAGCAAGCCAAGGACTCGTTTAGGGAGTATGGATTTGGCGTCGGGCAAGCCTAGGACCGTGGCAGACTATAGCTCAGCACTCTCACCCATGTCTAGCATCACAAGCCCCGTAGATAGCGTCTTCTGGCCCACGCCAGCCCTCTCCATTCCTTTCCCGTGCGCCGCTGTACCCGTCCCTCGAGTACCGT
This sequence comes from Suhomyces bolitotheri, assembly GCA_030568555.1. Classification (NCBI taxonomy): domain Eukaryota; kingdom Fungi; phylum Ascomycota; class Pichiomycetes; order Serinales; family Debaryomycetaceae; genus Suhomyces; species Suhomyces bolitotheri. Next base: position 257,995 of record JAJMGH010000007.1, read on the forward strand.
TGTGCCTCATGGTGAAGCGCTCTATCGCACTCCCTCGGATGTAAATATCACAAGCCTGGACCCACCCACATTCTGCGTGTCCGTGAACCTACTCTATCCCCGCAATAATCACTATATATATATACCGCTCCAGGGACAGGTCCAAATTTTTCACGATCAATCTTGTAATAGCAGACATGTCTCAATTATCGTTCAAAGACAAGGTTGTCATCATCACCGGTGCCGGTGGTGGTTTAGGAAAGCACTACGCCTTAGAATACGCCAAAAGAGGTGCCAAAGTGGTGGTCAATGACTTGGGTGGTGCCCTTGATGGCCAAGGTGGTGATTCCAAGGCCGCCGACGTGGTAGTCAATGAAATCAAAAAGGCTGGCGGTCAAGCCGTTGCCGACTACAACAATGTGCTCGACGGTGACAAGATTGTCGAGACCGCAGTCAAGGCTTTCGGTACCGTCCACGTTGTGGTGAACAATGCCGGAATCTTGAGAGACGCCCAATTCAAGAAGATGGAAGAAAAGAACTTCAAGCTCGTGATCGACGTCCATCTCAATGGTGCCTACAAGGTCACCAAGGCCGCATGGCCATACTTCAAGAAGCAAAAGTACGGTAGAATCATCAACACCGCCTCCCCTGCTGGTTTGTATGGTAACTTCGGTCAAGCCAACTACTCTGCTGCCAAATTGGGTTTGCTTGGTTTTGCTGAGACCTTAGCCAAGGAAGGTGCCAGTAGCAATATCAAGGCCAACACCATTGCCCCATTGGCCAGATCCAGAATGACCGAATCCATTCTTCCTCCTCCTATTTTGGAACAATTGAGTCCAGAAAAGGTTGCTCCTTTGGTTTTGTACTTGTCCCACGAAGACAATCAATTGTCCGGTCAAACCTTCGAGGTTGCTGCTGGTTTCTACGGTCAAATTAGATGGGAAAGATCCGGTGGTGTTTTGTTCAAGCCAGACGGCTCTTTCACCGCTGAAGCTGTGGCTGCAAAGATCGACGAAGTCTTGAACTTTGACGATTCTTCCAAGCCAGACTTGTTGAAGAACCAACACCCATCTGCCCTCAATGACTACCAATCGTTGAACACTGCTGCCAAGGAATTACAGCCATTCAATGCTTCTGGTGCTCCAACCGTCACCTTGAAGGACAAGGTTGTTCTTATCACTGGTGCTGGTGCTGGTTTAGGTAGAGACTACGCCAAGTTCTTCGCCAGATACGGTGCTAAGGTCGTGGTCAATGATTTCAAGGATGCCTCTAAGGTTGTTGACGAGATCAAGGCCGCTGGTGGTGAAGCTCACGCTGATGTTCACGATGTTGCTAAGGATGCCCAAGCCATCATTGACAACGTCATCGGCAAGTACGGAACCATCGACATTTTGGTCAACAATGCTGGTATCTTGAGAGATAGATCCTTTGCCAAGATGTCCGACGACGAATGGTATTCTGTGCAAAACGTCCACTTGATGGGTACCTTCAACTTGACCAGATTGGCATGGCCATACTTCTTGGAAAAGAAGTTCGGTAGAGTTATCAACATTACTTCTACTTCTGGTATTTACGGTAACTTTGGTCAAACTAACTATGCTTCTTCTAAGGCTGCCATTGTTGGTTTCTCCAGAACCATTGCTATCGAAGGTGCAAGAAACAACGTTAAGGTAAACGTTGTTGCTCCTCATGCCGAAACTGCCATGACTTTGACTATTTTCAGAGACGATGACAAGGGTATCTACCACCCAGACTTAGTTGCCCCATTGTTGGTTTACTTAGCTTCTGAAGAGCTTCCAATTACTGGTGAATTGTTCGAAGCCGGTGGTGGTTGGATCGGTAACACTAGATGGCAAAGAGCCAAGGGTGCTGTTTCCAGAGACAGTGTCACTGGACCTGAATTTATCAGAGACCACCTTGGTGAAATCACTGACTTCACCCAAGGTACTGCCAACCCTAAGACTACCACTGAATCTTCTATGGCCATCCTTAACGCTGTCGACCCTGATGACGATGACGAAGATGAAGATGAAGATGAAGATGAAGACGACGACGATGAAGACGAAGAAGATCCAATCTTCACTTACAGTGACAAAGAAGTTATCTTATATAACATTTCTCTTGGTGCCACTGCTAAGGAATTGAAGTACACTTACGAAAACGACCAAGAATTCGAAGTTATTCCAACCTTCGGTCATTTGCCAACCTTCAACTCTCAGAAGTCACAGACATCCTTTTCCAAGTTGTTGACGAACTTCAACCCTATGTTGTTGTTGCACGGTGAACACTACATCAAGGTTGAAAAATGGCCAATCCCAACTGAAGGTACCGTCAGAACTTCTTACGAGCCTTTGGCTATCACTCAAAAGGGTACCAACGTTGTGGTGGTCCACGGTTCCAAGTCTTTCGATGCTGAGTCTGGTGAACCATTGTTCACCAACGAAGCCACTTTCTTTATCAGAAAGGCCGAAGGTGAAACTAAGCAATACGGTGAAAGAAAACCTTTCGCTACCACCCAATTCGCCACTCCAACAACTCAACCAGACTTCACTACTGAAATTAAGATTTCTCCAGACCAAGCTGCTTTGTACAGATTGACTGGTGACAGAAATCCATTGCACATTGACCCTAACTTTGCCCAAGGTGCTAAGTTTGATGCTCCTATCTTGCACGGTATGTGTACCTATGGTTTGACCGCCAAGGCATTGCTTGATAAGTTTGGTGCCTTTGGTGAAATTAAGGCTAGATTTACTGGTATTGTTTTCCCAGGTGAAACTTTGAGAGTTTTAGCTTGGAAGCAAGGTGACATCGTGGTTTTCCAAGTCCAAGTTGTTGAAAGAAAGACTATTGCTATCAACAATGCTGCTATTAAGTTGTTGACTGACAAGCCAAACCTCTAGTTATCTTGCAGAGGAGTGCACGATTTACGGAAGAAATAAATATTTATTAAAGTTTGAAAATTGTAGACTCCGACAGGTTTGGTCCGGTCTCCCTTTAGGGTGTGTTGTGTAGACTGTGGTTGAACAATAGAGGTGAAGTGTATGGGTGGTGTATTTGAACAATAAGCGATAACTTTCAAGGCAAGTAGGTCTTCGTAATATTGACCAAATAAGGTAACACAAACACCCCCAAATTCCGGCTAAAGAACGTTCTTCAGCATGAGATATGCCGCTAGACATGCAGGGATAGCTAAAGGTTCTAGACAAACGAGAACGCCAAATCTTCTTACTCCTGATACAGTTCGTGAATTGGTGAGTGGACCCCTGGAACATATTCTACGATGGGACATCATATCCGTCTTTGTAACGTCCAAAATCGCTTTATTTGGTGGTTTCGGTTAATGTATATATTGCGCATTGATAACTTTCGCAGTATCAATTTGGTATGCTACGGAATGTTGAATGCCTTGGGATTGTTTTTCATTTGCATTGTTCTTGGGAAGTATATTAGGAATTAAATCTCGGAATCAATGTATAAAAGTCAGCCAATGTTCTGTGCATGGCAGAAGCGACCAGTATCAAATCATACGCCAAGTCGCATAACTTGAATGGGAAAATGTACGGGGATACCCCAGTCAATCTGAGATATGGGTGTTAACAAAGAGAAACTAGACTCAGAATGAAGGAATTTCAATGAAGAAACTCCAGCATGATCATTGCATGATCAGGTATTAATATGTTCATCTTTGAATGCAACTTCTTGAATAATAAACCGAACCTCAATGATGGCATGGCTGATTCTTCGATAAATTTTTAATGGTGCTAGTCTCATCATAATTGTTATTATGCATTTGATGGTTTCATTTCCTATCAATTAAATGGACTCTTCTGGAAATATGATGGCCGTCTACCAGTGATAGTCCCTTCGTTATCGTCACTTTCGATGTTGGTCGAAATGCTGCAGCGTCTGCTGTAGTAACTTGCGTATCCATCATCTTCCTGTTCACCAGCCTCGTCTATATCCAATGAAATGAAGTTGTAAATTCCTCCGCCAGCAGACGATAATAACGATCCAGAAATCTTTTTAGAGTGACTAATATATCTCGAAGATTTGGTTGCAAAAGGCACCGTGAAATCCACAGGGGTATCATTGATAGGATCGATAATAGATGAAGCATGGTTGGAAATGGTGGAGTCAATGGTGGATACTGGGGTGGCTGTAGAAAGAGGAGAACTAATAACAGGAGAAGAGTTAAGAAGAGGGGTTGATGAGGGGACCGTAGTGATACGGTTGAGACCAGGACGGGAGGGTTTCTGTTTCAAATTATTAGGAAACTTAAATGCATTAGGTTGGCTGCCCAAAGTGGGCAATGTTAAAATTGGGCGGTTAGGCAATGCTGGCAAGGGACCACTGGGCTTTCTCGACACCGGTTTCAACACACTAGCAGTCGTAGGGAAGACACTGGTGTTATAGGTGTGATTACCTGTGGTGGAAGAACCTGCAGGAGTATTTGACTTCATGTAATTGGTTAAATTATTGGTCTTTGATTCAAAGTAATCAGTAAACTCGCCCATAGGAGAAGAATATTGGGATGTAAGTGCTTCACTAGATGAGCTGACAGAATCGGAACATTCGGAAGATGCAATGGAGTTGATGGAAGCAGACGATGAGGAATAGTTTGCTGATTTGTGGCCGGCTTTGAACGAGGCCGAGGGGGGCTGGAAGTCTTCGGCTCCGCCCAAACTGCTGACCGAACTATGATTGAATTGGCTGAAGATGGGCGAAGAAATAGACGCGGTGGAATTATGTGACGAGCATGTCGAAAAGATGGAATGGTCATTAGAGAAAGTGGAAGCCCGGGCCAACTTGATATCCAATTTGTTAGGCAAGCCGGGGTTGGAAGATGAACCTACGCCTTTGAATGTAGGAATGGACTTTTGCCTTTTCAAGATCTTCTCGCTGGTAATGGTAGAGAATGACTGAGACCGATTGTGCACAAACGGAACCGAATTGTCATTGATGGCAAACTGGTTGAACGACTTGGCCCGGGTCAACTTGGAGTCCTGGCGTACGCGGCTCAACTGGGTCTCGCAGTGCTTCTCGTAGTTCACGTCCTTCATCTCAATGTATCCCTGGGGACAACACTTCCGTTGATACTTTGTGTAGAACGCCTTGTAGCCACCCTCCAATACAACCACATCTGGAAACGACAATGCAGGATACCTGTCGCTGTTCAAACGCCTGTCACACTTCCGCAAGTGGGAAGCCATGGTAGGGCCTCTGAACACACTGAACTCACAGTGGAAGATCACAAGCTGTTTTCTATTGCTAGGGCCGGGCTGGTTCTGATGAAGGAACTTCTGCTCCAAAGAATATTTGTTAGAGATGTTGATGGCACCATCAATGTGGCCACCGTTATACTCGTAGTCGAAGCGGCAATCCACAATGATGAACTGGTCAAACTCGGAGTTGTAGTCGCCACAAACAATCTTGTGCATGGTGTGTTCGTCGATTCTGGGGATGAGGTCGTTATCAACCAGAAATGTGTCAATGGTGGTGTTTTTAAGGTGGGAATTGTCCTCCATCCGGCAGCTCTCTTTCTCTTTCGAGGTCTGGTACATGGAGTGGATGCGTCTGATGGGTTTCTTGGCCTGGATCGGCGACACAGGTTCGAACGAGTCTATAACGTCCTCAACGGTATCGTTAGCGCCGCCTTCGTTTTCACTACAATCGACAATAGTGTCGCAGGTGATATCCTTTGAATCTGGGCTCGTGCAATCGTCACCAGCGTCTTCCAGAGACGTTCTTTCAGTGGCATGGCTAAAGAAATTGTGAGACGATTTTGCTACCTGAGACATGGATCGGGTGAAGTTCTTGGTGGAGGCAGTGAGCTTCTTCTTCATTGAAGGAATCACGATGTTGGATAAGTTTTTGAAAGGTAGGCGGTGGAGAATGGGAGAGGTTTCTTCGTTGGTTAAGTCAAAGTAGGAACTGGGAGGACGTTCCCTTTTGATGGGAGTGTTGTCCCGATACATGGATATGCTGTCATTATTCATAGCGAGTGGATGTGGAGCTGGGGTAACGAGAGATAACACTTGTCGGTTATATAAGGGAGAGTATGCTGACAGGGCTTGGTGGGTTGAATATATAAAACCGAACCAGTTTGCGAGGATTTAATTCTAGGCAGACCAGGCGTGTAGGTGCTGACAGTCTTGACCTCGATATGAGTTAAAAGTGTAACTGCCACTATTGGAAACGCTAGGGTAGTGGAGTATGCAGTGTCGAAAGATGAGCCCCCAAAGTGAATGACAGGTGTGTGGGCTTGGATGAAATGAATGTGGGAATGACAGGAAGAAAAGTGTGCTAGAAGAAGCAATCTAGCGAATGTACAGCTCGATGAGCCACTTTGAGATGGGTATAAAGATGGGGGAGGCAGTACAGACGAGCCTTAAAATGGTTTCAGCCAGTTATGAAAGGGGTCGTTACTGGACAACCAATGCAAGGAAACGCGATTGCTGCAGATAGCCACGCACGAATGGGTGAAAATGGCTGAAGCGCTTGGGTAAGCAAAAAGGTCCCGAAATGCCAGATATTAGGGAAGGTGGCCAACAGGATACGGGAGACTGGCACGGTTCAGATGGCTATTTTATTAAAGGGAAGCTTGACAACGATGGGAATCACGGTATATAAATCAACCAAACGCAGACATAAACAAACACCTGAATTGAGCAACGGGTATTGAGATCAAAATTACGTAGATGCAAGAATTTCAGGTAACTATAGTGGCGGCATATTTTGTCGCTGTGCGGAGTGCGTTAGTGCGTCCAATGCGTCAACGGCTGCATAAGACGTCCAACATCCCAAGTTAAGCATCGGTAGACAAGACATATTTAGGTACAAGAATTTTCTACACCACCCAGCCAAGTCGGGAAGTGACGTTTGACATGAAAAGCTATTTATGGACTTGAAGGTGTCAGGCAAACCCAGCCGGTGGGACCGGTGATGGTGGAGCCGTAGTCATGTCTGTTGCTCTCGCCCGGGTGGGGACTTATTGTATGCAAGTGCACATGGCCAAAAGATCGACCCCCTAGGTGGTGGAAGCCCTGGCACCTATTGATAGTATTATCGAAACAACCATTGAAACAACCTTCGTTACGGTGCGGCTTATCGGGTAACAATCGCATATTTGTGGCAGATCAACCATGTTCCGGAGCAGCGACATACATGTTCGGCTGGTGCTCATTTCCATTGGCCGCAGGTATCGGGCGCGCACACTGTTGCTGCTCACGCGCGTCCCACTTGGGGAGATGTTGATGTTTTGAATCATCCCAATGCGGGCACCACATCAATAGGTTTTCTTGTCTCCCCTTCAAGACCATTTCTTCTACTACAACGCCCCAATAAGACGTGCCATATGGAGCACAGAACCTCACCCGGTGGACCTACCACTTGAATCGCCCGAAACTCCACCGCCAGAACCACCATCCCAGCTGCTTGCGTGGAAGAACTGACGGTGGTGCCATGCGCACTAAGAATAAGTTGAAATTTGATAATTCATAATTTATAATTTTAGCAAATTTTACAAATTTTCTGGAATTTCTATTTGCTTGTAATCCAAGTAAATTTACAAGCTAACCCGCGCACTGTGTCACATTGGGAATACATCAACGTAACGGGGTGGCTCAAACACATTCTATTTTGTTCGTGAAAAATTATGGAAGTATTTTTGGCACAGAATTTCTTGTTGTAGAGTATGAGGTGACACTATGGCAATGGTGCCAACTATGGACTATTCCTGTCCGAGTTTAGTGGCAGCTTGAGCTTCCTCGATAGTTGCTTCTCCAGATTCCACCTTTGGGTACCTGTGCGAGTATCTGCAGTTTGTTCGCTTCCATTGTTGCATTCCGGGTGTTTTCGTCAAAATCTGACCTATGCACCTCTGTCCTATCTGGGCGCTATTGTTCTTGACTACAAGGGGCCCTGGTTAGACGACGACGAGCATAACCGAGCCTTCGCTGTTGTTGACGGGCTATCTACTATTTTGAGACAAGTATTTGGGGCACTACGCTTGGGATGGCAGAGCATACGCCAAGCGCTCAGCTTTTGAAGGTAAAAAGTGCGCATGATGCATGCTTAGACGAGTACCTACAGGTGAAACCGCAGCCCCGGCAACACTCACATTTCTCTATCGCACAGCTGCTAAACCTTTGGTCGCCGACAATTTGCAGCATGCTGCAATGAAGCACATGACGGCGCTTGGGTGCAAATCAATAGCCCTCACTAGTGGTTCCACCGCTACCCAATTAATAGGAACTAGCGTGTATTTGCGTCCCTGGGGCTACCGTAACTGGAGCACTAGGTTTGGTGCTCGAGACTAAAGAGAATAATGTACTTATTCATGTAGCTTGACTCTCCAATGCATGGCAATTAATTTCCCTGCATCCTCTGTTCATTTGTCTGATCTTTCCCGATTACACAGAACTATTGTTAATCTCGCTGTTTATACGCTGGCACATCGTCACCGCCAGAACGATTCGGCGTTCCTATCACCCAGCAACTTAGCACCAATTAGCAATATTAGCAGAGTCCTGACTTTTTGCCGCTCGGGCAGTGGTGGGCCAAAGTTGTATCGTCTACCGATTACTGCTGCTAACCGTATGGAGCACGTAGATCCGGGGAAACTTCTAACCATGGTAAAGTAGACCGTATGTTGAGCATTAGCACATACGGCTCGGCTCAACAAATGAATAGCTCTGGGTAGATTACGTCTACTACTGACAATTTCCGCATCCAGAATATACAACCTTAATACGATTCCAAAATGAATTAAATTCTACACAGCGAGTAGTCTATTCTTTTATTCCGAAGGAGTAGGAAGTTCACAGCTCCCTAGGTCAATGCTATTAAATTAATTTGTAAGCTATCAAAAGCTCTGCAATTTTTTAGTCTTGGAGCTTCAGCCGTGGTACTCCTTGTCTGCCTCGTCCAACCCGTCTAAATAGTCGTTCATATTTCGGTAATTCAGTAACACCGAGTCATCATTAAGAACCAATGTCTCATTTACCTCATCTTCGGTGTCAACCGTAGAGTCACCCACTGCTTCCTCTTCACTATGTTGACGCTTCAATTCTTTCAAAGAGATCAAGGAAGTAGCGTCGTCAGTTAAGTATGCATGTAAATTTAATGAGGAAGAAGAACTGGTGATCCTGCTGAGGGTATATCCACTGTTGATGGAAACAAAAGAATTTTTTCTAGAATTGCTTCTTGAGTTGCTTATCGAATTGCTCCTCGAATTACCAACTGACTTCGCATTGTTGGCTTTTGGACTGCTCCGTTTACTACTGGCACCACTGCTGTTATTGGATGAGCTTAAAATGCCACCAGGGCTTTTCAATGATTGTGTGCTAGAATCACCAGAAGGCTGGGAAGGAGGATATGCGGTATTTAGTCCAAAGATTGGAGGAGGTTCCATGAGATCAATAAACTTTTTCTTTTCATCATTGGGATTCTTTTTCTTCTTGGCCGGTGAAGATAAAGAAATGATCGTGGGCTTCGGATTTAGCCTGTCCTCTTCTTTGGGGTTGTACTTCTTGCTTTTACTCTTCCCCTTCAGGAAGAAACGCCTGGATGGGCTGAACATTGACTTGAATGAGGATTTTGATGGTGAGCTGGCTCCGATGGTAACGATATTGCCATTAGTTGGGGTGATAGGTGTACCTGTGCTGCTCATACTTTTGGGTGATGAAGTTATGATATTAATTCCCGTGGCACTCATGGGAGACGCAGTTAATTTGAAACTGCCAATGCTCTTTGGAGATGAAGTTTGAAGGATTGGTGCACTATAGGGAGGAGACTTCTTGTCGTTGTTGCTGTAAGAGCTATTAAAACTGGTGCTTGTTTTGACCGTGCTAGTTTTGGTCAATTCCTGGAGCTTTTCAGTGAATGTAGATTGTTCAAGTACCAAAGGCTTTGGCTTCGATTTTATAGGCTTTTCAGGCTGGGACTCCGGTACCAGGACCACTGGGTTATCATCCAAGTCACTCATAATGCCAGATGTGTCAAAATCGTCCTCGCCATTTTCGAGGTCACTTCCAAAAGATGAAGAATCATCCAAATAGGAATCGAGAAAGTCATCCAAAACTTCAAGGTTTTTGATATCAATACCAGAGGCTGGTCCAATTGGTGTTGTTTCGTTGGCCGAGGAAATTGATGGCCCTGCTGGCTTGTTATCGCTGACAGCGTTCTTCGGCGTTGATCCAAAGAGTTTTTTGATTTTAATTCCGAGCCCCTCTTCAGCTGCTTCGGATTCTTTCAGCGCCTTCGGTAGTTCGGTCATGCACATCTTATTTGAGTTCAAGAAAGCTTTGCGTTCTTTTGAATCCAAATCATAGGTGGTGAATTCATGAAGCTTCACCTCCTGAAGAGTGATTCTTTCATCAGGCTGCTTTGTGAGTAGTTTCCGGATCAAATCCTTAAGTAGCTTTAATTCTTTGACATCAGCTTCTGTCAGTCGGGATGTCTGTTTGATCTTTGGAAATTTCAATTCTTGTCTTACGATATTCTTGAACAATTCGAATTCGTTGAACCCGTTGAATGGGAGATCATTGAAAATCAAGCAATACAAAGTAACACCCAACGCCCAGATATCTATCCTCTCATCGATTTGAACCCGTTTCACCTGATTGTTATTTTCTTTGGCTATTAAGGAGAGTCTGTTATTTACAAATTGACACAATTCCGGGGCATAAAACATGGGAGTACCCATAGTCTTACTCAATTCTTTCTGGTCGTCCTGGTTGTTTTGTAGAATTAAACTAACACCGAAGTCCGAGATTTTAATCGTATTATCTTCTGCTATAAGTAAGTTGGAAGGCTTGAGGTCTCTATGGATAATTTTCTTGACCTTATGAAGATACTCCAACCCGTTGACGACGTCACGCAAGATTTTGTTGATGGACAAAGGTTTTCTGTTGTAATGCGGCTGATATTTTTCGTAATAGTGGTTATAATGTTTCCAGTCTATTTCTCCGAACTTGCAATACTCAAGAATCAAGAGTATTTTATCGAACTTGAGATCGTCTATGACTTGGTAGAGCTTAACCACGTTAGGATGATTGGATTCCTTCATAATCTGGATTTCTCTTTTGATCTTGGTGATCAGAGAGAGATAGGATTTTGTGATGAGTTTGGACTTGTCGACCCGGTTGATGGTCTTGATGGCCACTTCATCACTTTTGATTCCAGGGGCATCTTTGCCCAGGGACCCACTTCGTATCACTTCTCCCAACAAAACTTTTCCATACTGGCCCTGGCCAATTTTCTTGATAATTCTATAGGTGCCATTAATTACCTTCCTGTTAGTCTGGGGGTCCAACACTATGGACAATGACGTGACATCCATGACAGTTTGGGAAGCACTAGCACAGGCGCTGTTATAAGGGGTGCCAATCTCAAAGAAGGCCTATTTATGAAGGGTATGTGATATGTCAGGCTTTATAATAGATTAATAATGTGGGAGCAGGACCATGAAAACAACTGATGCGGTGTGTCTATACATTTGCAGGACAACGCGATGACTATGGTAGTGATGGTGGAGGAGGTGATGGAGGCGTAGACGGGCGCATACGCTTTTGGCCCTTGTAACAGATGCTGGAGGTGCAATGCTTTGGTGATACAAACCAGGAGTGTATAGTAGGAAGTGCGGGCACTATAGGAGAGAAATTACGTCTAGAAGAAAGAATGCGGTGGTTTCCAGCAGAAGAGATGCGTTACAGCGTGTACAAGGGATGTATCCTATGAGGATGGTTTGGGGTAATTTCTAAGTAAAGTTACATTGTGGCATGTGCCAGGATCTATGATACATATATAGTACAATTTGAGTGAACGCAGGATACGCTTCGGCCAAGGGACGCGACGGGAAGCAAATCGGGGGACTCCTATGCTGGGATGGTGAGTTTCATTATCGAAGGATGCGTTTCGGGTAGGCGGTTTCACCGTAAAATTAGCCAATGGCAAGCGGGAATGAACCTTGTAGGATAGCGACTCTAAAATGACAGGTCGCATAAAAGATGCAGTAACAATGCAGCAGTAATGCAGCAGCCATGCGGATTCAATGGGTGCAATTTTTGTTGCCCCAGGAAAACGATTATGCGATACAACCTAATCTTTTGATTCATCGACTTGGTCATCTTCGTTCATATCCTTAATCGCCAACTCCTCTTCTTCGGTGAGTCCTGTCAAGTCCGGCGGTATTTCCTTCATTTGTACAGAAGGAGCATGGTTGAGATACCGTACTTGTTCCAAAATCTCCTGCTTTACACTCTCGAGATATTTCTTGGAGTTTTTGTTATCGATTCTGCCTTCCAATTGTGGGTGCAAAGAGTGATCAGGACCAAACCAGTCGTATGTGGCCAAGTAGTTAGGGATTTTGTGGTCGAGGGTCACGTCGTTTAACACCGAAGTTTCATAGCACCAAAGTCTCAGGACGTTTCTGGGTGTGTACCCCCCACCTCCAAGCACTAGCATGGGGATGCCAAACGATTTTATGTATTTCACACACTCTCCGTGTGCACGAATATTGAGATTGAAGCATCCTAGACGATCGTACCCAAGTGAGTCAGCCCCACACTGCTGTACAATACATGTGGGCTGGAATTTGGTGATCAATGGCTCCATTATCAGCTTGAAGAGCCGGACATAGGACTCGTCGTCTATACCGTCACGCAACGGAACATTGATTGCATAATTGCGGCCATTTCCGAGTCCCACTTCGTCCACAGACCCTGTTCCTGGGAAGAACTCTCCGTTGTACTTATGGAATGAAACTGTCATTACTCTGTCGGTAGTGTAGAACGCTTCTTGGACCCCATCACCATGGTGCAAGTCAATATCAATGTACATCACACGCGGATGCACCCGCAATAGATTCATTATACTCAAAACGATGTCGTTGACGTAACAGAAGCCACTGGGCTCGAATTTCTTTGCATGGTGAAGCCCCCCAGACCAGTTGATCGCGATGTCAGACATGCCACTGATCAACTTACGGCTGGCATCCAATGAAGCCCCAGTGTAAATAGACGAGTAGTCGTACATCCCGTCGAAGACGGGGCAGTCGTCTCCAATGTTGAACTGGGCGAGCTGCTGGCCCGTCATCTTGGCGGTTTTCTCTGGAGTGATGGATTGGAGGAAATCGATGTAATCTTCGGAATGGAACTGAAGAAGCTCATCCCGGGTGGCCGAGCGCGGCGAGTACAAGTCCATCTTCTCGTATAACTTGTATGAGATCACCAAGTGGTCGGTAAGCATGAGCCGGAACGGTTTCATGGGATGGTACGCTCCGTAGTGGTATTCGCTGGTGTGGGCATTATAGTGGTACGAGACGTTTGTGGTAGAGGGGCCGTTCGGCACAAAGAGTGGCTGACTCTCTGCGGTTTTGCGGTCGGTGCTGAACGTTTCGCTTGCCGCCATCGTGGTGTTGGTGAAGTTTGTCTTACCGCTTGGTGATGGCTGGTAAAACTGTAACTGGTGCCCGGTCATGTGATCTGCAGATCACATGATCAATACATTTCCCACAAAAGTCGCCACCGCCGGTGTTGCACTTCACCAAACCATCCATAATGTCAGGTAAGTAATGATGAGACAGGCAATTGGCGGCAACAGAAGATGCTATGTACAATTGAAATGGTCAATACTGCGCTTGGGCTCCTGGTGATCCCGTTGTGGGACACCGGTGGCCCCAGTTCCACCAACTAATACTAACCTCAGGTTCCGCTGGTTTCGACAGACACATTACGATCTTTTCGCCGGAGGGCCGGTTGTACCAAGTAGAGTATGCGTTTAAGGCGATCAATTCGTCCAATATCACCTCGCTTGCGGTTTCCGGAAAGGATTCTGCTGTGATGATCTCACAAAAGAAGATTCCTGACAAGTTGTTGGACGCCAACACGGTGTCGTACCTTTTCAAAATCACTCCGTCGATCGGATTGCTTGTGACAGGTTCCATCGCCGATGCCAGAGCACAAGCATTGAGAGCACGTTCTGAAGCAGGTGAATTCAGATACAAGTATGGATATGAAATGCCAGTGGAGAGTTTGGCCAAGAGAATGGCCAATTTGTCACAATTGTATACCCAGAGAGCATACATGAGACCGCTTGGAGTGGCATTGACGTTCTGTCAGGTGGAAACCGAGGACGTTGACAAGGGACCCCAAATTTTCAAATGTGATCCTGCGGGATACTACATCAGCTCCAAGGCAGTGGCCACGGGCCCTAAGCAGCAAGAAGCCACAACTTACTTAGAAAAGAAGTTCAAGAAGTCGGATTACGTCAAAGGTGACTGGAAGGCCACAGTGGAGTTTGCCATTACTGCGTTGGGCTCGGTTTTAGGAACCGATTTCAGAAAGAATGATATCGAAATTGGTGTAGCTACTGCCGACGGCTTCAGAATTTTGACTGCCGAAGAGATAGATGAAAGATTGGTAGCTCTTGCCGAGCAGGATTAGAATTTTACGAGGAGTGGTACAAGGTTAAACTGCCTGGTATTAAGAAGAGTCTATGTAAGAGGGCAAATTTTATAACGAAAATCGGATAATTACTTTTGAACAGGCGTAGCACCATGTATTTTTTTTGTCAACCCACCGATCAGATAATATGAGGGATAAACATGTAAGGACAAGCCTCACAGTAGCGGTCCCAGTCTTCGCCATACTTCTTTTCCATCTTTCTCTGGTCTCTTAAAGCTCTGTGGACCAAGACAATAAAGAAGAAGACGGGGAAAAACCATGGGAAAGGGGAAGCGAAGCCACAAGCCAAGGCCCAGGTTAAGGATTGGACATAGTCTGCGGTGTAGTTGATCTTTCTGGCATAGGTAACCCATCCGTCAGTCAACAAGGCAGAGCCATTTTTGGTGGTGATGTACTTTGGATTTTCAATTTCGGAGTAGGGCAAGTGAGGGAACGACTTACGGTGGGCCTTGTTTCCGGCCAACTTTCTTCTGAAATCGTTCTTCTGGTAGTTTGCGGTGTCAAAGATGAAGTAGGCTCCGTTCAAAATCACAAACAAAAGCACCATGTAGGCAGCGGACCACTGGTACTCCTTAGGCTCGTGAAAGGCCAAGAAAAGAGTACAGTGGCAGTAGGTAAAGGGTACACCGGCAATGTTCCAGAAAATCAACATGAAACCAAACTTTTCGTAAGCCATGTCCCAAGTTGGAACGATCAATTCTTCACCCTTGGCACATGCATTAACATACAACCAATGGGCGTAAGTAACCAACAAGATCTGGGGCGACACGTAGCCATAGGTTTCATATTGCTTGAAACACACCGACAATGACAAGAAGAATAAAATGAACCATGGGAGTCTAACTTCGAAAAACATCTTGAGATCTAAGTACTTGCCGATTCTTGGGTTCAATGGGGCACCCATGAACATGTCATAAATGGGGTTACCAGTCATGCGGTGGTAGTCACCGGTGATGTAGACCGTGACCAAGTACAACCCCACGGCGAAGGTGATACCAGTGAAAATTGCCGTGGTCATGATCTGTCCGAAATTATCGATGTAGTAAGTGAGTGGGTGGACTCCGGTAAAGTGCAACACAAGTGATAATACAACGGTGGTGTAGAATGAGAACACTGCGTTACAGTAGTAAGGTAATTGTTTGCCGTTCAAGTGATCCAATGGCTGGCCCTTGGTCCAGATTCCGGGCAACACCAAGTAGAAAATACCCTGGGTGAGAATGAACAAGGTGAAAAACATCACCACGCCAAAAGAAGGGACTCCATGCTCCAAGAAATAGCCCCACAACTGGTTGGCAAAGTCTGGCCACGATTGGCCCTCTACAGGCCACGCTGGAGACCCGCCGTAAAACTGGGCACTAATCCACATGTACCACATCAACAATGGGAACCCCACGATCATTCCCGTGGCACCCACAGGCCCACCAAAATCCCACTCGATATCTTCCTTGGCTAAGTATCCAGGCTTGGGTGTGCTGTGGGGTCTGGCACACGCTGGCTCATCGACCACAGGCGAAGGAGAGGACAGATCCAAGGCTGTGGAGTAGGCCCTGGACTTGGAGGGCGATAACGGAGCGTTTTCGGACATTACTTAGCAGCAGAAATTAACCCAAATCAACAGATAGATAACTTTTGCACGCGGAACAGGCGGAAGCTCGATATTTCACTAGAAGTGCCAAACAACTGTTGTTTATGTAGCCGAAGCGTGGAGATGGACCTGCACACAACCCCACTGCCACCATGAGGTCCTACAGTTGCTAGGAACGAGGTCTATACGACACGCAATACATGGGACTGTATATAGTCGGGGATCCAGCGGGTTTGTGGACTGTAACATCATATACCACCGCCGGAGTTGGCTAAACGAGGTATACGAAGGCAATGCCCGATCATAAAAAGGAGCTCGGATCGGCCCTGCCGTTTTGGGACAGTTCCGCTTTTCGCTAAGTTGGTGGAGAATTCCTTGCCAAGACACCCAGGTGATGTGGGCAGACCGGGGACTCTCCCATTCCGTCCAGCTTCAGTAATCGTAATTTTCATGAAACGAGTCTTCTCATACTGACGATATTTCCGCCAATGAATCATGGTCAAAGTTACGGGCTCAGGTAGTGGTACGAAGTTCGGAAGAAGTGCACAAATACGTGGAAAGGACGACTACTTTACCCGTTCCTTTTTGCAGCCACCAGATGTTGATCCCTTCCATACTCTTTTATGCAATTTGTAATGGTTGGTTCCTATTGGTTGATATCGTGGAACTGATGTGACAGACAGCCGTAACCGAGCACCCCAATTTTGCGAGATCTAGTCGTACATTGTTCTAATGCATCCCTTTATTTTCTAAAGTTCTATAATACAGTAATTAAATATTTAATTAATGGCTCGGTTTTAATTTCCATTATTCCCGTATCATACGAATGGTATATCTTCCAAATCTTCGGTACCATCGTCACTGTTGTCGTCATCCACTGGTCCCCCTGCCAACCTTCTTCTAACTTTCTCTCGGTTTTTATAAAGTAAATCCAATGCACTTAATGAACTGCCATTGCCTAATTTCACAAGCCCCAAAAAATAGAGCTCGATCCTCTCGAAGCTCAATTCGTCCTCCACGAGATTACAACACGTTCTAAATGCCGACTGGATCATCGATGCCCTGCAGTCGAATAAACTATTGGTCAAATAAAAATGCGTCGATTCCACAAGAATATCCTGCTTGTGCAGCTCGTAGTCTAAATTGTCCTTGGATAAGATCAAGAATGACGAAAGGACCTTGTCGATCAATTCGGTGATTAGAGGACTATCGTGGGGAACCTGTAGAAACCCTTGCATGGTTAGTAGCCTGAGGTACATGCTGTCAATTCTGATCTGTTCGCTTAGATCTAGCCATGAATAGTAATGTGTCTGGTGGTTGCGATCCACATACTTTGCATATGATGCATCGAAGAGACCAATCTTGGACCCTAAAGAGTAATGAGGATGGCATGGAGAAGTCGGAGGAATTAAGTATGTCGATTTGTTAACTTGTGGAATTATTTCGGTATTTCTAGCATCATAAATCATCGCCATGAGTTTGGAAATTCTGTAAGAAGAGATTTGAAAATTCTCTTGCGAACGCACATCGCTTAAGGCATAGGATAACTCTCGGATAAGGTCAACGATTTTCATGGAATATCCAAGAAAAAGGTTGAATGGCAGTCCCAAGGGATTTGTACTTTCAATCAACAATCCTATTTTCACTAATGCGTCATGATATTCCGGATTGATTTCTCTTGAAAAATATCCGGTATCAATGAACACTTGGGCGTTATCGTCCAATTCGTTGCTGGATAATGATCCTGACCCATTTTCATCGGTAATTATCTTTTCATTGCCATTCAATTTCCGCTTGAGCGTTCCACCAACACTTGTGTGTAAAGTTGCTATGGATTCCATAGCGAAGAACCATGTCTTCGCGAGCGTTAAGCCACCAGATATATAGGACTTGTCGAGAGTCATTTTAATTGAGTTATATTTGGTAAGAAGGTCCTTTGCCCCTCTCAAGTGAATTTTCCATGAGTTCATCATCTCGCTCTTTTTATTATTAGCCAGCGATATGGCCGTGAAACTGGAGGTCAATACCAAAATAGTAAGAAGCAATTTTTCAATATCGTTCTTTAAATGGTAATTTAAGTTAGGGTGGGAATGAACTCCTCCCTTGAATACTTCACTAAGTGCTCTCAAGCAAACAGAGATATATTTCTTTCTAGAATCGTCATGCACCTTCTTACCGGTCTGGTTGTATTGGAAAGTAGCAGAAATGACCAAAAGCGACGTCAATAAGTAGGGACAGTCAATCAGGTACTGCAATAAAAGTCTCACAGCCAGGTTTGATTCGACTGTACTTGCAAATGGATAAATGTGGTAAGGCAAATTGGTACTTGAAAGGGACCGAAGATATGTTACATGGGGCTCATTGAGTTTGTTCTTCTGCATAATCTGTGCTATTAGTTCGGAATTGGTGACTGTATTGTCGAAATCACTGAGCACCACCTCCGGGGTGGTCATATCGTAGGGAGAATTCAAATCCATAGGAGATAATTTGCTGCGATCACCCATAATTTGACTGGTAAGTTCATTGAGTTTGAAATTGTGCTTTTCGAATGAGTCCGAGGCTCCCAGTTTGACGCTTGCTTCGTTTGATTTTGTTCTTTGGAAAGAGTCCGTCGTAGGCGGTCCAACTAAGTTGTCCAGGTTATTAAGAATAGATTCGTCAGGGGGATCGTGGTCGAGAAAATATTCAGGTGGAAGATCTAGCGAGACCAAATCGTTGATATCGTTGACTAAAATGCTGGCCTTGTCAAATAGGTTGATCATTTCAGACTTAGGAGTAGCTAGGCTCGATGCAATGGAATTGGCAAGAATATCGGGAATGGAGTTCTTGAACGGCCTTGGTCCCAAGGCGGGCATTGGATGAGTCGAATTGGACTTCGGTAGGCCATTGAGTGTTTTGGGTCCCATACCCTCGCCGATATTTAGTGAAAAATCGTTGCCATACAGCCCGCTGGGCTTATAGAATCGTAAGGCAATATTGGCTGACTCGGAGGAATTAGAATTGATAACAGAGTCGGTGGAATTAGGGAGTACGCCCTTGGTATCCATTTCCGAGCTCATCTTGTCAATTCGGAACTTCTGCTGCTTGCTGTAGATACAGCTCTTCTTTAAACGGGTACAGTTGTGACAAAACGGTTTCCCTTCATCACATTTCATCTTGCGCCGCTTGCACTCATCACAGCCACCACGGGAGTATTTCCTCTTTCTTATGGGGGACTTCCCCTTTGGTGACTCCTTCATTGGGGCTACGCCGTGGTGCAAGGCTTGTGCTGGATACCTGCTCCGCTGGCACCGGAGAGAGGAGAGGTGATGTCAATAGTGAAAAGTGGTCCGATCTTGCCGGGAAAAGTTATCGGGGAAAGAGCGTTAGCGCTCGTTGAGTTTGGCGGGGTTGATCTGGACCAAAATGAGCTGGATATGCCGTGGAAGACAGTGACTGGCGTCTGAATGTTTAGTATGTACTGACTTGGTGATGCAAATCGCGGGCTACTGATAGCGACAACGGTGGTAGCCTCACTGGATGTGCGGCACTGGAGTTGCGCGCCTAAACAGATTTGGGCGCATTTCGGTATACAGTACTCGGTAAATGGTTAGGACCCTGGTGTGGTGGTGGAGGGACCGGGGTACCATTTTTAGTAGGCCATACCGAGAACAGCCTAGCTCAAGCATGTTCCTCCAAATCAATACTTGAAACCCTTTATCGCTACAACGTCTAAATTTCTCTCCTGATATTTAATATACAGCTAAAATACACTATAATGACATGAGATGGACATCAGAGCCTAAGCACTCTTGGTGTCCTGCCTAGCACACGCTTTGGATTTTAGTCATGATTCTTCTTCCATGAGGAGTATTCTTGATATTGGGCAACAATGGCTGTAACGCTTGGCTCAATCTCTCCAACTGGTCGGCATTGGCCACATCCAAGCTGGTTTGAAGGACATAGTTACCAAAGGCGTCGTTCAACATGGCGCCAAATCGTTCCTCGTTCTTCAACAATTCCTCAATCAAGCTCTCGGAAAGCTTGTTGATCCTCAAGGATTTTTCAATCACGTTTGATCCAAACTTGTGCAAGGACAACGAAACCACATTGGTCTTGATGTGGTCCAAAATGATCTTGACCGAGTCTTCATCACCTCTGGACAACACATATTGCACCACATAATTACCAAATGGGTCCAAAGACAAACTGGTGGCATTTTCTGCCACCTTCAATGACAATTGCTTTCGCTGGGAAAAGTTCCCATGGTCTAAGCATCTTTGTAAAACGCAACATCCGTGTCTGTGAGTGGCAATCTCGTTACAGTTGACAGAAGCAGCTTCAAAGATAAACTGGTTCTCTTGAGCCTTCAACTTCTGCAAACATTTCTGGACAACATGATTCCCATTCAAGTCGCGTGATAACGATACAATATGAGGCGATAATGAATCAATGATGAGGCGAGACTCCTCTTCTGTAGTGATACATTCCACCAACTTCTGCAATGCTCTAGTTCCATGAGGATCTAAAGCAATTCTAATGAACTCTGGAGCCGCGTTCTTGACCAAAATAAGTCTCTGGTCAGGAGTAACGTTTTCAAAGAGTTTTTGGATAAGATAATTTCCAAACGGATCGGTCATCAACTCAACAATCTTGAGGTAAATTTCGTTGAAAATCATCGTGGCAGCGATATCATTGGTCAAAGCCATAGAGGTAGCTGAACTTTCTGCGGCTTCACGGCCCAAATCCAATTGGCGTTGCAAAAAACGGCATCCATGTTGGTCCTTACATAAGGAATAAATTTCACCAGTAAAGTCTTCCAACTTGGCGTTGGCATACTTAGAAGCATCCTCGCCCTTTCTTCTATTATGATTGTTATGCATTTTGCGGTGGACGTTCATACCATCATTGACACCGTAGCGAGGATTACGATTACCATTACCGCTTCCGTCATTCAGATTATTGAAGCGACCATTTCCGCTCTGAGCATTAAAGTTTCCACCCACAGGAACACCGTTGAGTGGATGTCCATGGACTGGGCCCATTCTGTTATCAACGTAATTATTTCTCAAGTTCGAAGGATGGATCTGTGCGCCCATCATCGGGTGGTGTTGGTTCCACATGTTAGGACTGTTGGCAATCATGTTTGGTCCCAACGGAGCAGAAGCATGTTCCTTTAAGCCCACAAAATTGATATCTTGGCTGGTTGGAGGAGGGGTGAATCCAGTCGAAAAATGGTAAGGGGGGCGATTATGGGCCACCTTAACGTCACCATTCAAGCCATTAAATTCGACAGAAGCTGGAGTCGCCGGGAATGGACTGCTGAACGAGGATCTGACCTTGTTGTCATTGACATTTTCGAATTCACTCTCGGGTGAACTTCCTTCGGCATTCTCTGGCTTAAATGAACCGTACAGTGCTGCAGCACCAAACAGAGTATCTAAAATGCCACCAAATCCTGACACTTGTGAGGGAGGAGGAGGAGTAGAAAATGGCAAATGCAAGGCGGTAGCTCCAGGTTTTTCGGCACCGTCACTGGTTGATTGCTTTTCGTCGGGTAACTCAAATGGCCTAACCAATGCCGCTTCAGAATCAGAGGATCTGTATGCAAAAGGTGGTGCAGAAGATGGAATGAAGTTGCTGTTCCAAGTGGAAGAAGGAGTGGAGGATGACCCAAAGGCCGTGGCAGTGAAGGATCCCGCCGAAGGATTAGGGGTCATCGACCCTTGATGGGGATGTGGATATGGATAAAATTGGGGCTGGAAGCTGGTGGAATCACCATACAAAAATGGCTGAGTTTGCGTGTGTGCCTGGGTGTGAAGGTGAGCTTGGGTCTGGGGCACAACCTGGGAGTCTTCTGGAAGCGGGTGGGCCTTGTTCTTTGTCAAAACAAAGTCATCGTCCAAGTCGAGATTGCCCAAAGCTCCCACGATGTCCAAATCAGAGCCGCCGGGCCCAGCACTGGCATCAGCGCCAGCGGAAGTATCGGAGTCTCTGGTGGCCAACTCGTCGTCCATGGAGTTGGAAGAAGTGTTGGGATCGCTCGAATTGGCAGGCTTGGAGGTGAAGAATGCTGACGAATCCTTATGGAAGAAGTTGGAGCCGATGGACGCAGATCTAAGCGAAGATTTGCCGTTGAAGCCCGCCAGTTTGAGCAACGGAGCAGCGGAATCATCGACGGTGGTCGATAACGAGGCCGAACGGGATTGGAGGTTCGTGGTCATGGCTCCATAGAGGGGCTTGTGGTGACACGGAAGCGGTCGGGGCCGTAGGGTGGTAAGTTAGAATTGGCCCTGCTCAGGGAATGACTGAAAATAGCGTGGTGCCTGTGAGATTTGATAGGCTGGCGATCTGGTGGGAAAATGACACGCCTGGGTGGGGGAACGTGCGGACAGCAGGATTATGACGAGTTGGTACTCAGACACGGGCTAGAACAAATGCAGCTGCGGTAAGCGGGGAGAAAATGATACAACACCGGAATACTCGTACCTCTCCACAGTGGTGACGAATGGTAGTGATTCTAAGACAAAAAAAATTTCTTTGGTGAGACTGATCCAAAAATTTTCTCCCAACACGAACACGACCAGGGGCACTATGTCAGCCAACGGGAGGAGAATGAGGTTGGGGAATTGGGGATATCGACAAGGCGGGTGGTTTGGAAAGTGGGATTGGGGTACGGAGGGCCATGGAGCCGGCGGAGGGTGGAACTCGGCCGTGGTGATGATGGCAGGGCCCGTCGCGCAATTAGCGAGACTGGCTTCACCAGCCAGGTCTGTAGCGACAGATAGATAGCAATGTAAGGAAAAGGTATGTTTATGGTATTACTACAGCGCGTGGTAATCAAGGCAACTATGTAGAAACAAGAATTGCTAGTTTAACGGGTATCGCCGGACTTTTGCACGGCCCAGTCCCAGGGCTAAATTAAGTGAAAAATATGAAAAGTTCGAATAACACGATAATATCAAAATCCCAAAACCAGTATAAAAATGAATCTAGCATTAAGGAAGATACGGCTTTTTCCAATAGACATAGTTCTATCATCTGAGATTGTTTGAATAGGAGAACTAGCAATTCGAATTGATGGAGATCCTTGAGAAACCTTGATCCATTCTACATCCAGAAACTTTGCACGTTTCTTACGAATCGCTTGTTACGATTAACATCTAGGCAATTGCTGCGAAATGTTTTCCGAATATGACTTCGGGTTGAATAATAATCCAAAATTGATCTAATTTAAAATAGCAAAACGTATCCTAATGCTCATCTCAGAATCTATATCAGCCAACTACACTTAATTATATTATTATCTATTATTACTGTAATACGGAAACTAAAAAAAAGAATGACGGGGAATATAAAATTAGGGGAATCAAAGTCAACGAACAATAGACATCATGAATATAGTACGGGTTCAGTCTAAGATGGGGGAATCGTAACATCCTGAACCACACACCAATCTACCATGCTATCCATTGCAGCCGTATTCTGTATAAACTTCGGGGAAAAGTTTGCACAGCGATAAAAAAATTCAACCTCATACACCACAAATTATGTTATTAGATGTGCTGCTGTAACGATTCATTAAATCATCGAGCACGCACCATGACTCACTTAAATACTCTTAAATTAAGAAATTTAAGAGGACTTTTCGTGCTGAGTAGAGACTCTTTGCATGGAGACAAGGAAGTCTTCCAAGGTTCTAGAGTCGTGTTGAGGCTTGCTCTTTCTACCGTTACAGAAGTCGTCGAAGGCTTCAGAACCGGACATCAAGTAGTAAGCACCACCCATGACACAGAAGACACCGAAGGAGAAAATCCAGGTTCTAACGACGGTAACAATGTCAGTCCAGTTTTGGGAGAACCATCCGAACAAGGTGAAACAAGTAGCAATGATGTCGACAATCAAGACGGCACCAGCCAATTGCCAAGATGGCATCGAGGACCAGAATGGACCTTGAGCTCTGGTGACGAAAATCAACCAGTTTTCAGTCAAGGAAATTTGCAAGAACAAAATACCGTCAATGGCACCGAAGTTTTGGACAATACCACCCTTTCTCATGAACATGGTGGTCAAGGTGATCCAAGTACCGATAGCCAAAATTATACCCAAGATGATGGACATACCCCACAATCTTGGAGTGTTCCACTTAACTGGCTTAGGGTCGTATGGAGCATTGTCGTAAGCAATAGCCAAGGTAGCAACATCAGCGAAAATAGCGATGAAGACAACCAAGTCAATGTCCAAAGATCTGTTCAAGATAGCAATCCACAAACCCAAGAAAAGTTCCAAGTGAAGGGAAAGAGCAATACGGTAAACAACGTAAGAGTACATTCTGTGGAAAATTTGTCTGGAAGTCTTCAAAGCATCAATGATAGCAGACAAACCTGGGGCAAGGAAAACAATATCGGCAGCAGAACGGGCAGCATCGGTGGCACCTTCGACAGCAATACCGGTATCAGCCTTCTTCAAAGATGGAGCATCGTTAACACCATCACCAGTCATGGCAACCAAGTAACCTCTGGATTGCAAGATTTCAACAGCGTTGTACTTGTGTTGAGGGAAAACATCAGCGAAACCATCGGCATTTTCAACGAAGTCAGCAATTTCAGAACCGGCCATGTCACCACCACCGGACAAACCTAACTTTTCGGCATCGTAAATGTTAGTACCCAATCCTAATTGACGACAAGTTTCCTTAGCAATACCAACGGCATCACCAGTCAACATCTTAACTCTCAAACCTAAACCTCTAGCTTCGTTAACAGTGGCAGCAGTGTCATCTCTTGGAGGGTCCATACATGGCATAATACCCAAAATTTCCCAGTGACCTTCACCTCTCTTTCTGGCAACACCAAGAGATCTGAAACCTCTGGAAGCAAATTCAGCGACAGTGTTTTGGTAGTTTTCGTGGATATCTTCAGGGATTGGGTGGTCATCCTCAACAGTCTTCAAGACGAATAATGGAGCACCCTTAATACAAACAATTCTTTCACCTTCTGGGGATTCGACGATAGCAGTAACCTTCTTGGAAACAGGGTCGAAAGGTTGGAATTCAATAACCTTGTACTTAGTCAAAGCAGCCTTGGCTCTTGGGTAAGAGATCAAAGACTTCAAGAAAGCCTTGTCAATAGCATCCAAACCCTTCTTCTTTCTAGAAGCAGCCAAACAAGCAGTCAACATCAAGTCATCAGCTTCAACACCTTCAACAGTGTATGGTTCGTGCAAGGACAACTTGTTCTTGGTCAAGGTACCGGTCTTGTCGGAACACAAGATTTCGACACCAGCAAGAGATTCGATAGCAGACAACTTTTGGACAATAGCTTGCTTCTTAGCCAAGTAAGCAGCACCGACAGCCATGGTGGTGGTAACGACAGCTGGCAAACCAACTGGAACACCAATAATGGTGATGGCCAAAGTGTATCTCAAGATAGGAACAATCTTAACGGATCTGTAGAAACAAGCAACCCAGACAACCAACAAAGTGACAATAACGAAAACCAACAAAGTAGTACCAATACCGTTCAACACTTCAGTGAAGTGACCAGTACCAGCAGAAGCCTTGTTAACCAAAGCAGCGGCTCTACCGACGAAAGTAGAGTCACCAGTGGCAGTAACAATCATGAAAGCTTCACCAGTCTTAACAGTAGAGGAGGAGTAAGTAGCATCACCGTGCTTCTTGTCAACAGCCAAGGATTCACCAGTGATAGCGGATTGATCAACTTGCAACAAACAGTCTTCAGAGACAATTCTACCATCGGTTGGGATGACGGTACCGTCTTCCAATTGCAAAATGTCACCTGGAACCAATTCGTTGGCTGGAATTTCGTTCAATTGACCGTTTCTGACAACAAGGGCAGTGTTAGCAAGAGTCTTCTTCAATTCATCGACAATAGAACCAGCTTGGTATTCTTGGACGAAACCAACAAGGGCGTTCAACAACAAAAGAGCACAAATGACACCGAAATCAACCCAATCTTCCAAACCGGCAGCCAAAATAGCAGCGGCTTCCATAACGAATTGAATTGGACCGACAAAGAACATGATAAACTTAAGAATCATGTTTTCCTTTTCTTCGGCCATCTGGTTCAAACCGTATCTCTTTCTTCTCTTGTGGACTTCATCATCGTTCAAACCGGTGGTTGGGTCGGTTTTCAACAATTCTTCAGGAGCTTGCTTGAAAGAACCTTCGTCTTCGTGTTCTTCTTCTTCACCATCTTCGAGACCTTGGTTCGATTGCAAGTCAAGGACCAATTGGTCAATGTCTTCCTCCTCGTCATCGGAGGCAACCTTGGCGACTTTTTCGTTAGTTGGTTCAGTAGCACTCATTGTGGATGTAAGACAAACCAAAAACGAAGAAAGAAAAAGAGAAAAAAAAAGGGCGGGAAGTACGCCGGAGATTACTAGGTATATATAGTGGGACAATCAGGGCAGAAATGTCAGAGTGGATTTGCTCAATACGGCTGATTAGCATAGTGTACTGGTTCGGGAGGATGTCGACAACAGCAAATTTCTTTTTGTTGCATTAAAAAATTTGTCTGCATATTATTATCGGCAGGCCGAGAGCTGCTGTGAGCCAATGATTGCTTGAGGGATTTTGGAATTTTTTGTCTATTTGTTTTTTTTTATGCTGCGTAGGGTTAAGTTATGTTGTTGTTTTTCTTTTTTTTCGGGGTGAGGATTGGGAGCCCGGCTGGATTTACTGTAATGGTCGCTGCCAGCAGTCGGACAAAAAGATGCGCACGTGATGACCTGATGTGGAGGCCACTCGGCCTGTTTAGGAAAGAGACACTCTCGTTATCGGGAGTGCTTGGCCCCAACAGTATGGAGTTTGCCCCGATTAGACTGGGCACCTCCAGCACCATGCAGGAGAGGGGTAGGTCTGCATCTACTGATGGGGTACTTCCTGCACATCCACGCAGGATGGTGATAATAGACATTCCTCCACCTGCCATGGTCTATACCCAGTGTCGGGGCAATTTGCCTGCTCTGCTTGGCAACTTTGGGGTGACTCGGCCTGGGTACCTCCCGGAGCCTCCCTCTACAAAAGTACTCCAATTTGGCTTCCCAATGCGGACAAATTCGCCGGTGGGATGCTGAACCCTTGTCTCCCGGACTATAACTGTGGAGATGCACAGGAGCCAGGTACGTTTTATGAAATTACTTACAAATGGCCGGCACGATAGACCTTGTCCCGAATAATTCGGGTGCAAAAATCCTCCCCATTACCAATTCGTTTATCCCGATTTTTATTTGGACATTTTTTGTCGGTGTTTTTTTTGTCTGAAGTTTTTTGTGTCGGTTTTTCCCTCGGAGTTGCGCTGACCGGAAACAAATGCTACATTGCGTCGTCGCCGACACTTTTCAACCGAATCCGCCAATGAAATGGGCCAGGTTCCACAAGATGTTCCGGGCCATCGAGGAAGGCTGGAGCGAGGGGTGCAATTCTCTGCCTGGTAGCAAGGCGATCGGTGGTGGCGCCTGTAGCGGGCTGGCATTGTAGCTACGTAGGGCTCCACACCCTCCATGTACCAGCCACTAGGCACAAGAACCCTTAATATTTTGGGTAATCGCCCGCCATCACACTGCAGCGTGGTGCAGTCCGGTTAGTCCAGGCCCCATTCCGCGGACATTTGTGGCCGCCAGCGGATATCGCACCGGGGCCCTACCTGGTCGTGGAAGCGGCTGCCAATTTGGTGCTCTGCCGCCCAACGCCGCGTCTCTCCGCAGAACAGTTACCGACTATTCCGCCGTTCAACGGTCCGGTTCACCAATGACAAAAATCGCTCATCCCGGCCAAGGCAACTTGACACACTCCTCAGGGTGGTAGCTCCCCCAACGGTTATCAAATGGCTCCCGTTTCGGGTAGCCAGTGCTGCGGGCTTATCCGAGTGCAGTGGAACCGCCGAGGTGGGACGTACGTCGTTGCATGGGCCCCTACATTGTACTGTGAACCGTTTTGTCTGCCTGTGGCTGCGTCAGTGCTGGCGAAATCGTCTGGGCTGGCAATTTGACTCCTCCAGGCCCCATTGCAAAATTTTTCGCCCCAATACTAGCCCAACCCGACCATGATCCCCGGGCCCCTATTGCAATGTTAGGCGCTTGGCAAGGTGTCTCCCCCCAACGCACCCCACAGCACTAACAGCACAATTACGTCGATTACATCGATTACGTCGCCCATCAAGCATCGAGGTGTCTATATGCAGAGGGGATATCTGAAAATTTTTCATTTACCAGCGCTTCTAGTGGAGGCATTCTCCGACACTACCGACACTACCGACTCTACCGACACTCCCGACAGGGCTCGGGGCCGATACTCAACGCACACGACACTAAACACCGGTATTGCCGTTACCGAGATGTGGCACTGGCCGAGATAGACTTGCCATTGGCTACAGATCCGTCTACATCCGGCGAGGATATACTTGGAAACATCTGTGACTGTCGGATGTGGTTATGTTGGTTTACTCGCTAAGCAGAAAAAATGTCTGAACTGGGTGCCATCGCTGGGCAACCCCCCCTCAACCAGGACATCACTGCGAACCAGACACTCGGGTTGCCTATTTGAGATAGGACCGAGCTGGAGGCAATCGTCGGTTATGACTGCCCTTATTCCATCGCATTAGTTATCGATAATAGAATCACCACCTGCGTAAGGAACACGTGGACCCACTGCATCCCATCACTTTCTGCCAAGCTATGTGTCTGCGCCTAAATAACCCATCGCTGACTTTCCTGGGAGCCTGAAAGGTGAAAGGAAGGTTTTGGTGGTTCAATGTCTGTCTGATTTGTATGCTACACATCCGACACTTCTCTTATCAGCAAATCTGTAATTGCAATTATCTGGAATAATTGACAATATCCTAAAAATTCGTAAACCACAAGATGAATTGATGTATAAAATATAAAATATCAAAAATAGCCACCCCTCTCCTAGTTATGCAGACACCAATTCTGATACCAGTGCATGTCGGCGCCTGTTCTAGTTTTAGTGTGCTGGCATCCTTCCTAGAACAGCCAATAGAAATAGTGCTATTTTCTTGTATGCAGTTGAACACATTGGCATCGGTGATGGGGAATTCTTAATGTGGTGCATTGGGTGTTCCTGCAGGCTTCACTGACTTAAGCGGGCTTTCCTGCCTGCATGTACTCGGCTGTAGTTCTACCAACGCCAGCCCTACCTGAAAGACCCTGGTTTCTTCTCACCACAGTTCGTCCGAGTTACTCCTACCATCTAGAACTGAAACGTGTGTACGGAAAAGGAATTGCCTCCCGGCAATCGTGTCGGATGCTCCATCACCTCAAATGTGAAATGGCAATTCGCACCGGAAATATGTTGCTGCCATGCAATGTTGGCTATATCCGCCCGTATGTCTGCAAGTTTAAACTTCACCGTCGGGAAATTTCAAGCAGTTTACAGTAGTCTTATCCAATATATGCTATTCGTATATACTATATTAACCGTTATTTGCTGCTTTTTTAAGCTCCTTTTTGGCCAACATTCTCCATTTAATGGGTCTGAATGCCTTGAAAACCAAGTATAGCACACATCCAATGAATCTAAATAACGCCATACCCGCAACAATCCATAAAATAATCGTCAAAAAGATTTCGGAGTTTCCACGGATGGAACCATCAGGATTACTACCAGGCTTACCCGTCAATGTTTCAAGTCCTCCCGCCTCTAAAACAATCACAATCAAAATGGCCTGAGTTAACATCCACACCAACACTGTTATTGTTCTAATAAATGCATAGTAGGCATCATCTTTCTGCTTTTGCATATTCGACTCAACAACGGGTTCAGGAAGGACCCTCAACTCCTCTATGGTGTTCAAATACGACTCGTTCAACTCCTCCTGTCCTCCGGGGGCAATCATGACCAATTCATCTTTATTTGCTCCGGTTGACTTGGCAGTTCCCAAATCTTTTGCTTGAACCGCCCCTTTAGTACCCCACGACACATCATGAATATTCGAGAAAGAATAGATGTTCAAAATATTAATGTAACTAGGAGACAACGCCACGTATTGCACAAACGAAGTCACCATAACCAGGGGAGCCCCATACAAGAATGCTCCAATGAAATATAAAACGTATGTGGACACCATCGACACAACCAAGTCCCTAAATTTACCATTGGTGAACACCATGTAGACACTGAAATCATCCTTATGGTTCTTAATAATTAATTTCACCGTGTGAACAGCCAAGTAAATGGCGGCAAACATCATATAAACCATCAATATGGAAAAGATTGCTGTGATTGCCAAATAAAACTTCTTCGTACCTCTGGGAGTATTACCAAATGCCAAAACAAAGGTACTTACAACACAACCGACATAAAACCATAGACCCACAATCGCCAAGTATTTACCGATATCAAAATGCATATCTTTCGCACCCAAGTTAGCTGTCAAAATTCTGAACACTAAGAAGAAAGAAGCTAATGAAAACCACGACACCAAAATACTGACCAATTGGTAATAAAATTCCACCTGTAACCATAATTTTCTGGCCAAAGAATGGTCAGATTTCCAGATATTAGTCCAGTGGAACACCGCATAGGCGGCAGCAAACATGGAACCGTTCAACCATCTTCTTCTTTGCAACACAAATTCATCAATGTTTTCGGGAACATCGGTTTCAGCTTTGGCCTCATTGACATATCTCAACACATAATTGTGATGTTTTTTGGCCACCAATTCGAAACATAAAATTCTATCTTCGGCCAAGTACATATTGGAGGTGAAAATACCAGCTTCTTGGTAATTTCTCTCTTTGATGTACTTTTCGTCATCTTCTTCAGCATCGTTAGTGTCAATCTTGGATGCCTGGTGAAGATATTCACCCTTGAAATACTTTTCTAACGGTCCTTCACCATCGACATTCAATAACGCCTCATACCTATAGGCAGAAAACGCACCAGGTAACACCGTAATAAATCCGAATACCGATTCCATGGGCTTATCTAAAATATTGGAGATTTTATATTCGAAATTCTGTGCAGCCACTAATGGATTGGCCAATAATCTGCTACCTTGACCCAAAGAAGCACGCATTTCACCACAAGCACCAGCCACAGTAGGATCACGGAAAGATCTCCACAAGTAGTAGAAAGCATCCTTAGAAGGCTTGGTACCACAATCCAACAACATCACCACTCTAGGATTAAGAATAGGACTGAATGCTTGGAATGCCCATCTATGGGAATTAATCTTTCTCGAGTTCTTTTCCTTCAAACAGAAAATCATTTGTACTGGCGACGAGTTTGGAGTCAAATGGACTTTATCAGTGACGATATCAATACCAACAGTAGAGGTATATTCATAAATGTGGGCCTTTACCGACGAATCATTAATTCTGGATTTAGCATAACCATCCTGGTATACACCCATAGCTGTCAACAAGGACTTTGCTCTTTTGTCTAATGCGATTCTACCATCATTGACGATCAACACCACAATCTTTTTCCAGGAGTCCTCTCCCCATGCGGGGTCGGACCGCTTGGTCAAATTCTTGATGTTGTCGAAAATACCCTTCATGGTCTTTCCCAACAAAATTTCGTCTTCGTTATACATGGTAACACACACCAAGATTTCTGTTTCTCTGGGAGGACTGAACAACGCTGGTCTGAGGTTATAGTTGAATTTCTGGAAATTAGAAGGACCACAGGTGGCAGCAGTGTATCTCATAAAAGACATTTCTCTACCTCCGTCGTTGATTTTTTGGCCGTAGGTTTCAAGCAACGCTCTGGGAATAGGACAATCGATCACATAGTTACCATTAACTAATTTGGCCTTTTTGATGGTCTTGGTATAGTTCAAGCGGGGCTTGAAGTCTTCCTCTTCCAACTCGATCACGGAGTCGGCGTTGATGGAGGTTCGCTGGGGCTTTCTGGTGATGGTATTGCCTCTTCTGATGGTGTTTCCTCTTTTGAGCAAATCCTCGCCGGTTTCGGAGAACAAAGACTCGTCATCGTCAAACGGATCGAAGTCATCGCCCTCTTCAGCGTCCTCCAACTCGTTGATCATATAATCGTCACCGGAAAACGTCATAAG
Organism: Suhomyces bolitotheri; assembly: GCA_030568555.1. Lineage (NCBI taxonomy): Eukaryota > Fungi > Ascomycota > Pichiomycetes > Serinales > Debaryomycetaceae > Suhomyces > Suhomyces bolitotheri. Next base: position 290,061 of record JAJMGH010000007.1, read on the forward strand.
CGTGGAGTAGGGCCTCATAGCGTAGGAATTGTGACCCATACCCGCACCCCGGGAGCTGCCGGTATTATTCATGTCGATGCTATCAATGCGCTCCAACTCGTACTGGTTGGCGTCGTCCATGAGCGCCTTGCGGGGGCTGTAGGCACTGGGGGGATATTCGGGCTCGCTCTCCTTGAACGCCACCGTCTTTGTTCTCATTGGTGAGTTGACACTGGTAAGCGACTGATTACGGGGCAACTTATCGTAGAATACGTCGGCATCGTCGTCCACCACCGTGCTGTAGCCCGAGCTGGAATGGGGCTGATGGGCAAACATAGGTTGAAACCCTCCCATATAGGGCTGAGGAGGCGGCGGTGTGTTGAACGCTGGGAGATACTGCTGTGAAGCGGGAGGCAGCTGGTGGGGCACAAAGCCGTGGCTAAACGGATTACCCTGGGGGGCATACATGTGGTCGTCTTGGCCCGGAAGAGAGCCAGGCGGAGGAGGCATCACCATTCCTGGTAAAAACTGCTGGGACGACTGGCGGGAATGGTTTCGGGACGCCATATTAAGGGAGTGGGTTCTGGAGTGGGATAGCGAGTGCCCAGTGTAGCTCATGGTATGGGGGATGGAGGAGAAACGCTCGGCACTGGGGGTAGCAGCGGCCGATCCACCGCCAACTGAATTGGTGGTGGCAGCAGTGGGTCTGGAACCGCTGCCGGGGCCGGAACCGCCGGACCCCGAGCTGGAGCCGGCCTGGGGGGCACCACTGCCGGTTCCCGGCGTGGAACCAACACCTCCAGCAATTTGCTCGTCAAACAAGTCGTCTTCCATTGGCTTGTAACTGGTTGATTTGAGTATAGACCAAACGAATCAAAAATCCTTACTAGTGGGAGCAGCTCACGTGCAGCGAGCGAGGAGGCAGTGACGGACTGGCACTTTTAATAATAGCGACACCACAGATAAACAAGGCGGGAGAAATGGATAACGTGCTGTTACAATTACACAGGTTAGACGGGGAGTCCTGGACCGTTGTTTACGACGGGTCCACTATAAATATGTTTGTTGCTGGGGCGACCTTGGCGCCAATAGTGAAACTTCCTATTTATAGGGTGTTTATATAATTTCCGGATCAGGCAGGCGCAGGGGCGATGGGCACAGAAAATTATCCGCACCATTTGGGGGTTGGGTATGTGTGGGAAATGCGGTGGAGTTGTGGATGTGAACATCACTCATGATGGTTGCTTTGGCCCAACCTGGTAACAGAGTCTATCTGTGGGACCTCATTGGCCACTGGTCCTTGACAGCTAAGCTCATCATTCCAGGGGCACGTCTAGGCGAGCAATTACGAGCGCCGTAGTCAACCACCCCCCATGTCGCACCTGGAGTACCAGGAAAGCCCCCAATGAACAGCAAAAGGGTCTCATTTCGTGGCGGGTGTCACATCGGACTATTTGGACGCCGTTTGTAGCGATCCCACCCGAAACGGCCACTTTGTATCCGATACACCACTACGACTGTCACCCTAGGAGAGAAACAGCTTCTGATTAGAGTGCTGCTCTGTTCACCAAAGACCGGTGAAACTGGCTGAGTTTGGCAAGTGGGCGGTGTTATGTCGCACCTCTTCTATCCGAAGCTTCCATGGCCTGCATCGTTCCACATGCGTATGTTAATTAGCTGGAAACAGAAGTTCGCCTGCATTCTATGCTTTCCCTCTTGCGAGGTCCAAGAATTAGTCGATTCATAGCCGTATCATACCTTATTGTGAACCGGCAGTCGAAGTGCCACACCAACAGATCTATGGGTACAATCTTGATCGGTCGCATTGTAGAACTATCAAGAATCCACCCCATGCAATGATCCGCCACATCCACGAATTGCCGCAATTATATGCAATCTTGAAATTTAAAGTCTCTTAATAAAACTAGTATGTAATCTACCATGAGTCCTTTTTGCTCTGTGCAGCTTTTAGAGCTCTCTCAGCACAAATGGCACACTCCATGTCTTTCCACCCCATGCATTCCCAATGATACCCGTGTCCACACCGGAACAACACAATTCGTCCATCTTCGTAATTAGTAGTTTTAGTGGCACCTTCCGATAAATGTACTTTCTGTTCCTGCTGACGTTGCCATGCCTCTTGATGCACAGGTGAGATGTTAGGGCCCCATAAATCCTTGCCACAAGAGGCACATGTTTTAGCTGGAACCCATCCTTTGATATTTTCCGCCTTAATGATAGACATGCTCTTGGAAATCAGTTGGTTGAGAATACGCTGCGATATTCCGAGCATTTCTCCTTCGTAGGAGTACGACACAAACACTTCCTGGAGTATGTCACGAATATTGGCCAAGGTAGCGATCGTATTGGCTTCGGTGATTTCATCCAGGTCTGTATCCGAGTTTAAGATCTTGTGGAATATCCGAAGAAAGGAATCTTCTTTCTTATCGCCTGGATTAAGTTTAGCGTCACTGATACTTCTAAAGCATTCATGAATGCACTTGTTCAAGAAGTCATGTACTCCATCCTTGGCCGAGCCCGCCAAAGAAATCAACGTATTGATTAAATCAAGCCATAGCTTCTCATTTAAAGTCAATTCGTCGTTATATCTTCGAAATGTTTCAGGTAGCTCACAAATCCTCATTGCCTGTTTTAGTAGCTTGTAATATTCCAGTAACATTTCGTCCCCTGATTCAAGAGAATGTACCTTTGCCCGCATATAGTCTATGATGGTGCCAATCGCTTTATCATATTGCCCAGCTTTTGCTTTGAGTAAAGCAACTGATTCTATTATTTCGTACTTTTCAACAACTTGCAAAATGGAATTGTATTCTGGGGAGTTGGGAGTTAAGTGTATCCCATTATTAACTTGGTCTGGGATTGATTTTTGATATAATCCATCAACCCATTTCTCAAGAACATTGTAGACCTTAGAAATCTCAAAGTCACAAAGTAATTGAACGTATCGTATCATTAGAGGTGCCAATTCTTCACCTTCAATTTCAATTTCACTCTCTAGTAAATATTTCAAGTACTCAAACAAGAGCTTAGGGTCTTCGAATTCCAAGATCTCTATGTGCAACTTAGGATTATACTGATTTACCAAGTCAACTAGGTTCTCTAAACTTGAATGAGCTAACTTCTCGTAATTGTTCTTGATGACTTGAATTAAGTTTAATCGTTCCAGTGGATTTCGGCTCATGGCAAAAGACTTGTCAAGGATACTTGCCACAGTTTCCAGAGAGCTCCCGTCGGTGCGTTTTAACCATACTTCTAAAACCTGTCCATACTTACCTTGAGATGCGTATATGTCAGTCAACACGTTATAGTACTTTGCGACTTTGAGTTTTTCAACTAAGAAATCATCATTGTCTGGTTCGTAAAAAGGAAGCAAGCTTTGTAATGCCAATTCACAATCCCCTTTAATGCTCTCGCTAGTGTTATCACATAATAAATTAACCACACGATTAAGGATCGATTCTGGAAGTCTCAAGAACTGCGAGTACTTCGAGTAATTTCTTCCTATGAATATAGATAACAAGCATTCCTGATACTCACTGAAACCAGCAAATTCATAAACGTCGCATACCGCTTCAAGAATATATTGACGCGTGAGAGTTGCTTCGCCGATGTTGATTCCCTCGTTTAAGCTTGGATCTTCGAAGAATTCGTTCAAAGTTGATAGCAACTGAAAAGTATCGACCTTCAAAAACAAGTATAAATAGGGGAAAAGCATCAGGTCATCATTTATTTTAAGCGTCTTTTCACTTCCTCTTGGCCACTTAATATAATAATTGCTGAATAGTATTGTACAAATTTGTTTCTTTGCCGCTAGCTCCGTATCTATCTTTATGAATCGATCAATAGGGTATTGTCTTCCCGTTAAAATATATGACATATAATCATAGGCCTTCAAATATTCATTCTCCTGCTCCAAAAAGCTTGAATCCTGAATATCCACAATAAACTCAACCAATGGCAACGTATAGTCGTTCAAAATGTAGTTATAGATGTAAATCAGACATTCTCTAATATTATATTGAGTAGAAAGGTTAATACTTAGATCGATGTTGAGTGCACTTGTATCAACAAGACAAAGCATTTCGGTGAGAAGGATTCCCCTATTCGTCTTAATATAATGTGTCACCATTTCATTGAGTATGGTGGGAGATAGTGAAGTAATCTGAGTACTGAGAATATACTCTTCAAGAAGTTCAAAAAACTCATGATGATCTCCGTAATTTTCGAATACTTCAGTAAGTATTTGTTCAAGTGAATTATTTCTTGTTCCATTTTGTACCAACATCGAAATCAACCTCAAATACATCTTAAGGAAAAACGTACGATTATCTTCTTCTTTGTAGAATATTGGAATTACAGATTCTTTCATAATTTGAAAAAGATATGGAGTCAATATTTCTGCTCTTTGGGTTAAATCTCTTGGCAACCCAATAGCGGCCAATCTTCCTATCTTGTTAGGGTCATAAAACTCATAGACTGTCAATAGAGCCTTGGAGTAATCTCCCAGAGATAGTAGATGCATCAAAATGTCAGCCCAATTAAGAAGCTTACCCTGATAAACTCGCCGGAACTCATTATTCTGAAGCATGATCATTATTCTTTGCTTAAAAATTTTAATAGAGTTCTCATAAGAGTTGAAGGACACCTTAGACGCAGATTTATAAGTTATGGAGGCAAGATGCAAAGGAAGGGAATGGTTGATGGGAACAATTTTCAATGAGGCACTGTTGTCTTTGTTGTTATTATCATAGTAGAGTATTTTCATTTTGAGCTCAACAATTCCAAGTTTCTTTATGAATACAACAATTAAGGATGATGTGATCCACTTAACCAGAGCAATTTGTTCCTGTTTGCTCGATGTAATCCACAAGCACTTTTTTTCGATTAAAAGTTTCGGAATACCCTTGTTTTTGTCTTTCAAGTCATTTATTATCTCCAGCAAATTGGACGGCAACATATCGTTCCTAAGTTCTAGCACCGTTAACAAATTATTCCATGAGTATGCCAATCTAGTATTTGTAATTCCCCCCTCAGTTCTCTTCATACAGGGAAACCAATTCAAGTTTATTACGGGCTTTTCTGAATCAATGATATGTTTGGATTTTCCTAGTTTATAGTGGGTAAGCACATTTGGAATTTTGCTATCGTTAAGGGACAAAAGTGATACAACAACGAGGGAATTGTCAGTGGCTAGAGCCATTATACCCAATTCGTCGGTGATTTGATGAGAGGACCCAATTGGCAAGATTTCACAGGCTTGGACCACAAATTTGGGATCGTCAATGTTGGCGTCATTTCGTCCCAATAATTTGCTGGATATCATCAATTTTTTCATCAAGGATTTAATTCCCGAATGGTAGAAAACCAAGCCAGAGATATCCACAGATATGAGCTGGGACAATGAGTCGCCGATAAATGCAATTTTGGTGATGGTGGCCCCATGGACGTGACCCAGAGCGTTTTTGGTAAATCTATCTTCAAGGGTAATGGGCATAATAGTGTAGGAAGGAACCGAATCAAGGGTGGCTGAGATGACATCACCGAGGTCCCATATTCTGATCTCACCATTGGAGGTTCCAGCGGCCACAAACGTGGAATCAGATGCAAATGCAACGCAGGTAACGGGGTATGAGTTGCCCTCCAACACGAATTGAACTTGCTGGAGGTAATTGAGCCCGATAACTTTACCCGAGGACGTACCCACGGCAAGGTAGAGCGAGGTAGCCTCCAACCACACTGGTAAGCCGTGGGAAGAGGCGAATTCGGCGGTGTTGATGATGCGATTGAAGGCGGCGGTTTCGGTCCATTTGAGGATTTCTGTATTTCTGGGGTCGGAATCGGGGGTGCCGCCACTTTCTGGAGTAGGAAGACTGTGGAATGACGGCGAACGGCTCCGGAGATTCTCGAACTCCTGGGTGTGGGCCATCAACTGGCGGCCTACCACCGTTTGGCTTCTATCATCAAAATGCAATCTTCGTATGGAGCTGTGGGACGAGCGGGAGTCAACGCTCAATGGCGATGCGACGGCTCGGCTCGGGAGGTTAAAGATGTCGTCACTCATGCCATGCTATGGAGATTGGGGAGCCGCTGGTTATGATGGGTTTGGTGATAATTAATGGGTGGGATAATTGGTGTGTACAGATCAGCGCGAGGTTGCAAATATGGAACCATCTAGTGGCCCACTGCCAGCGTGGACTATACAAGAGTGGCCACCGGCCAACTACGGCTAAGTGTAGAATTTAGCAATTATCATGTCCTTCAATTCGTAGTTCTATCTAGTATTACTCTATGTATATAGTTATGTGTTAAAGCCAGATGATAGCGACTGACGTCGATAGCCAATTAATTTTGAGGGGATCCTTTTGGGTATGCTGATTGTTTAGCTGATTTTTCAAGCCATTCGTGGCTATTGAACAGGTGCAGACTAGTCCCAGCTAGTCCTGTTTGCGTTTTCGTTTCGCCCCCACTAGCTGATACACCCATGCCACTACGCTGACGCCCACCTGGATTTTGGCCCAGAAGAACACATCAGCGCAAGTTTTCTCAGACAAGTCTCTGAAGCTGGCTTCCTTTTCTCGGATAGCCACCTGCTCCCTTCGGATACCAGCGATCTTGTTGCGGAGGCGGTTGATTTCGGCCACTATGGAGCCGCCGTCGGTGGGGGCATCAGGCTGTTGGATTTCTGTGGACACGGTGATACGGGCCCGCTCGAACCCAGGACCGCCGTTGGGCTTCTCGAACTCCCACGGACTCAAGCACACCCGGTGCTGGCCCGAATCAAGTGCATTGAATGTGAACCGGCCCCTGGGGCTGCCCCGCTGGTGCACAAGTCGTTTCTTATCTTCGTACACGTCTATGAACACCCCCACATGATCCTTTGGCGGGTAGAATACCGACGAGTACGCGTGTTTGATCTCCACCCGGTAGGTGCCTGTAAGCAATTGGCCTGCCTCTAAGTTGTGGAGAAAGCAGGTGGGTTGTTTGGCATCAGAGTAGAAATGGAGTGCCGTCACCGTCGCAACAAACAACCAAAGAACGTACATTGCTGGACGGGTAGAGTTAGATCAGTAGCGAAAGTGGTGGTGCACGGATCGATTGTGTCACTATAGTCACACCAAGGGGTCGCTGACAGGTTTACCGTGTCGGGGCCCCTGTAGTGGTTGTAGGAAGGGAAGGATTAGTGGCCTGTTGCAGCTTGTTTCAGGAGCGCGATGAATTAGCGTCTCCGTGGAACTGGCCGAAGGGCCCTCGCTAGGTGCACCGCGAGGTCCCGATATTTCTGGGCCCGCGCGGCGGTGGACCTTATCGATCTACCGCCATCCCACTAGAACGTCTGATATCGTCATGAATCTTTCGCTCCAGGATCCATTTGCTGTGGCCAAGGAATACCCAGAGACCCTTGTCAACACCCTCACGGTGGGCCACTCGGTAGTCATTCAGTTTAGCCACAAAGGCGACTACCTTGCCTCGGGCCTTAGCGATGGCACCATCGTTGTTTACGACATGATCAGTGGAGGTGTGGTGGCCCAATTGGACACCGGAGGACATACCAGACCCATCACTTCACTCAGTTGGTCCCGCGATGGTCGCTATATCCTCTCATCTTCGCAAGATTGGAGCTGTATCCTCTGGGATTTGAGTCTAGTCAACAGCTCCGATGATGAAGTAACCCCAGTGATTCAGAAAACCACGTTTGACGGGCCCATATGGCAGGCCACTATGCATCCGAAGGACCCCACCACGTTTGCGGCGTCGTTGTTCGATGCTGACCCGGTATATGTCGCCAATGGAGTCATCACCAAGCTTCTGACCTCCACGACTTCCGTTACTACAGCCAATGACAACGACAACGACGACGAGCCTCGCAAAAAAAGGAAGGAGCGCCACAACACCTTGGTAGCAGCATTCAGCATCGACGGGAACTTTCTTTTCACAGGAACCAGCAAGGGGTTCCTCAATGTGATTGCGGTGGAGTCACTCAAGTTGGTACATTCGGAGAAAATGGCCAATGCCAACGTGAAAAATTTAATGGTGTCTGCCAATGGCCGCAAAATCGTCATCAACACCTCCGATAGAATCATACGACAAGTGAATTTGCCCGATATGATCAATTTGGACAGCTCCCAGTGGGAGTTTGAAGTGGAGCACAAATACCAAGACGTGGTCAACCGAGTGCAATGGAATTCGGTATCGTTCAATTACAATGCCGAATTCATCGTTGCGTCCACCTACGGTCAGGCATCACACGATCTCTACGTATGGGAAACGTCGATGGGGTCGTTAGTGAAGATTTTGGAAGGAAGCAACGAAGAATTGGTCGACGTCAAATGGGACTACCCTCGGTGTACCATCGGGGCAACCGGCATAGACAGCGGTGCCATATACCTCTGGCTGATCGAATTTCCCCAGAAATGGTCGGCGTTGGCCCCAGACTTTGTGGAAATTGAAGAGAATATCGAGTACGCCGAAAGAGAAGACGAGTTCGATATCATAGGTGAAGATGCCTTGAATAAAAAGCGATTAGAAGAAGAGCACACCAAGGTCGATGTGTTGACAATGGAGTCACTGGATGCCCGGGGCTTCGACACCCGCCCGTCCTTTGTCATACCTATAAACTACGAAAGAACTTCCTAGTGGACCCCGGAATTAATTATTTTCTAATTGAGCCCCGTTACATCGCTCCACGGACAATTTGACATTTTAAAAATTACCACCACCGACGCTGCCATCTGCACTCAAGCCACACCGAAACATCGAGGAGTATTTCCGTGACAACTCCGCGTCCTGCCGGTATAGCAACCACTCCGCAAAATCACCAGGTTTTGTCCTGGCAAAGGGCACCTCCAGGAAGCACCAGCGCCAGGATTCCAGCAGGACACTTTGTGGCCAACTTTGGATCCACCTCGCCACCGCCTATATATTCAACTAACGTACCCCACCACCACCACAACTTCTCTGTAGTATGGATGTTAGTTCGTTCCTAGGGTAGCCACCAACCACCGATTACGTAAGCCGATCTATCGCTGGCCACCCTCTGGGGCTCTCACGTGCCTCCGGCACACAGCAGTACAACAAACAAATTTTGTTTTGTAAACAAACCAACCCCATCAACGCCGGCAAGCCGCTGAGTCAAACGCCTCACCACCACCAATCTTGCGCCGTTTCTAATTGCATTGCCTGCCCGGCCATTACAGCACCCACCTCCCGTTTTTCACCGTGTTTTCTGCCGTTTTTAACCTCTGACTGCCCGCTCCGGCCAAATCTTTCAGCTTCTCCACATCACCACAAAAGCCACGCTAGTGCTCCATCCCTGGCCATGTCCACCACGTCCACGCCTCGAAAGCGCCCTATTTCCGAAGTGGACGACAGCGAGTTGCCCTCATTTGAGGATCCCGCCGATATGGTCAATGCGGTGATTCTGACGCTCCAGACCCCACAAGACCGAACCAACGTGTCGATCAACTATGCCAACGATAAGAACTTGGCCACTGAGGTCCAGGCGTATGCCAAGATCGCAGGTATGGACTGGACCTTCTACGTGAAGTCGTTGGCGGTATCCATAGGCAGAAATACAGACAATCAACCACCACCAGGCACCAACGCCGGCCCTACTACTGACATCGACTTGGGTCCAGCCAAAGTGGTGTCCAGGCAGCATGCCACCATCACCTACAACTTGGATTTGAGGTGTTGGGAGCTTCAAGTCCTTGGTCGCAATGGTGCGCGTATCGATAGCCAAAAATTGCCTGTGGGTCCCAACTCTTCGACCCCATTACATTCAGGTGCGATTTTGGATATTGGTGGTACTCAGATGATGTTCATCCTTCCCGATTCCCCTCCAACTATACTGCCCAAAATGCTCACCAAGTGCTTGATGAAGTACAAGGAAAATATGTCGAAACAGAAAAAGCCGCACGCACCCAGTCATAACAACAATGGATCTCAAATCAGAAGCTTTCAGATGTTCGATAAGGCGCAATTATTGCAGTCGCCTTCTTCAGTCTCTGCGACTTCATTGCAAAACAACTTGGACCAAGATTTGTCCAAGGAAGAAGCTAAGGATATTAAACCTCCATACTCATATGCTACAATGATCACCCAAGCAATTTTGTCTAACGATGAAGGAGTGATGTCATTGTCTGAAATCTACAACTGGATTGGGTCTCACTACGCATACTATAAATACTCAAAAACTGGTTGGCAAAATTCCATCAGACACAATTTATCATTAAACAAAGCATTTGAAAAGGTTCCCAGGAGACCAAATGAACCAGGTAAAGGTATGAAGTGGCAAATTGCCGAAAGCTACAAGGAAGACTTCTTGAACAAGATCGGTAACGGTTCGATCCTGAAAAATAGAAGAGGGTCGTCTGTCTCAAGACAGCTTCATTTACATTTGGCCACTCATAAGAGCTTACCAGAATCGCAGAAACCATACTCTAAGGACACATCCATAGAACTGCAACTCCATCATAATCAACAAAAACAATTGCAAGAGCACCAGCAACAACAGAGACATCAACATGCCAACCAACAACCAATGCAATTTTCACATCAGAGGACAAACTCCTTACCAAAGTTGGGTCAAAGCTTCACCACTAATCCAATGCAACAGAATCCTCTTTCTTATATGACGAATCAACCAACTAATGGTTATCCTGGTGTAGCACCACCAGGCCAGCGCAATTTTGCCTACCAAGCAAATGCTCCTCATTTGATGTATGGAGCTCCAATGATGCAACAGCAAGTCCCCACAGCCCCAATGCAAGGACAACAAAGCGTAAAGGGTGAATTGTCTTCTCCATTGAGACAACTTAACGAAGTCAACAGTAACACGCCAAAGTTACCTAAAGTGTCAGGGAGCAACTTGTTCAACTTACCTCCACCACCACCGTCTCATAATTTGGGTACTTCCGCTCCAGGAGTTCATCATTCGAGACTGAATTCATATAATTCCAATTTGCCAGACCCTTCTCAGATGAACTCATATAATCATAACCCCACATCTACAGCTGATTCTTCGACCAATCAAGCGTCGTCAACAACTGCGCAAACCGATTTGTCCCTTGGATTTGCCAGTCCCAAGAAAATTGCACCTCTCGAAGCATTTACTCCGGAGAGGGGCTCGAAATCGTCTACCATCAATAAGCTAAGCGTTAACGGAGTCAACACCAACCAATCTTCGCCAGCGTTCTGGAATTTCGTTCAGTTTAGTACTCCCAATGGCCAGACACCAATGAGAAAAAATAGTGATGAACTGAACTCTCAAGGAAGTCCTATTGCTTCCAGAAAGCAACTTCAAGGAAATGCTGGGATTTACAATAATAACGAAGAAAACGAAAAGGATCAAATGTCCCCGCTTAAATCAAAGAGCCTCTCCGATGGTAATGAAGGGAACGACGAGAAAGTCAAGGTGTGATAATTATATCATACCGTGTCCTTCCCTATTCTTCTAGTTGTGCAGCCTGCAAAGCAACTACTGTGTTATTATACCTGTACAGTTTTTACATTAATTTTTATTGTTTTTGGATATTCGTAAACCTATAAATGTCACATTTTAGAAGGCCGAACGGTTTCTAAGATCAAAGATCTTTCTTTCAATCTCCTTCGGAGTTCTATCAACTGCATTGGCAATTTTGATCTTGGCGGTCGGACTCAAATCATAAAATCTCTCCACCAAATCACCATCAATAACATTCTTTACGGGATTGTAATAACCTCTAAATTTCATGTGGTCCTTACCCAATAAATTGTACCCATTTTTATCTAAATCGATCTCTTCATCAAAGTTGTAGTCGAAGTACTTTCTCAAATTCTGTTCAAGTTTTGTCAAAAGTTCGACCTCTGGTTTGGTGGCTAACGGTAAGAGAAATCCAATAGTGCCCTGTAACCCACTGTAAAATATACTTTCTTGGCCTCCGGTTACCAATGAGCCCTTGATGAATGAGGTGGGTATATCGCCAAGATAAAATTCGCATAGGTTGGTCAATCTAAACGGTGCTCCATTGAGATAAGAGTCTTGTACTTTTAGAATCGACCAATCCTGATCACTTTGAAGAGAAACATCCTTTGGTATTCTCGACACCCATATATTACCATACTTGTCTCCTCCCACAATAGTATCATAATCCAATGTTTCTAATGCGGTAACTTGTCTTTTCATGATATCATCAACAAACGGAACGAACCGATTTTCGTCAACATCAAATTTCACCACAGTACTAGACAGTCTAGCATCAGTGATAACGATTCTGTTGTTCCCTTGGTTCACTAGTTTTTGAATAGAATGTATATAATCGAGTTTCGTGGACGCTTTACGCAACAACTGCTTTTGACCCAAGTCAAACAATCTTAAGTAATTACCCATTCCAACCAAAAGCTTTCCACTGAATGATAAGAACACACTGGGCACAATGTCTAGTTCTGTTTTATGGAGAAATTTGAGTTTGTTAGGCAATCCCTTTTTCTTGAGAATCCTAAATGTGTACACATAGCTTTTTTCATGAGAGTTGGGAAGAAATTTCTGGTTCGTATTAATCCCTACCACGAGGAATTCACTTCCCTTGGCTGAAGATGAAAAATGCAACTTTTCGACAGCAACAATGGAGTCTGACGATGGCAATTCAAGGCTTTGAACAATTTTTTGACCTTCTGAAGAAAAGTCTATTATCTGAATACATGATGCCCACGAATCAGGTGCCTTCAATGGCTCCAAGTATTCTACATTTTCTTCTTTATCATCTTCCCCTTGGCCCGTAAAATTTTCTTCATACTGCCCCTTTACTCCATATTCTGATTCTGCCACATAGATCGTAAGATTTTTCATTTTATCATCCTTATCTATCACCATTTTCTTGGGAAAATATCTGAGCTTTAAATTTTCAATATTAAAATCCTTTGAAGGATCAAATCCAGATTCTTCATCTCCAATACTAAAAATAATCAAATTACTTCCCGAAAGACCCACAATTCCTTCACCTCCAATGTCTTCAGAAACAAAGGACGAGCCACTGGCTATATCAATATTGAGTAACGGTGATACTTTGAACTCACCTGAGGAATAATATCCCACCCATGAACTCGACGAAATTGCAAGCAACGAGGTACCATTGTTGATAGTAGAAAGCTTGACAGGCCGTGTACCTAAATATTTAATTCTTGTATCGGATAATCTTCCAGTTACCTCATCTATAGTTGTGCGAACATACACTCCATTTTCCATACCGATATGGACAAAAGTATTCATAGCATCAGCCTTCATCATAACTAATGATACACTTTTCGAAGACAAAGCCTGTAACGACAAAATTTCGAGACAATTGTGCATCTGTAATGAAATAACTTGGATAGTTTCATCCACACATCCAATAACGGCGAAAGAGCTCTTTCTGGAAACCCCACCAGAAGCAATCAATGCCAAAGATGTGATAGGGCTGGTCAATTCCAATCTCTCTTGATATTCTATTAATTGGTCGTCAACGGGGTCCACTTCAAAGTAACAAATTTCTGAATTAGAAAGTCCTATCACTACTTGCTCGTTGTTTGTACTAGCATTAATGATGTGGATTCCTGCTGGAGGGAACCAATCAGTTGTGATTTTGTTACCCTCATTCTGTCTCACATGTTTTATACCGTTGGAATAAACTTGGATCACCGAGGTTTTCCCTACTTGTTGCACAGCAAGTGTAGGTTGATCTGTAACAAATAGAGAATCTTCGACTTCCTCCACAACTTCACCAATGGAAAGCACTAACGTTTTCGAATCCAGAACGGATGACAAAACCAAATATTCGTCATTGCTTGAAGAGCTGGTTAACTTTGACGTATAAATAGTATTGGGAGTGATCGGTAAAGGAGAAGACACGAGTATATTGGTTGGTACACCATGTGTCAATAGTTTAAGATATGAGTTCGATGATAAGGTTGCCAACTGGGACACCTGATTAGTGGAATTTAGGTGATGTAATTGGATCATTTCTGTTTGAATAATTGGACACAAATTATCCACCGTGTCTATCAATTCCAAATTTTCTAGCGGTTTTACAGTAAACGACCGCGCTTCAAGTGGTGGAATATTATCAACTGCCGTGACAAGATGTAACTTGTCCTCTTCATTCACGTCATCACCCAACTTCTCAAATTGATAGAAATGTTTGTCATTATTGATAGTATTTGCAAATAAAAACCCGCTTTTGAATACATTGAGGGAAGTACTAGGGGCAATTGTATCAAAGTAGTTTATGGAAATATCGTTAATAATTTCTCGGTCTTCATCGAAATTCACAGATAGCTTAAACAAATCGCCCAAAGTACTTTGTAAAAGCATGAAAAAATTATTTTTCTTCAATTTATGTGTAAAGTGGTGGGTAATAACTGTGGAATTAGTCCCATATCTCACGGGCAATGGGATATATGATCTTTCTGAATTAGTGGGGCTATCGTAGATTAAATAAGAGTCGGTACAAACCAAGACCCCCCGTATATGTCCTGGTAAAGGTATCAAATGAGTAGATGAGGCAGGTATCACTGAATTTGTTTTTTTCTTAACGATATGATTGAGCCCTTGGTCCAATTCATAGTAGTTCAATTTCAAGGGCGATGATTTTGGATCAAACGGTTTCTTGGAAGAATATTCGGAATAGTCGGATTCAATGGCAGCGAAAACAGGGTTATCGAATTCTGTGTCGAGGGCTGTAATCTCTAAGGTTAGGATGTTCTTGGAAATGGCTTCAAGAGGCGCCGAAAGCTCGAAATGGCCCCGTTGTGACGATTGCACCCTGTAAATCAATTTGTTCCTTTCAAGTGCTGCGATACAGATAGCTCTACTCTGAGGGTCGACTGCAAGATACGAAGAGGGCAAAAGGCGATTCAAGCCATTTTTTCCATACGTTTGTTGGTAGATTGGCTGGAACTCGCTGGTGGAAATGTTGTATTCAAGAATACTGATTTTGCCTGAGTCTCCCGTGACCACCAAGAAGTCTCTGTCGTGGCCCACGGCACGAAGCTTCTCTATTCTGCTTATAGTTGCAAATGCACTTTGATGGGGCTTGCCTAGGGTACCAAGCTTGCCGGTGTTTACATCAGGCAGGTATATCTGAATGGTGTTGGTGTGGGCAATGACTAGTTGTTGGGCTTTTTTGGAGGTGGAGGAGAATTGGCCGAGGGTGGTGAGAAGGGACGGGGTGGCATGGCGGAGGGTTAGGTTATAGAGGTAGAGGGAGTCGTCGGGGAGCATTGGGTGTTCAGCACCAGTTGAGCTGATGAGATGAGATGTGCGTGCGGGATTCGTGGATTGGTGAGGGCAGAGTTAGTGAGGGTGGTGGAGCTGGGACGGCGAAAGAATGGGAGTGCGCACCGCGAGGTACCTAGCGAGGATTCCAGCGAGACCCAAGCAGACGAGTAAGAGCGATACAACAAGTTCAAGGAAATAGATGTCAGACAGAATGAGAGTATCATCACAGGTGCAGAGAATACCACAAAGTGTTTAACGACACCTAAAAATACCGTGGGTGGATTGAGCAAGATGTTCGAATACATAATCGATGGGACTTCTGGCCCCAGATTCTTAATGACTGCGAGTCGTAATGGACAATAAATCGGACAAATTGGACAAATTGGACAAATTGCACAAATTGGTTATGTTTGTATTCTTCTGTCACATCCAAGTCGGCACTGCTAAAAGACTAGTATAAACAAGCCTTTAATTAATATAAATATACCTTTCAATAGATTTTATTGACTGGGAGGTAGTGCTGCACATTCTGCGGTCTCTCAGAGAGCTGCGAAAACAGGACTATTCCGTCACCACCAACCCTATTGCCAAGGTAAGGGCACCCACCAACACGCCATATTTCTCCAAAAGGACCAGTGTAGGAACGACCACCTTGTAAAGCAAAGGGGCAGTGGAAATGGGCCCAGTTGCTCGCCTCACCCACAAGGACGCCAAGGTGGCTGCGAGCCAAATCCAGGTGGTTTTCTCAAAAATACCCCCACATTCCCATTTCATAACGTTACTACGACAGACAAAGACCGAAGTGGCTTCGCTACTGTGTCAGTATGAGCAAGCTCTTTGTGGGCCGGATTTATCTGGGCATTGTGTTGTGGGTTGCAGGTGACTAATTTCTCCATACTGTCCCCATGGGCCCCATACATATCCATCCCTGGCAGATGCGGCTAACGGTCGCGTTCTCCTGTGCCCCGCTCGGACAAACTTCTTAGCTATATAATATTATGTTGCAGTGGGATCTGGTTTCATTGCACAATATGTGTGTGGGGAGTTAACCCAGGAGGGAGCAGTACACCGGGACCCGACCGCGGATATGCCTCAGTGGGCCCGATTGATAGTGGTGCTATTACCCCCTAGCAACACCCCCTAAATTGACCGTCCCACCTTCCGTAGCTACAGTTAAGCTGGGCGTAATGGTTGAGCCATCTCACCCGAAACTAAATGCGTCATTTGTATGGCACAAAAAATTTCATAAAATTTTTGCCAATGGTACCTAACGGTTATGAACCGAAAAAATAACCGATGCAACCCTGGGGCCCCAAGATTCCATGTGGGGTATGTTACAAGATGCTGATCGCTAAAGTTTGCAAAGGCGTATCCATCTACGGGATGATAATAATAATAGAATCGTGAATTAAACTGCATTAAATCTGGGTTAAACATGCATTTAGACCTTGTCTTCAACCTCCACTGGTAAGCTGGATTGCACGTTAGACTTGACGGAGGTCAACTCGTCGGTCTGGAAAATTTGTTGCACACCATCATCTTCGAGATCGGTGTGGTCCTTGATCATGAAGAAGATCAATGGCACGGCAATAATAAGAGAGCCATGGACCAAACCCCACGATGAGGCGAACATGGCCATGTATGGCTTGCTGATGGCATCGAGTCTCCATGCAACGGCAGCAGCAGCAGATTGAATACCCTTGTAGAAACCACCGTAAAGAGCGGTCTTCTTAGGGTTGTTACTCATGGCACCCAAGGTCCAGAGAATGTAGTTTTGGAAAATAGCATCGTAGACACCGTAGAACATGTACAAGAACATTGGTCCAATGTAAGCCTTTTCCTTGTAATCAATAGGAGCAAACTTTGCAGCTTCGGTTTCGGTGGCAGTGACATCGGCTCTGGAGAATCCCAATTGGAATTTCAAACCTCCACCCCAGATGGCCATACCTACGACGAAAAGAACACCCCATCCAATTCTGGCTCTGGTGGATCTCTTGAATCTGGTCCAGTCAAGAATGTTACCCATGAAAATGGCACCCACCATTTGGCAGAACCAGTAAAGCAATGAGTTCAAGGATCTGGTTCTGAGGTTGAATCTTCCGGCGTTGAATTCGTTAAATTGATAGGTGTAGAACCAGTTGGATGCGAAGAACATAGGGAACATGAAGTAGATCTTTGGTTCACGGATCAACATCTTACCCATATTAAGCAATTCTTCCTTCCAGTTAGGGTGACTGTGAGACATGACTCTGGTTCCGTCGGACTTCCACACCTTGGAAATGGGCAACATGAAGAAGGCAATAACACTACCACAGCACATCAAAATGATGAAGGCAATGTAGGTACCAGTGTTGGCCACATTGGTCTTGTTGTCCATGTTGTTAACCAAAGGAATGATGGAACCGATAACGGCACCCAAGTTGAAAATGATCCAGAAAATCATCACAGCTCTTCCCTTCATGTGTTCGGCTGGGTAGGACATAATAATGGAACCTTGAGCAGCCCATAAGATGGCAGCACAGAGACCCAAGAAGGCACCGGCAAAAATGACAAATCCACTGTTTTCAGTGTGAGCGAAGCAAAGCAAGGAAGCGGAGTAAAGAGCATAACCAAAACCACCGACCATAAGACAGGCTCTGACACCAATGATGTTACAGATGGTACCACCAAAGAAACCAATAGAAGCAAAAGTTGAGTAAAGAGCGACGGTGGAGTTATCAGCCGTCAGGATATCGGAGATCGAGGCACCAATACCGGTCAAGGCGTTGTACATACCCGGGGTCATAAACACCACGAAGGCAAGCATAATGATCTGGGTCATAGAGCCGGAGTATCTGAAACCAAATTTGCCAAACACATTGATCTTCTTGTCGTACCAGTTACCCAGCGACTCGATCTCGGCCGTGGTGTGGTGTCTAAGCTCGAGGTGATCTTCCATGAGCTCGTTGGACGAGTTGGTGTTGACGTCGATATTGACGGGGGCCTTTTCTTCAGACATTGTCAATTATGAAACTGAAGCTGTTGCTGATGTCCAACCAAGGGCAGGGTGGTTGGGTTTATATATGACTGGTGGAGTGGCAGCCCCGCTTACGTAACACTTATCTGGTACCAGGCAGGACCCCAGATGATGTTGCACGGCATTGAGTGGGGCACTGGCTTCAATGGTGCGCGACGCTATGCCCCGCTCATCGGTTGCCTAATTTGTACCTAATAGTGAGATATTTACGGCGGGGGGAATCTGGCGATGCAACATCACTAAAATCAGGTGTTACATTGGGGGTTTGTGCGATGTTACCTTGAGAAGCAAGGCCCGACAGGCACAGTGGCGGGCGATGGGTGGCATCCGGTGGACCGTAGGGCCCGCCTCCTGGTTGCAAAGCCTGGTTCACCGCTGCCCTGGCTAGCAGTCCTAGTCCTGGCCCTCAAACCTGTCCCCGTAGTCTTCGGGTAAATATCCCCTGCCGTTAGCGCAGATTTTTCCCGTACCGTGCGGCGCGCCGCAGGGCCCGCCGCAAACAGCGTTACCGAGACGTGTAGCCAAGCGCATGTCATGGTATGTGTTGGCCCATCACCGGGGCCACCGGCGGGGCCCTCACCACTTCACTAATATCGCCATTTTGTCTTCATGGGTGTGGTGGAGCGGGCTGCCCCTCTGGATCCCACCAACTGGCCACCGTCGACGCGTCCTTCGATGCTCCTAACTTCAACGTCTTATCGGTTCCATTGTGAACTCTGCAACATCGAAATCTCGGTCCTGCACGGTGTCAGTGCAACCAACCTCGCGATAAGCTTATCGTGAGAGTAGGTTTATTAGATTTTCCGGGACCACACGGTAGATGTGGTGGGAGTGGCCAGAGGGTAGCACCCTTAAATGGTGGGTATCGATTACAACATCCACAAACCTCGATTACCTGGCGTTTTTTCCACAATTCAATTATCTATAGCCACCAGTGCACTGGAGCACCTGCGAAAACCACTCGCTATTTCTGGGGTAATTACCATTCGGTGCATCATCCACTAGATTGTTTATCCGAACAATAACACTAGCGATCAATTGTTGCATTTGCATCTGTCCATGAATGCCGATTTGGCTGCGAACCCACATGTGTTATCTCGTAAATTCCCATCCCATGCCCTGATTTGAATCACTCTATCCACCGAAATACTACGGATGCATATGTAATAGTCTCTATTCTATGATATAATGTATAGCTTCCTAACTGTATAACTTACTTTGCGTGGCCGTTTTTCTGATCACCGTTCTTTTGCTTGCCGTTTTGGTGCAATTGCTCACCCACTTCCACAATTCCCGCGATCAACTCATCCACAACCTTATCGGTCAAAATGGGCGAGTTGAACACCACCCGGAAAAACTCTCCCCGATCTTCGCCTGCACTTCCCAGTGGCATAGGGGAAAAATCTACCAAAAATTGTCCTCTTCTATGCAATTCCCTACTAACATATCTGGTTACCTCGGTGTTCGAAACTCCGGCAACCTTGAAGTAAAAGCACACTTGCAAACATTTGGGTTCGCCAGCAACCACCAACTCGAATCTGCTATCCTTGGAAATTTTGCTAACAAAGTCCTCCACAATGCCAAAGGCATGGTCAACCCTTTCTTCAAATCCATTCTGTCCGTAATATAACCAGGCCAAATAGAACTTGAACGAATCAGCACGACGGCCGCATCCCATGGTTCCATCGGCCAAATCATAATTTTCACTTTCCTCTTCGGGCTCAGCCGAGCTTTCTCTACCGTGGAAAAGATAGGGCGCGTTTAACGACATAGATCTCTGGAAATCACTGACGTTAGGAATCAAAAGAAACAGGCAGGTGTTGGGAACCCCCAACATCTTGTGAGGGTTGACGGTGATGGAATCGGCCAACTCACTTCCGGTCATCTTGACGCCGTGTTTCTTGGAAAAGATAACATTCCCACCCCAACTTCCATCAATATGGAAGTGACAATTGTGGGAACGGGCAAGTTTGGCAATGGCCCCAAAATCATCGTAAGATCCAAACACGGTAGTACCAGCAGTGGCATTGATGTATAAAGGAGTGTAGCCGTCCTTCTTAGACTGGTCAATGGTACGAGCCAATTCCTCGACGTCCAACTTCCCATCGGCATGAGTACTCACCTTGAACACATTTTTCAGACCCAAACCTAACAAAATTGCGGATTTTTCAACGGAATAATGGCTATGTTTCGAGGTGTAAATAGCAAATTTGTAATTTGCATTCCCGTCGTCTTTGGTATCGGGGTATCTCAAGGATCTGGCCATGTGCATCGAGGTGATATTGGACCAGGAGCCACCAGGAAAGGTTAGACCTCCGGCCAGAGACTTACCATCAAAGAAAAGCTGAGCATATTTGCGACCAATATAGTTCTCTATGATCGACAACACAGGCAGAACAGTATAGACATGGGAATTGGTGTTAAGAATACTCAAGATCAAATCAGAAACCACTCCAATGGGGTTATTCGATGCGTATAACTTATCCAAGAACCCTGGGTGCCAGGTGTTCACCGAATATTGTAAAACTTTGTCGATGACCTCAAAAACCTCCTCCGGGTTGTTACGGGCCCCGTGATCCATATCTTCATTGAAAAACACCTTTTTGAGTTCAGCAGGGACATGGTAAGTACCCAAGCCGTCGGATCGATACAGCTTAGAGGACAAATCACTTTTTTGGATGTATTCAAGGAGCTTGGGTTTGAGAGTGGTGAGCAACTCATCAAGCTCTTCTACTCTATTAGACTCTAACTGGGACAGCACCATTGTAGCTAAGTTATGGAAGAATAGTGGAGGCTGTGAAGAAGTTTAGTATGAAAACGGTCATATGGGCGGTCGTGTGCAGGGTAAAACCCGGGGTCTGATGCAATAACCAATCGTTCATGAAGACAGTCAGAGCAACGGGGTTTGGGATATAGAGAAGGATCGAGAGAAGAGGGTCACCGACCATTTGGCAAAGCTAGAAATACAGAAATTTGGAGCTCTAGCGTTGGAATTTTGGTGGAAAATGCTCCTATATTTCCAAGCTGTGGCATGGCTATCTCGCAGTGATCCGAAATGTGGCGGAGAGCGACATATTGACCTGTGAAAAGTGAACTAGGGGGTTACAGCTACGGAGATATATTAGGAGAGCATATGGAAATAGATAGTAAGTCAGATGTAGACGGGCCACCGATTCAGGTCCACGCGAAGGTCATGGTTTCCTGGCAACGCCAATGAGCTACCCCAAACTTCCGCGAGATACCGGGACCTACTGGGATACCGCGAGCTACCAGCAGCTACCGCGAGACCACCGCGAGACCACCGCGAGACCACCGTGAGCTACCAGGAGCTACCGCGAGACCACCGCGAGGCCACCACAACCGAACTGATTTACCTGGCACCACCACACCACATTCGCACTCCCTCGCTAGCTAGGCACAGAAAGATACCACCACTTGAGCAACAGCTTACCAAAAGTTTCCGCCAGGGTGCCATGCGGCTTCTCCAGGTCAACTATGAGATCACCCGAGCATGTCCCAAAAACATGTCCCAAAAATAAGGATTCTTAGCTATAAGCACCACCCATCACCCTGCATAACCAATGAAGTCCCGTTAACATTAACCTACACTTCCTTTCTGCCGCATTCTTACTATTCCATAAGGATGTATCTTAGATATGCCCATACAACCTTCTCTCACAGCCACCCCAGTGTGCCCAGATTACTACCATGTCCCATCTGTTCATGTTACATCGCACAGGAGACGGCACATACCGAAGACATAAAATAATCGGTAATTTTACGAGACGAGAGATCAATGCGGGGTGATGCAACATTGGAGCTGTCCATAGAATACAGTAGCGACGTTAGTTTGTGGAGGCGACGTTAGTTTGTGGAGGTGGCACCTTGTCGAAACTTTTACATCCGGGGTAATATGCACACACATATATACGATGCAACCCGAGACCGATGCGGGAGGTGGGGTCCCAAACAGCAACATGTTGCGATGCAGATTTGATCAATGTAATTACGACCCCACTATACCCACTGCTACATCACGCATTCATCTTGAACGGCGCTATGCTCCTTCACAGGACTACCGGACTATGTATTAGGTAAAAAGGCACGACAAATGTCTCTTTATGTGGTCCAAAAGCACACGCCAGAGCTATGGTTATAGAAATTTGGGTGCTAGGAATGTAGCTACTATTTACTGTTGAAATGCAGTGGTTGGATGTCATACTTAATGATTGTATGGTGCGGACACAAGCTGATCTACTGGTGCCTCTTGTTTTCAGAGATCTACCGGATGGTGTTACTATTTTGTATGCAATTTTAACTATGTACAATGGGCAGCGGTGGTGCTATCAAAGTCGTGCCTATAATCTTGGGTCCATCAGAGATGACCATCAACAATCGTTCAGACATCTAACTCCTTCCGGCCAACCTAGCTCTCTCCTCCTCTTCCCTCAATTGTCGCTGCTTCGACAAGTTATGGTTCAAAATGTTCAACTTCTTGATTTCCTCCTCCGCATCAAAGTTGCCGCTAGACAAGTTGTCGTAGGTCTCGTCGTACCTACCGGTAGATAACGGAGCGTTACCTCTCATCCTCTTTCTCATGTCAAACATCCCATTCTTGCACTCCATAAACGCTCTGAATGTTGCCACGCACAATTCAGGTAACTCCTTCTTCAACTCGGGGTTGCTTAAGCATTCTTTAGGGGTGTTTCTTTGGATCAATACGCATGGTGACCGCTGAAGACATATCGCCAACGCCTTTTTCTGGTCTTTA
The DNA here is from genome assembly GCA_030568555.1 of Suhomyces bolitotheri. Lineage (NCBI taxonomy): Eukaryota > Fungi > Ascomycota > Pichiomycetes > Serinales > Debaryomycetaceae > Suhomyces > Suhomyces bolitotheri. Next base: position 313,080 of record JAJMGH010000007.1, read on the forward strand.
CAACTGTATGTTAGTTCGATGTCCGAGGTATAGTGTACATGCAGGTACAGTCATACTTGAGATCTTTCCTGCTTCGGTAACCGTGCTATCTCTCTCTGGTTCCAACTTACCTAGCTCCCATCTTGGTGTTGGTAAAGGATGGATTTGCCCATCACGTGTAGATGGGACCACTACATTCTGTGCAGTCCACGATCTGTGTGCCTCTCAGGTCACTCACACGTGACGTATATCGGACCCGACCACTAGCCTTATCCTGCCAGGCAGCATGACCATTACATTTGTACCAGGAGAAGTAAGCAAGAGCGATGCCAACATTGCCCAAGAGGTGTGGAATAACCACCATGTGATAGCGTATGCTTCGGGCAACAACCTCATCATCTCCATTAATACCACCCTAGCACTGTCACGAACGCTTCAAAACCGCCATCTTCAGACAGTTTACTTGCCACTGGACCCACTGTGTATCGCAATCAGCCCCAATGCTGTTATTGCGGTATCTCTAGGCCGGAAAATTGTGGTATTCACCCCCAACTTGTATGTTTCCAAGCCCCAATGGGTACAAGCCACCGAAATTGAAATCGATTGTGAAGCTACATGTATGCAATGGGCACGATTGGAGGATGAATTGGCAGTAGGGGCCAAGGACTCGGTAGCTTTATACTACTTGCACAAGGAATATGACCAACACCGTCTTGTGAGGCGGTGGAAGGTACCTCAGGCTAACCCCATCTCCACCATTCGGATCACTCAGCGGTCAGACAAGATTCTTACCACTAGTGGTAACTTCGATAGGATTGTCAAAGTGTGGACAAGGGTCAGCTACAGTGACAATACTGTGTTTGAGCTTTCCTTCTTGGAACATCCCAAGGGAACTTTCGTCACTGACTACTATCTCCGCATTCACGATACTGTGGAAGAGCCTCGACTGAAGAGCCTCGACGGTTCCATTGCCAACATTAAGAATATTCGGGGCTACATTGAACTGGAAGAGCAAAATGAAATTATATACACCCTCACCAATGATGGGGTCTTTCGAGTATGGGCCAGTTATGAATTCAACGGCCACTCCCATATTCGTAGTTGGTACGAAGTAAACCTTGTCACCCTGATTCCAGACCCAATTGCATCTATTGTCATCGTTGAAAATAATTTCGTCAGAGACTACATTCGTAAGCTTCTGCAGTATAATGACGATTCTGATCTCCTTCTTGTCATCTCCAAAACGGGCCAAGTAGTGCCACATCTCATGTCCAATATCTCAATGAACCCTCCTAATACCATAAAAATTGCTCCGATTACAGATAATGTCTTCCGCTTTGCTCCATTTACGTTTCCTTCTCTGATCAATAATAAGCGTGAAGTCAAAGTGGAATTTACTAGCGAGTTTTTCCGGTCTGAAGAGTTTCTCATCAATATTAACAAACCATTAAGCTTTCTGAACATCACCGTATTTAGACCGCAATCAGACTCCACCAGGTTGGCGGTACTTGTCCATGACCGCATCAAAAACAGTCTACGGTTGGATTCTTTCTATGTCAATACTTTCTTCAATCTGGACGCTTCGAATTCTCCTATTAACTTTGCAAGCTTGTGTGATAAATTTCAAGGTCATACTAAATCAGTAAGAAAATTAATCAAGTCTTCAGACGATTCAACCCTTCTATCACTCTCTTCGTTTGGGACCCATAATTACTTGTGGGAGCCCATATATCTCGAATCCACCACATCTCGACTTACCATCAGTAAAAGATTCCGGATAGATGTTACAATTGGTACCGATCTGTCTATCGAAGATGGCCAGTGTATCCGCGATGCGGTCATTATCAACGACATCGATCTTCTCCCAACCAAACGACATTTGGTTGTAACCATCGAAAAGGGTGGGTTCATCAGTTTATGGGATTGCGATACTCGTTACAATGACCACCCCGCAAAATTGGTGGAAAGGCTCAAACTTTCTACAGAAATGGTACCAAGGGCATTTGTATTGACTGAATCACCCTCAGATGGCAACATACGGACTTTTTGCCTCGTTGCTATCTTTGAAAATGACTTAGTGTCTTCGTGGAACGTAACGTTAACGTACTTGAAGAATTCCCTTTCTAGAATCGAAATGACTCCGGTCAAAATTGATCCACTTCCACAACCCGAGAAAATCCATAAAATTAAAGGCATTGACACATTTCTCTCTCATCCAGAGAAAAGTCTTGTAACTGTGATGGACACCGAGGGTCACCTACGGATTTTTGCAATCGATTTATCCCAAAGTAAGGATACTCTAAAATGGAAAACCACTTCAGAAATCTATACCAACATCCAGAATTGTAGCAACATCCAAGGGACAGCAGTAATGAATAAGATGGCAGTGATGGATGAAGCAGGGCATACGTTGACTATCTGGGATATCAAATCTGGGGTATTGGAATATCAAGAAACATTTCCCGAAGTATGGGGACAAGCCCGTGACTTGGACTGGACATTTATCAATACCTCCAGCGAGATGCACATGACCAATGCTATTTTCTCAGTCGGATTTGCTCGTCAGGTATTACTTTACACACAGTTAAGATATGACTATACCAATCAAATTCCAACCTATGCGGTTCTAAAGAAAATCGACATTTCTGATTACACTTCCCATGAAATTGGAGACCTGATCTGGATGCAAGGTGGATATCTTGTGATAGCAAGCGGGAATCAATTTTTCATTGATGATAAATGGGTCAGTCTTGGGTCGGAAAAGGATACTTCGATCAATTCCACAATTAGACAATTAATGACAGGATATACGAGGACAGGTGTATCTTCCCACCATGATGAACCTGATGATGGCGCGGGATACAAACGGATTAACAAATCTACCAACGATTTAATCTACGATATTAGTCATTTAGCTCGGATCTTGAACGGTCCTTTACCTGTGTACCATCCCCAATTCTTGATCCAATGTCTTTTCATGGATCAAGTTAAACTTGTCCAAACAATTTTAGTAAAGTTGTTCCAAAATATCCGAAACGGAGAACATATTTCTTGGGATTTGGGTATTGATATGTCGACAGAGATCTTGAAATGCAAACTTCAGACTCCCGCTGAACCAATGGCAAGTGCTGGCACGTCTAAAGTGGACCTTGTTCATGATGCCTTGGCCGAATCTAATGGATTTCAAGTATTTCACAAATTCAACACCGAATTGGCCGATTTATTGATTGAGAAATTAATGAAAATCTCTCTTCCATTATTAACCAGACATCAGCAAGGTACTCTCGTTTCTATGATCACCATAACCAAGGAGCTCAACAAATATGTTTTGTCAATGGACAGAAATGGTATCCGGTTCCTTATTGGTTTTAAATTATTCCAAATGTCCTCCAAACAACCTCGGCTCTCCATGAGAGATATCAACTGGGCCCTACACAGCGATAACAAAGAAATGCTTTTGAACGTGGTGGAAGAACATTACAAGAGTAGATTTACCTGGGAAAATGTCAAACTGACAGGACTAGTGTATTGGGTCAAAACACCACGTTTGACAGAGATAATGGAGGCAACTGCCAGGAATGAATTCAGCGATTCCCGAGATCCTTCTGGAAGGGTCACCCTCATCTACTTGGCATTAATGAAGAAACAAGTGTTGATTGGATTATGGAGAACAGTGAGTCATCCTGAAAAGACCAAGATGGTTAAGTTCTTGGCGAATGACTTTAGGGAGCAAAGGTGGAGGTCCGCAGCGTTGAAAAACGCATTTGTCTTGCTCGGAAAGCACCGGTTTATGGATGCAGCCTCCTTCTTCTTATTAGGTGGATCAGTCAAGGATTGCTGTCTGACATTAGCTAATAAAGTTAATGATATACCATTAGCGATTGCTATTTCAAAAATCAACACTGTTGTCAATGGAGCCGGAACTGATGTGAATACAAGTTTATTAACAGTGATTGAAAATTTTATTCTTCCAGAAACAATTGATAATGGAGACAGATGGACTACAAGCTGGATTTTCTGGCAAATGGGAGTGAAAGAATGTTCTATTCAAGCACTCATCCGAACTCCTTTGGAGATTTTCAAGAAATACCGTGACAAATTCAACAAACTGTGTCAAGAATATCTTGACTCGGCTGCTCCATCTACTAGTGGTCAGAGTTTCTTGAAAGACGATCCCGTATTGATTATTTTATTCAATGAGTTGAGACACCAGAAAATCAATTACTTGAAAGGGTCACTCGATGTCAGCACCACTGAAGAATCCGAATTTCTTCTTAAGGTTTGTATGATCTATACTCGGATGGGGTGTGACTATCTTGCCATTCTATTACTTCAAAACTGGAAATTTATCTACGATCGTGATGCCGCAAACCTCAATTGGAACTACCAACTGAAGACCATAGCAAATGGAAATGCTGCTGTCAAGCAGGTAGAGTCTGTGCCAGATCCGGAATCGAAAAAGGCACCTCCCCCAGCTACTATGTTCGAAGAACCAGATATGAGCTCCTTTGATTTTGGATTCTAAACCAAGCCAGCATTTAATGTTATGATCTTTAATGAACATTTCACATAAGATTAAATACAAATAGTAGGTAGGAAGTAGATGGAGGACTAGTATAATACATGGATCTCGTGGTAGCGTCAATGCCTCACCAATATGACAATTTTCATGTTAGAGCTCTCAGGCAAGGGTTTCTGGTCAGACAACGCCAGAATTTACCATAGCTTTGTGCAAAAAATCCACCGTATCAGTAAGCAGGTCGTACATGACACCCACTACCTCGGCGTAGAAAAACTTGCTTAAACGAGACTTAACCAATCCCGATGTTATCTTGACAGCCATGGCAATAGTAAATGCCGTAATCAACTCTGAGGCTTCCCGGAAAATATCCAACAATTCTTCTTCACTCTTATTTCCTCTTCGCAATGCATACGAAGCACAGAATAACCGAACCCGCTTTGGGAACAAAAGTGACACCACCTTAATGGTGGCGGTCTCCACCATCTCAACGATCTGGTGTCTGGCATAAACTATATTAAAACGGGAAAATGACCGAATGGAAAGCCAGTCGGCCCTATCTTCGACGTACACCGTACACACCAAAGACCCTGAATCACAGTCATGCTTTGAGAATACCGCATGGCTGAAGCCCTGAGTCACTTGTATAGCTGTTCTGGGGTTCACAATGTAAGGAAACAGCATTGCCAACACTAATATGGGCACCACAAAGTAAATGAGGTACTGGAGGTTCTCCTTCATCTTGGATGCCGTTGACAGCAGCCACTCACGAGGCATGATCAGTCCGTGGAGTGGATAGGGCTATGGTGAGTGATACTGTAAGGCTAAGAGTGGATTGTGGAGATCCAAAAAATAAAAACCCTACCCGGGACTCGAACCCGGAGTCTCCCGCTTAGGAGGCGGATGCCTTAACCGTTTGGCCAGCAGGGCAACTTTGTAACCAGAACTGCAGAACTTTCCCTTGTGAGAAGTGTTGTGCAAATAATTAGCTAGAGATGGTCGATTGTGTCAAGGCTGATGCCATTGGACTAGCCGTTGGACTTGTTACCAGTGAGTTGGATTTGATATTAGAGATACATGGCACACAATGATGGGCCAAAAGAGTTTTTCGCGATATACATGTGCAAGTGACGAGCGCAAAATATCACGTCGAAGCCCATTTCCGTGTACCATGATTACTTGCAGTTGCCGTAAGATAAGTCAATCAACATCCTGAGCAGGCATTAATCCTACGTACCACTGTCCCCGAGCGAGTAACATTGTCCGGGTGCCCATTCGTTAGGTTCACACCTTATTGTCGGGTCCAATCATTTCTAACCCATGCGTAATCTTCCAAACTATTGCGAATCAGTGGCCACATTTTCCACACCAATAGTTCCAGCAATAGCTACACTACTGCCTACTTCTGTTATGGATGTTTTTGGGCAGCAACTTTGGTGCCGTTTGATCCATGGCCATGTCAAGGGTGGACTGAGTGTAGGCCGCAGCAATGCGAGATGATTCCCCAACTTTACATCTATTGTCACAAACATAACCATGCCATTATTCAAGCAGCCTTGTGTTACGGAGGATTGGCACCCCAGCGAAATAGGTAACTCCGACGGGTCGGTGGTGCGCAAACTGGAAAGGAAAACGGGCGCAGCTAGCGGAAAGCACAGAGGTGCCAAAATACTTCCCTTTACAGCGCTAAATAATAGCCAAGACATTCGTATTGTCTCCCATGCCAATTTTCGAAGATCGATAGTCTATCTGCGGGAATTAGGGCGAGATTGGAGACACTGACACCCATTGGGATTAAATAACACACCTACATACACACGCCACCGCTGCCACAACGGCTACTGTAATTAACCGTGAGTAACTTCACCACCAACTGTCCCCTGCCACCTTCAATCTGTAGACACTTGCCCAACAATGCCGGTGAACTCCCCGATCCGCCCTGAAGGAGACAACACGTTCTGTGCAGGGGTCCGGCAAGTGAGGGCGTCGGCTTCGCCCCGTTCTGCAGCCGTGCGGCCGTACGATAGAAGCGAGTGATAGGGACCGAGTCACAGCACCACCAGCAACCAAGACCTGAGTCGGGGCCAGGATTTCTACCATTGCTAAGGTGTTGTGTCGCCACCGTATTTCACGTCACGCTGGGTGACTGAGACACTGCCCTTGGTGGCGTGCCAGCTAAACCACCTGGTCATGTTTTTGCCAGGCCAGCTCGGTATTCCAAGGTTGCGCACGATTTACGAGTTCCCGCGTGCGTCTACCGGGTTTTGGCTGCAAAATGCTTCCTTCCCAAATGCCAGGGCCCTATCACCGATTGAGAGGGTCGATATGGCTTCGCCTCCCAGCAGGTGGCGATCTCACAGACATGGGGCCCACGGCTGCGGCGTCGCTAGGACGGCAGAGGTCGCCAAGAGCCGCACCACCGTTCCCGTCGCAACTGTCTGGTTGTTTCACTTCTCGGCCCCGTCGTCAGCCTTCAGGCATAGGCGTTGGCCGCAGCCGAAACAGCGCACCATCACTGCCGGTAAATCACTCAGGCTGGTGTGTCGCCATCTGCGGCTACTTGTAGCTACGGCTGACTGGCGCTGTTCGGCGTACCCGGGGCTCGCTGCCGACCAGTCAGGCAACTGCCGCGCCTCCATCTCGGCCCCCACTATCAGATCTTAAACCCCCACGCACCCCTGGCACCAGCAAACACCACCGTCCCAGCAGTCGGCCCCAGCGTCCCTTTACACTCCTACGGTACCAACCACCAATAACTGGTCGGCCCCCGGTGGCCCAGTAGCTTCGATTTCCCCGTTTTTCTGACTCCACCGCAGCCACCGCCATATCCCTGGCAAATTTCACTCCTCCTCGTATCCTGCACACAGACGGGGTCCCAGCTCAGCCTCCTTCCCCAACGGTACCGCCAAGGCTAGAGTACCCTTCCTAACTGCGGCCACTTTGGGTAATTACGGCACCATCGTTCAATTAACCTAGGCAGTATTTTCATAGTCCGTGCCCTGGTCCCTGCATCAGCCTCCCACCACCTTTATATATCCGTTTGCCTGCTGAGATTATCTCGTTTGGTTATCACTTGGTTCTACCGTGCTGTGATTTTTCATTCATCCTTCTCGTCACAATTACTGTCAGACATTCACCTCAACAAGTCGGTGTATGATCGCATTAGCCTGGGCCACATCTACTTAGTTCACATCATCAAATGGCCCCCCAGACCGCTGCCGATAGGGCGATGACGGCGTCGTCGCTCCGGCCTCCGGTTGACAATACCGACTCTGCCAGTGCCACCTCCGCCAACTCAGCAACTCCCCTTAATGGTCCAGAGGAGCTCTCGCACGATCAGCCGCCTCCCAAACACCAGGTGCTCCAGTCATTCACCGGCCTTACTTCCAGAGCCTCCAGAAAACTGGCGTTTGGAATCACCCCCCACGAGCTTACCCTGCTTCATGACCCCAAGTCCCTCAAAGCCCTCCATCAGCTTGGTGGTCCTTCCCAATTAGAGACCTTGCTCCAAGTAAACATCCATAGCGGAATCGACGATACCGATAGCCATGACGCCCTGGCCAGAGAAGACGCGTTTGGAATCAATCGGTTGCCCTCCAAGGTCCAGAAATCGTTTTTCAGACTTGCATTCGAAGCCATGAAGGACAAGGTGTTGATTCTTTTGTCGGTAGCCGCCGTGGTATCTCTTGCGTTGGGTCTATACGAGACGTTTGGCCAAGAAACGTTCTACGACGACGAACATAAACCCATTCCCAAAATCGACTGGGTCGAAGGTGTTGCCATCTTGGTGGCTGTTATCATCGTGGTTGTGGTTGGTGCCGCCAATGACTACCAGAAAGAACGTCAGTTCGCCAAATTGAACGCAAAAAAGACAGATAGAGACATTATTGTTCTCCGTAATGGCCAACAAAAGTTGGTATCGATCTACAAGCTCTTGGTGGGAGATGTCATCAACTTGCAGACCGGAGACGTAGTACCAGCAGATTCGGTGCTAATTCAAGGTGAAGTGGAATGTGACGAATCGGCATTGACTGGTGAAAGTGCAACCATCAAAAAGTTTCCTGTGGATATTGCTATGGACTTCTACGAGTCGAAGTTACCCACCGATGAAGATTTGGGTTCGTCTGAAATCAAATTCAAGGATCCTTATCTCATATCCGGCTCCAAAGTGTTGGAGGGTTTGGGTAATGCTGTGATCACGGCTGTGGGTAAAAATTCGATCCATGGTAGAACTATGATGAGCCTCAACACAGAAGCAGAAAGCACTCCTTTGCAAGAGCGTTTGGATAATTTGGCAGAGGGAATCTCCAAATATGGTTTCCTTGCTGCCGGTATTTTATTTGTTGTTCTTCTTATTCGTTTCGGGGTTAACATTGCTCCTGGTGGAACTTTCCATGACTACGTGCCCGCTCAAAAGGGTAAGGTATTCACAGACATCTTAATTACCTCGATTACTATTGTGGTTGTTGCTGTTCCCGAAGGTTTGCCATTGGCTGTTACCCTAGCGTTAGCCTTTGCTACCACCAGAATGGCCCAAAATGGTAATTTGGTGAGAGTGTTAAAGGCCTGTGAAACCATGGGTGGAGCAACTACCATTTGTTCAGACAAAACTGGTACCCTTACTGAAAATAGAATGAGAGTGGTACGGGGATTTTTCGGAAGTGATAATGATATCCCCTTGTCGTTCAATGACTCTGCTGGTAGTGATGGCCCCAAGTCAAAGGAAATATTAAGCAAGGTTCACAACAATCTCAAAGAGGTTATTTCAACCAATATCACCCTTAATTCGACAGCATTTGATAATACCGAGTATGACAAAGAGAAGGCAGAACTTGCCAGACAAAAGCCTAAACAAGTTCCTTTCTTAAAACAGCTTTTCGTCAGTCATGACAAGATTCAAAGTCAACTTCAAATGGGCTCAGTTCTGGAGCCATATGTTGGTAACAAAACTGAATCTGCTCTTTTAATTCTTGCTGACGAAATGTTCAATCTTTTTGATTCAAAGTCATTGGAACAGCACCGTCAAGATGGTGCTAGTGAAATAGTTCAACTAATTCCATTTGAAAGTTCCAGAAAGTGGTCTGGATTGGTGATGAAGATTGAAAACGGTTACAGATTCTACGCCAAAGGTGCAGCAGAAATCCTTTTCAAGAATTGTGGTTACCAATACAACAGTGACGGACAATCTGTTGTTATGGACAGAAATATGAGAGACCAAGCATTGACTAAAGTTGATGAATATGCAAATGATGCTTTGAGAGCAATTGCTTTGGTTCACAAAGACTTTGAAGGTGTTGAAAGCTGGCCTCCGGCAGGCTTCGCTTCGCCTAACAACAAGGAAGTTGCGGATCCCGACTTATTGGTTAAACTTACTGGATTCAGCAGTAATTTGTTGTCCCGTATGCCAGGTTACGAAGAGGACGAGACTAAAGGACCGGAAAGAATCCTCACTCTTGACTCGATTGTTGGTATTCAAGATCCACTCAAGCAAGGTGTTCCTGAAGCTGTGCTCATGTGTAAAAAAGCTGGTGTCAGTGTGAGAATGGTTACGGGTGATAATTTGATCACGGCTAAAGCTATCTCTAGAAGCTGTTACATCCTCACCCCTGATGACTTGTCAAATGAGTACGCATTTATGGAAGGTCCAGACTTCAGAAAGTTAACACCTGAGGAAAGAACAAGAATTGCTCCAGACTTGAAAGTGTTGGCCAGATCTTCTCCAGAGGACAAACGGATTCTTGTGGATACCCTTAGAAAGTCGGGTGACGTTGTTGCTGTTACTGGAGATGGTACCAACGATGCTCCAGCATTGAAACTTGCAGACATTGGTTTTTCTATGGGTATTTCTGGGACTGAAGTGGCTAGAGAAGCTTCTGACATTATCTTGATGACTGATGATTTTAATGATATAGTCCAAGCCATCAAATGGGGAAGAACTGTTACTATCTCTATCAAAAAGTTCATTCAGTTTCAACTTACAGTCAATATTACTGCATGTGTCTTGACCTTCGTTTCTGCCGTGGCTTCCTCTGATGATAAATCTGTGCTTACTGCCGTCCAATTATTATGGGTCAATTTGATTATGGATACTTTGGCTGCCTTGGCATTGGCGACTGACAAGCCTGACGATTCTTTCTTGGACAGAAAACCTTTGGGTAGAAAAGCTCCATTGATATCGACGGCGATGTGGAAAATGATTATTGGCCAATCAATGATGCAATTGGTTGTGACCTTCGTGATCCACTTTGCAGGTAAGAAAATCTTCTTTGGAGATCATGATATCGTTGATCATCAACTGCAACAACTTAATGCCTTAACGTTTAACACTTTTGTTTGGTTGCAGTTCTGGAAGTTGGTTGTCACAAGAAAGTTGGATGAAGCAGATGACATTACCACAGTGCGCGGAAGACTCACCCGTTATAACTTGGATTTCTCCCAACATTTATTCAGAAATTGGTACTTTATCACTATTGCTGCCATTATCGGTGGATGCCAAATTTTGATCATGTTTGTGGGTGGTGCAGCTTTCAGTATTGCTAGACAAACAGGAGGAATGTGGGCGACTGCCATTATTTGTGGATTCCTTAGTATTCCCGTGGGTATAATTATTAGAATAATACCCAATTGGTGGGTGGAGAAAATCTTCCCAACCAGAGCATTCAATAAGTTCATTTATTACGCCGGATTCAGCTTCCTCAAACGGAAGAAGAAGCAAGATCCCGAAAAGGCTTCTGTCGAAACGAAGAGCAGTTGATTTGCAAAACTTTCCGTACTAGACATGTGATCTATAATAGAGGTAAAATTAACGAAATATTGACGAATTAATTTATAATATATATTATAATATACTGTTACTAAAATTCAGTAAAATGAGCCCAAAGCATATGCAAAAATGATGAAAGAAAGTTTGATCCGTAAGTCATTAAGTCTATATTCCATTCGGCAGTTATTTAGAGCGTTGAAAATTATCTCTTTCTATAATGATCCTGGCCAAAAACTGTTTGTATGGTGTACTGAATTTACTCATATGGTCGAACAAATTGCCAATTTCGACAAGCTTATCAATTTGGCCCAATACTGGTTGGGGGTCGCTTAGTTCACTCAAGCCTCTTGCGGATCCGACATATTGGTTCAAGAGACTCTCGAACTGATCCACCGTCAACGAATCATTGAGCTTTCCATCATTGCGAGCAAACAATGTGCTGTTCACAAATTCATATATGGCCAAAACTTGAGTCAAATTCACCTTGACGAGATTTAATTGTCGCAAATTGCGTACTGCTTCGTCTTCCTGAGACCCGGAGTCTAAGTCACTAACTACTTGGCCAAGCTCTGCCTTCAACGACACGATAGCATTGTTTAACACGTTCACATAGTACTGGAGCCTGGTGGTGCCGGAACCGCCTACTTCGTGTCTCCCGAGGAGTGAATTCGAGTTTGTATCCAAAACTTCGAGTTTATCCCGCAAGTTACGGTTGAGCTCATTGGTATAGTAGTCCAAATGGGTGATAAGACCTGAAATGTGATTGGAAAGTTCACCCAATCCTTTGGACTGAGAATGAAGAGTAGGCCGGAGGTTGCTGGTGGACATTTGAAAAAGAGTATCGACGTACTTCTCAGGATCATAGTTTGAGTCGAAGAACATCGCAAGGTGATCTGGCGGCGACGTGGTCATTTCGTCTGGTTCAGAATGAAGCGGAGTTGTAGATATATATAAATGTCGCATCTTAGACTATGGAACTTTTTCGAGATATGTCGTGACCCAACGAATAATACGATAGGGTCCTATGAGGTAAGGATGCATCGAAATACACTGTTCGCTTACGTAGCGTGTATATTGTGCAGGTGTTATAAATGGGGCTGCTTTTCGGTGTAAACTATTGCAATTTACCTTTCTTGGCTGGTAGTTCCAAATATCGATAGTGCGACATTATATCTGATCGAGCCAATACCCACGAATGAATTCAGCTATTGAAGATACTGCCACCTACAGCCTGAATTGAGTGTAAAAACACTGAGCATAGACATGACAACTACAAATGAAATGATTCATTACAATTCAATAGGTTAGTTAATTCAATCGCTACATTATCTCACTTTAGTAAGGAACAGGCCGTTTATTCAATAAATATCGTAACACATACCCCAGGCACATTTACAACTTTGGTCTTGGGTCAATGGACTTGAAGACACCTTCGATGGCAGTAGCCTTCATCATGTTACCCTTAACCTTCAAGGCACCGTTCATGAACAACTTTTGACCGTTGGCCTTACCGTTGGCCAACTTGACAAAGTCAGCATCCTTCAAGATCAATTGAACGTCGTTCTTTGGAACAACACCAGACACCTTGGTGACGGTACCTTCCTTCTTAAGGTCCAAGAGCCATGATTGTTCCTTACCTTCCTTGTTCTTCAAGGTAATGGCAATGACAGCCTTGACACCAGAGATGGCCTTTTGCTTGATCTTAGCATCTTGCAAACCGTTACCCAAGTCCTTGAACAAGGCAGAAGCGTTAAATCCATCAGCAGCTAAATCAGACATTTTTATTGTTAGTTGTATATTATACTGAATATGAAAAAACCTGGGGGAACTACCTCAATATATATCGTGGTGAATTTCACAAGTATGGGGTAACCTGTCCAAACCCCCAGCGGGGTGCACGTGAGAACGTCTACCAGGGCACACCAGACCGAGTATAGTTGTTAATCAGAGGGGAACATCATAGTCCAGTGCCAATGTGAAAAAATTAGCCTTGTTAGGCGAAGTCACGCCAAATGCTTCGGCTGTAGTAACGTCATATTAGGGGTACTCATTGCCTAACCAGTGATAACGGTCCTAATAGGCCTACGTTGGGTGCCAGGGCCGCGGCCTGTCTCTGGAAGCAATGACATAGGGCAATTCATGTGATTTTGGGCCCGAGTGCCCCAACCAACTTGCCCGAATCGGCAACGTTGCTGGCGATGTGCGAACGGGGGGCCTCGGTCACTGGAAGAGGGGCACGGCACGTGAGCAGGGACATTCACATGGTTCTTGTGATAAGGTGGTTGAAGGCGAGGTTTAGCCCCGTCGGTTGCTGGTGGCCAAGTTTGGTGATTTGCAGCCACGGATGCGGTGTTGGGGGAGTTCATTTGATGAAGCAGACGTTTCAAGTGCAGGTGTGATTTTGCAGATGTCCCAATGCAGGCTCTATGCACCTCCATACTTACAACCGGCTGTCTCAAGTAGATGGCTAGATCTCAGTGTCATACGCTTATGATCTTCCTAATTACCTCGGCCATCCTATCATGTGAATCTCTGGTAGATGCTGTAGCAGTAATTGCTGTTCTACTTTTACAGAGGGTGAATGTGCATCGCTTGGCGCCATTTTCTACTTGTCTTCATAAAAAAAGCCCATCCAATAACCTCTAGCAATTGACAGGTATTTTCTTGTCATCGTGGGCCTTCTTCAAACGTCAAGCTTCAATGAATGTTCCATAGAAATATTTCGTTCGATGACGTAATTACTAGACACTTCTTTTAGTCGTGTGCTAGATTAAACTATATTATAAACTACTAGAAAATTAAGTTTATCAGCATTCTCTTCCATATTTGTTCGTCTGTGAACTATTATGTCCCTTCAACATCCCTTTTTAATTCGCCAGGATGGTGTATATTCGGTGTTTGGTGTAGCATTTGGCAATTAGACCCATGAAGGTGTTGTTACGTTAGAATTTACTTAATAATGCATTGTTCGGATAGTCTGTTATGGAATCTTCGAGTCTGTATCCAAAGACCAGATATTCTTTCTTTTCTTAGAGCCCGTGTGACTATCTCTATGTCTAATAGTGGTACTACTCGATACCCTGACCTTAATGTATGGGTGTGTTATATGCAGTATGCTAATGCCTGGCATCGCGATCCTAACAGACATGAAAATTTAGCTCATCGCCAGTATCTATGTCGTTCAAGTCCAACAATTCGAGGAAGCTGGCTCACTCTACAGTGACCAAGCTATTCGAGAATGTGCTTTCCAGTAGTACTGATTTCACTGCCGAAGAAACACGTCTTTCTAACGCTCAGTTGGTGTCAAAACTGTTGAATAATAAAGTCAATAAGTCCAAGAAGAAATCCAAGAATTCCCACATCAAGAAACAAATGGAACAGGATAAAAAATTCAACAAGATGATAAAGTATAACATCATCAAGAACCACGAGGATCATACCCCCGAAGAGCTCAAATACTTGGCCAAATTACGTAAGAGGAATATCAATCAGATCAATAATTTAACCAGCATAGATGATCCAGATGTCCAGCACGAAATGAATGAAGTGCGGGAGTCATTGTTGGCCAACGAATTAATTTCTAAGCAACCGAAGAAGAGGTTGAGAGGAAAATACACTGAAAGCACCAAGCATGCCAAATATCAAGACTTTGATAATAAGGTCAAGAAGGGATTGATATCGTACCCAGGTTTAACTCCCGGTTTGGCTCCAGTCGACTACAACGAGAGTGATGACGAATAAATCCGTATCATCGTCGCTACAACACGTGCTAACGTTATGATGAGAGGCTTTTATTGTCTATAGTCTATCTAAGCTCATACAAAACCTGTCTCAAGTCGGTACAAAGCTTTCTAACATTTCTCTTCTTATCGTCCAACCCTGGCTTCAACTCGACCAATGCATTGTTCTTGTATCTTTCCAATCCATGATACCTTGAAAATATTTGTATCAAGCTTTCCAAGCTCAAGATCCTAATTTCTTCGGTATTGACCCTGACACCCTTGGCTTTGATTTTCTCCGTAGCCAACTTAAGCAAGCTGGGGATAATTGATGACAAATGTGGTTGAATTATATCCTGGTTTTCCTCAATGGTAATCTTGAGAGTTGATAATGATGATTTGATGATGGTAGATGAGTCTCTAATAGCGATTCCTCTTAACACCAAGGGTAAGATTTCACTCAAGTGAGTAGTGAGTATCTTGGTAGAGATATTCTCAATAATTAATGATAAGGCATTTAATGAAATTTCCGGATGATTCTCCGAGTTCTGGCAATTTTCAATCAATTTAGGCAAAATAAGCTCGAATACTTGCTGTTTGTAGAGGAGCTTCACGTTCAAGTTATTCACTTTGGAAATGAGTTTCTTGCTGTTAATTGTAGGGGTAAGTTGAGAGTTATCAAAAAGTTTCAAATCAATAAACAATATTGTGAATGACTGAGAAATGGCGTTTTTAACTCCAAGGTCTGTAGCATTAGTTAAATCGTCGATACATCGGTTCAAGAAGGTAATCCCAGCCTTGTCGGTTCTCAATATCAAAGCTTTAAGTAACCAAATCAACACCTCGAAAGAGATAAAATCACCTTCGACGAATTTCTCGTGATAGTTTTCCAAATTTTGACTTTCATCTTCAATAATAAATTTATTCACCAAAACTGACAATGTTTGTAAGTACTGGATTCTTAAAAATTCGGTGTCCTTCGTAGAGTAAATGATATTTATAACTTTTTGCTTGACCTCACTACCATTTTCAAGGATAACAGATTTGTCCACATTGGCCAACACCTTATTGATGACACCGATAAAAAGGTTAGCTTCTTCGGTTACATTAGGTATATTAAATTGGCCCGAAAAAAAGTCGTTCAAAATCTGTTGGTGCTTGGACTTATCGATGAACCTGATAATTAACCCCACCAAATCACCAGTTCTGTCGTATAAGTACACACCGGGTTCATTTTGAAGTTGAACCAACGTGTTCAAAATCTTAGGAATGAAAGTTTTGTACCAAGAGTTCATTAAGAATTGACTCGAGCTCTGGACTTTGATGATTAATTCAATGAAGAGTTCTGTTGTTGCTTGCAAAATTTGGATGTCGATATCAGGTGTTAACTTATTCAATAATCTGATGGACAAAATCTCAAGGAATTGATAATTCACACAGATTCTTCCAATTAACTGAAGAAGTTTCTCGAATTGATCGAAATTATCTCTTGCTGAGTCCAAGTGGAGCAATAAATGAGATAACACATTATCAATGATTAATTGACTGTGAGAATCCATTATTTTGATTAAACTGTTAACAATTTCGTTCAAGACAACGTCATTTTCCCACGAAGTGGAGTCAGAACCAATCACATTGTCCATAATATCATCGAAATATCCTAAGATTAACCTCACTTCGTTGTCATTTAAAAGTTGATGAATTCTTACCAATTTGATTAATTGCTGAATGGTTTTCTTCTTCAAAGATTTTTCCATATTCGATGAAGTCATCAATAATTGCCCCAAGAAAATTAATAAATGGTCTTTGTGGAAGACCAACTCATTGTTAATGGTAAAGTGATCCAAGAATTGAGAGCTTGAATTAGAACCAAGTGTTCGGAGTAATTCCAGATATGCGATAAACACAAAACCAAAATTATCGACAAGATCCCTCTGTTTAGAAACATCAAGAACATCTTCAGAAATATCCATTTCTTCTGATTGTGGTTGAGGTTCATTCGATATGTACTTGCCCCATATTTGGTTTGAAAATAGAAATTCTGCGATTGTGTTGAATGTATGAATTGACAATGATGCAATGCTTGACAATAATAACACCGACTGTTTCGACTTTTCTTTTACAGTAACCAAATTATCCTTCAATTCCGAAGTTACGGTCTGCAAGAGGTTGTCCAATTGAGTGTCTCCCAAGCGTTGGGCCAACTTCTGGATGATAACCAAAGTCAAGATCAATGTCTTTGACTCGTCATTATCATCAATGTGTTCGTATTGAGGGTAGATGACATCGGATGAACTTTTGAACATGGAAACATCATTATGAAGAATCTCAAACTTGAGGGCATTCCATAACGTGAGCCAATACTCCTCGATTGTTTCTGAGGAGTAGTTCTCAGTACATAGCAACAAAGTCTTGAGAACATCATTTCTGATGGCAGGGTTGGTGGAGGTCAATTTTTCAATCAAGCTTGAAAACGAGTCTTTGGCAAACAACGACTGGGAAGCAATGCATTGTCTTAATTTCAACTTCAAATCGTCCGCCGTGATTTTGTAAGGATCGTTGGCTGGTGGGGTGAATGATATTGGAAAGTAGCAAAAACATATATCGAAAAGGTCATTAATAAAACCATTATGAAGTTCGTTCCCATTTACATCGAACGAAAACGACTCGTTTATAGTAATATTGAGTCCAAATGACATGAGTAAGTTTCTTGGATCCTTCTCTCCCGATGCTAAATGAATGAACGTCTTGACGTACAAATCGGACGAGGACTGGGACTTTACCAAGAACTTTTGGTGGGTGTCGATAATGTTTCGAAGGATCTCGAAGGATGCATGTCTGATTTTGGCCAAGTTCTTCTTGGGTTCGTATTGCTGAAGAAGTTTCAACAATACCTTATCGATGTTTGACGTTAAAAAGTTCGAGAATTGCACAAGCAAGGACACACTTATCAACACATATTGCAAACATGATTTATCATCGAACTTATTGAGAAGAAAGTCCACCAAAACCGCAATATCCTGTTTAGATAACTTTGAGTAATTGAGCAGCTCCAACACTGCCGACAAGCAGTTCAATGCCTTTGATCTAATAATGTCATTTTCCGATGTCAACGATGAGCCCAAGTATTGGATAAACTGAAGAAGGGTAAGCTCTTCCGTAACGATGAGCTCGGCAAGTTGCTGAGCATGGGCTGCAGCAGGCTTGGGGTCTTCAGTACCAACAGCCGCTATGAACTGGTTGATAAGAGTAGGCACGTCGTGGACAGACATGATGGCAATGGGGGACTTGTACGATCTGGTGAAGATCTAGTGGAGGCGATAATTGGGTGCGGATTAGCTAAGCAGAGGAACACTGGGGGAAGTGATAGGCCCACCTGGTGGCTCTCAGGTTGGTACGACTGACAAGGCAATTGGTCCGATGCTACAATGTAGGAGCGATGCTGGGGTGGATTTGCCAGTTCAGTGTAATTACTGGTGGTTCTTAATTTTTCAGGCACTTCAGCAGTCCATAGCATGGCTGTGAAATATTGCAAAAGGGGCTCAACCCACGTAAGCTTCGGTATGGACTTATCGCTTTGGGCAAAAGAAAGTAATGCTACGGGACAGGGGGAATTGAGGTTTAGTTTGCTTGTAATATGACGGAATCTTCAGGTAGGCCACTAGTCCAAACGATTTGCCATAAGCTATATTTTTCACCTCCTGTCGATTCGAGAAGGGCTGCAGGGGGTATAGTCGGAGGGTGTATGCCCTTTCACTCCGCACCAAACATTCTACTCTATCACTGTGAACCCTATAATAAAGCACTGCCCCTCCGTCTCTCTAACAAAACCCTTGGCACTTGGCAAGGTCTAGCTACACATCTTGTAATGATTCGCACTGTCCAATAAACCAAGACTGGATCACACACAGTCGAACGGCGCCAATGTCTGTTCTGTGGGCCGAGAGTGGGTACAAATTCCTCTCCACTACTTGGCTTGTCTACTCGTCACATCCTGCCGTCACCTATTGGTGTCACTCCGTCTCTCTTTCGCCATCCCTTCCGCTCATTGTTCCCATAATAACGGCGCACATAGTTAGAGTTTGTTCCCAGATCGCGAATCACGTCCATTAAATCTTTACCTCTCTGTTTATTATCCCCCACGTTATATCGCCATCCGTTCCACAGAGCATACCTGGGCCACCATGATCGAAATCCCAGACCTAGATAAGCTCTCGGGTTATCCAGCCACTGGCTTGGATATGGACAATGGCCATCACCATTTGGACTCAATCAACGATGGCGTTGTGGACCATGACACCACATCGGTTGATCACCCAGATATCCCAGGAACAGTCCTTCACATGGTTTCTAACAATACCAGCTCGGACACAATCAACTACCGCCCTTCGTTTATTGAGGTCCGTGATCCCGAACCGCTTTCCTACGACCACCATTATCCAAACACCACCAACGATGCCCTCAACCCTCCCAACCCGATTCACAACTACACTTTGTCCGGGGAAAATTACAGCACCGATACCTCCAAAATCTCACTAGCGCTCGAAGACGACGAGTTCGACTACAAGCCCCAGTATGTGGAGTACGAGACCGCTCATGCGTTGCCTCTCCACCTGGCCACCGACAACAAAGTCCGCCACGTCCATGTGGGCTCATTAGACGAAGACCCATTGGTGGTGTATCCCAGCCATGACTCCGACCCAGCCACTGGCATGAAACTCCAGAGTGCACCAGATATCGAAAGTAAACGCCCAGAATCTGAAGACCACTTTCCCCAAGATCCGGATCAACCGTTTAAATTCAACTTCAAGTTTGGCGCCGGCTCCGCTACCCCTTCGGGCGATGGTATCAACTCGCTAAATTTCACTTCACCCATGTCCCAAGTTAGAGTACCTCATCACAAAGAAGACTCGCCACAATTGCCCCCTCCACTATCGCATTCATCAAGTTCCATTAAAAGGCTCACTCTCGCAAATGGTGAAGAATTCAGTTCCATACGAAAGGATTTAGCCACTGACCTGAAATCCCCGGCAGAATACTCCCTCCACATAATTTTCACCCAGTTCGTTCGTCATGCAGAAAGAAAATTGAACTTATGTCTCGACTATCCCTTACTGGAAGAACCTCCTATTCTTGATTTACTTTCCGAGGGTGTGGACCCACATTTTGATAAAATAGTGGCATCTTTAGGGTATGTTGCCAGAAGGAAACCAAAACCTGTCATTGATAGTGTGATGTTTTGGAGAAAATCGAAAAGCGAAGTTGCCGCCATGGCTACTGCTGAAGTTGAACGGACTATGGCAACAGCGAAAGCAAACATGGTAAAATTTTCGAACGCAATAGGTATTTCTCCAAACAATCCAGGAATAGCCAAAAACTCTAATTCCAATGAAAAGTCAAAGAGAAGTTTGAGTTTGATGAGAACTAAAAGTTTCTCGAAAATGGCCCACCGCCGAAACCAATCAGCATCTTCAGTAGCACCCTCGCTCACGAATTCATCTTCGCATGATGGCAGATCCCCAATTCTCGATCAAAGAAAACTGATAGAGCAGGAATTTGTACGTCAAAAGAACTACTATGATGATCAAATATCCCAAGCACGAGAAACAGCCATACAGGCCGACAGGAAATCATTAGCATCTATTTATATCCTCTGCCGTCTATTAATCGAAGTAGTGAAACAAACACCTTTTGAAGTGATGGGCGAAGACTTGGCTGATAAATTGGAGGAAATTGTATATACTCAGTTAAAGACTACTGATCCTATTAGTACCAGTCAATCACTCGTCAGATCGGCTAATTGGAACCTCTTTGCAGAATTGTTGGGATTCATGTCTGAAAAGAGGTTCTTGAGTGTCAGTGATAGATTTATCGCTGATTTAGAGAGGGTACCACCTCAAGTCAGACTCGAGGAAGAGCCTAGATTACACTTGTTAATCCACGGTATGAAGTATTTGAAATTGACTAATTATCCTTTAGAGGTGTTCGAAGAAAGTGCCGACTTTATCCAATCAATAGCAAAGTTTTTTAGCAAATCGCAGAATGAGACCATAATATTTGCTTACTGCGAAGTTTTAAGTAACTTGGTGTTACCTCTAGCAGGGAAACTTACTGCTGAAGCAAACCATCCTACGTGGGTCGAAGCTATTGAGAATATTTTCTACAGATCTATTCAAATTTGGAATCAAACAACTAATGAACGGTCCTCTGTAACTTTGATCAATTCAAAAAATACTTTACCTCCGAATATGTCAAATTTGTCCATTTCTTCTGTTCCTGGATCTAGTTCAGGTCCCATGGTATTAAACAATAATGGCTGGTCCTACGCACTTCACGCAATAACTTCAACCTTAGCTGTATCTAGAAAGGAATTGTTTTCGGAGGTATGGCTCAAAATAATTGAGGAGAACAGTTTCAAGCTTAAACCGAAGGTTGATGTTGAAGACAAAATAACCTATGTTGTTTGTGCAACCAGATTATTATGGGTTTATCTTTATCGACTTCCAGATTCGTTGAATAGTGTGGTGAAAAAGTTGGATAATTTATTCCAACTTCTACTCTTTAATTCCAATGCTACAAGCAAGAAAAACCAATGGATTAGCTATGATAATTTACTAATCAATGCTTTGGTTGAGCTCATTAGAATTGTTGGTTTTAATCATTTGACGTATGTTCTTGACAACGTTTTGATTAAACTACTCAAACTTGGATACAATGGAATTTCCCTAGAGAATTTATCACCAGAAAAAATAGTGTTGGTGATTAAGAGTTATTTGATCATCCTTGAAGATTATGAATTGGCTAGAAAGCCAAAGTTTCCTACTGATAAAGAATTAGACGAAAGAATGATGCTACAAACTCATGATATCGATGACAGTGAAAGAACGAAACGACTTAATGACTTTCAATTTATCGCAAAGACCTCGAACAACTCTTTATCTCATGAAGAAATTTGTAGGTCATTCGCTTCTATGTTGAAGCTTCTTGATGCTCAATATGGATGCGATATTTGGTCTGCAAGCAGTGTGTTATCACCTAATAGTGGAGCTGCAAATTCGAAGAGTCAATCTTCATTTTCTGGATTCCATTTTGGTATGGATTTTTCATTCCAGGTAACCAAAAATTTGCAAATTGAGGTGTTCGCAAATCTAATTGACTCCATCCCATTCACGATGGTTCCGCCAAACGGAGAGAAAAATTCGTCTACTTCTGGAACAGGGGGATTCGCCAGTATTTCGTTCAAGAGTGTGGTAGAGATTTTAACAAGAAACTGTGTGCATTCCAATGCGAAAGTATCACTGGCTGCAACTAGGTCTTTGAAAAGGTTGGCTTCGAGGAAGAATCCAAGTAGTTTGATTACTATATTTGCTAAAATTGCCTTCCAATTCAGCGACAAGCCTGGTCCAAATTATGACTCCGATTATTTCAGCTCACCAGAATTCAATAAACTTTTAAAGATATATGTGGACCTTTTAAAGTGTTGGTTGAAGCAATTCAATCAAATGACTGAGCAAAAGATCAAGGACCGTCAGTCACAGAATCCTTTGGCACAAGAAGATGAAATGATGAACAAAGATGTTCTTAATGACTTATACCAAATCAATTATAAAAATGATGACCTTAATGTATCTAATGGTTCAAAGTTAAAACCTAGTGATGAACTAGAATGGAAGACTATCATTACTGTGATTGAAGAAGTTGAGGGCAATGGATTGTTTTTCTTGTGCTCGCAAGATTCGAAATCAAGGTATTACGGACTCTGCATATTAAAATTGGTAGAGCAATTTGATCAGGCCATTCATAATATAACCGAGGAGTCGAATGGTTCAATTGGAGGACAGATGAGTGAAAGTGGTAGAGGTCAGTCACCGTTCTCGTCAGACTCGGAGGCTAAATCGAAGAAGACTCATTCTAGAAGCTCATCTAAATTTGCAGCCGATATTGGAACACGGCTCATCAATATATTAGAAAACATAGACTTTATTGAACTCATTAAGCCCTACAGAAATGACTTGAGTTTCCCAGAAAGGAGCCGGTTGACAAAATTAAAGAACAAGAAAAACATTCTCATTAAGTTAGCTGAATCAGATTATGGTATCGATGCCAAAATTTGGTTGAGGTTGTTTCCAAAGCTTCTTGATATATTCTTTGAGAAATGTCCAATGCCAATTGCAATGTGTCGGTCGATTGTATGTGTAAGATTGGTTCAGATGCACGAACGAATTCTAGAAATATCTGAAAACTACAGAAACTTTACGTCTTCAATATTTTCGAAAACTTCATCGACTATAAATACTATCACCTCGGGTTCGTCAATTAAAGTGCCTCCTGAAATTCTCATCAATCAATGGAAGTTGTATCTCATTTTTGCCTGTTGCTCGTTGACCTCGACGAATGATCAAAAAATCTCCTTCCCGAATCAACCAACTCATGGAAGAAAAAGATCCATGCAAATTTTCATTCAGCATCAGAAGATTACTTCAGCAAAGTCGGTATTCAAGATGGTGTTGCCGTTATTGAAAACACAGCAACCAATGATCAAAGAGTCGGTAATAACAGGTCTCAGCTGTATCAATATTAATATCTTCAAGACATTATTAGATAATATTCCGAAATGTGTTAATGAGTGGGACGCACACCTTAAAAAAAGGGATCAAGGCGAAGACAATTTGAGAATTGAAATTGTCCATATTCTTAGTAATATTACCTCAAAATTTAAGGCACATGAACTAATCTATTCTGATGATTGGATGGTTGCAAATTTGGTGGCCATTGTGAAAGACGTGAAGACATTTTTATCAATTCCTACTATTCAAACCAGTATCGACTTCCAGAAATTAAGGCGTTACTTTGCAACCTACTTGGAAAATATTTTACTAGGCCTTAAAGAATCGGCCAATCTAGATAAATGGATTCCGTTTGAAGCAAGAATCGGCTGTTTCAATTTTCTTAAGGAATGGTGTGGGTTCGGAGATGAAGATATAACTAATGATAGGTACGCTTCTATAACTCAAAATGCTATCAAAGAATCTTCATCGGGAACCAAAGAATCAGCATCGAAACTTTTGGCGATGTTAGAATTTGAAAAGAATCAACTTCAATCAGCTGCTTTGAATTGTATGACTGTATTATGCATGTTTCCAATCAAGCACGAAATTGACATTAATGGAAATTCTGTGGTTATGACCTTCGATATTAATGGCTTAATCAATTGGATTAATTCTTTATTCCATTCTGAAGAATCGAAGTTTCATGAAATAGGAAAACAGGTGCTTAGGAATTTACTCAAAAACAACTACAATGATCAAGAAATCTACTCTTATATAATAAAGGAGTGTTATACAAATCAAGATTCAATCAGAACTTTGGAAATCTATTACACAATTTTTGTTGATGAAGTGATGTCGAGAAAAGACTTTTTCACAGAGCTTCCATACGACCTTTTGTGCTTAGCTATTTTCTTGATAGGTAATGATATCTTGGAAATTAGGAGAGCTTCTCTTGAACTTTTGAAATTTTTGGACGAGTTATTTTTCAAAAGCAATACCTTCGATAAGTTTACAGAGTTAGTTCACAGCAAATCCAAGGTTGTCTACAAGAAAGCACTATTTGAAATTTCGAACCATATAACCGGCTTGAATCACGAGGGTCTTTATATCAGAATTAGCTACATGACCAAGTACTTCAATCTTGTGAGAAATGACTCTAGGAGAGACATACTTTCCTGTCTTTTACCATGGGTGCAAACGGTCGAACTTACCAAAGAACTGGCTATCGGTGACAAAGATAATTTGGATGTTGATGCTGCAAAAGATACCACTGTTGATACTTACAAGAACTACAATTCGGGGTCTGAGAAACCCCTTCTGCAATCATCTCTAATGGTTCTAAATAATCTTTTCGAAATTACAGTGAAGTTCAGCTCTAAGATATCTAATGAAGTGGAAGCATTGTGGGTGGCGCTAGGAAATAATATTTCTAATTTTGAACTCGTTATTGAATACTTGATGAGTAATTGTTTGGAAAGGAAGAACCCATTGTTCGTTGAATATTCAAGACAAATTATTGATTATTTGGCGTTTGCAAAAGTTGACCATCAATTATGGATTGTGGACAAGTTTATTGGAAACCTTCAACCTAAGGCGATGGTTCCTCCTTCGACCAAGGTAACAACGTCCAGTGATAATCCTCTGAACTTTCCTTACCTTGCTAACCTTTGGAAGGTCATTCCCTACAATGAGAAAGACTCGAATTTCTCTTTAGGACAATTGTCAATGATTTTCTTGGTCGACTTGTTCTTGGTTCAGAATGAAAGGATGTTAGAAAAATTACCACTTCTTCTCCATGTCACATTTTCCTTGTTGGACCACTATCTTGTTATTGTGCAAGAACAGGCGATTTCGTTATTGATCAATATTATTCAATCCTTGGTATCGAATGAATTCAAGAGTCAGGAAACGATCCAACTCTTGCGGTCTAGAAACCTTTGGGTATATGATGATTTGAACAATAACAAAAAGGGAGCATGTACTCCGAAGACGATGGATTCATTAACTAGAAACATTCTCAGTGTATTCAAGAATCTTTCGCCTTCTTTGCAAAGTGATTGGAGTAGAGTTTCTTTGCATTGGGCGACCACATGTGCGGTTAGGCATATTGCTTGTCGCTCTTTTCAAATCTTTAGATCTTTATTGAACTTCTTGGATCAAGGAATGTTGAAGGATATGCTTCACAGATTATCCAATACTATTTCTGATGAAACCACTGATATTCAAGGATTTGCCATGCAAATTTTGATGACATTAAATGCCATTACAGCAGAGTTAGATTCAGCAAAGCTAATTGACTTTCCACAGCTATTCTGGTCGTCAGTGGCGTGTTTAAGTACCATTCACGAGCAAGAGTTTATTGAAGTTTTATCGACAATGAGTAAGTTTGTGAGCAAAATTGATCTTGATTCTCCAGATACAGTCTCTTGTCTCATATCTACATTCCCACCCAAATGGGACGGTAAATTTGAGGGATTGCAGCAGGTTATTTTGATAGGATTGAGATCGTCATCTTCATGGGAAGCTTCAATCAAATTCCTTGATAAATTGAATTCTCTTAAAGACAGTGAAATCATTGGCATGGGTTCATCTAGGTTGCTTACGAGTGTGTTGGCAAATATGCCTAGGTATTTACATGCTTTGGACGCAAAAGAAATTACTCCAGAGATCGAAAGTTCGGCTTTGGCATTGAGTAACTTGGCTCTGATCAATGATAAGGCAAGCTTATCAAGGATTTTAATTTCTTTATCGAAGAACAGATTCAGATCTAAGAAGGATTTTTTAGTACAAACTATAACGACAATCAAAAACTCGTTTTTTCCGGAGTTTGAAGCACAGTCTCTTGTGTTGCTTCTTGGATTCTTATCTAATAAAACCCCATGGATTAAAATTGAGACAATGAATATCCTTAAGCAAATACTTCCATTGGTTAACCTCCAGAGAGAAGAATTCATCGGTGTTGGGGCTGATTTAATCTCGCCTTTACTCCGCTTGTTGTTAACCGATTATGCTGAATCGGCATTGGAAGTATTGGATGAAGCTGTGGTAATTTCTGGATCTCAGTTGGACAAGGATGTCTTGAGGATGAGTCTAGGAAATACTTCGCTCAAGAAAGAATATGAGAAAACCGCAACACTCTTTGGTATTCCCGATGAAAATGGGTGGTCTATTCCCATGCCGGCTGTGACAGCCTCTAGCACAAGAAACAATGTTCATGCGGTGTTCTCTACATGCATGGTAGAATATGTGGTGGATGAGGTAAAGGACATAGAAGAGGAAGAGGAAGAGGAAATTCATTTCCATATGGAAGACTATTATGGTCCAACAATGGTCCAAGATTACGGAGATGCTGTGTCAACGAATGTTGAAGAACCCGATGCTTCGTTGAGTAACGTTTGGGCGGCCCTAGATGACTTCGATTCGTTCTTCACTAAAGACACAGAACAAACCCCATTGGTGAATGGAAGAAGAGGTAGTGTTCTCCATTCGGCAGCGTTTAGGGGAGTTGGAGGTCTTGGCCTTAATGGAGGAATTTCTGGCGACCACTCTCATAGTGCGTCTGTGGATACCAAACTTTCCAGCGACGGCCATTCACCAATGGACTCTGCTCCAAACGTGTATGAGAAGAATGCATCTGTGATTCTTAATCGCAGTTTGGCGAGAACCCAATCCAACACTTCGTTTAAGACCAGCTTGGCTGACTCGATTGGTACATCCAAGCTTGGCGATTCGAGCAATACAGTTTCCAGCAAGAGATCTTACATTCCGTTCAGAACTAGCAGAAGCAACCTCAGAAATAAGAATGATAGTTTCACCACGCCTATAATGAATATGAATGCGACCTTTGAATCGCAGGGCAATACAACCCCCTTTAAGACGCCAACGTCAGCTACGCCAGCGGCATCCAGTTACAGCGCAGTCAGTGTTGGAGCGAATTCTCCAGCAAGCTTCCAATTGCCTGAATTGGGACAAGCCACCACCCCTCATGAGTCTAATCGGTTTGAAAACTTGTTAGGTAATAAGAAGAAATCCAAAAAAAATGCCAAGGTTTCGCCAGGATCGAATATTTCCCCCGAATTACTGTCTCACCATTACTGGGCCTCCAAAAACCCATCGACCCCGACCTTAGGAACACCCCCCAATTCGGCACCTGCCGCCACTACCACCCCTAAGTCTAAAGACAAAAGAAAGACATCTCAAAAATTCAGGTAATAACTAAATATAACTTGACGTAATGAATGACCCCTGTACAATGTTACAATATTATAAACAAGTGTATATAACAAATAAATGCATCAAAGATAAGAAAATAGTAGTGGCGACTTAGTCCTATTGTTAGAAGAGGAAAAAAAAATCTCCCGGGGGTGAGTCGAACACCCGATCTCAAGATTACTCTGAGTTAACATTACAGTCTCGCGCCTTAGCCAGCTTGGCCACCGAGAGGATTTCTGACAAAAAGATTTTTTCTAGCCCTAAATCGACTTGTTTGTGTCTTATAATATGTTTTGGATACATTGATTTACCTTCTGAAATCCAAATGTGGACCTCATCCCGATAATCTTACAATTTTAACTCATTACAGAACTACAACTGTATAATTTGAGAAAACATGGTATTACAATTATTCAATTAATGTAACATAAATCAGAAAAATGCAAAAAGTTAAAAATGTTAAGGCAAAATAAACAATATGATGAGGAGTCAGAGATCTCAACAGGGAAAATACTTTGGATTCTTAATTATGCTACTAGGTCTCGTGACTGGAGGTAAATCCTGTGATAGCAATAGTACGACCAGGTACTCGTTACGACGGAATAGGAAAGTCTTCGCACGACCAACCGGGGGTTTCCGACATCAGAAACTAGCGAACAAGTAAGGAGGTAGGGAAAACTTTCAACACACCAAGAAGTGCACGAGTAGCCATCTTGCCCTTTACTGTGTCCATTGTTGCCATTTTGGGTTTTGGCAGGGTCGGTCTACTAGTGCCAGGCATGCTGAACAATTTGGGAGTGTCACGGGATGTGTGAGCACGGGACCAATTCGATGGAAAAAATCGAAAATTCTCTTTAGTCTGAATCACCAAGTATGCCACCAAAGAAGAAGCCACAAATTTCCGACAAGAACAAGGTCAAGGCCAAGGCCAAGGCCGCCGATGACAAGGCGTTCGGTATGAAGAACAAAAATAAGTCCAAAAAAGTGCAGCAGCAGATTGAGCAAATGAAGGCTGGAGTGGATGGAGGAAGACAAAAACAGAAAGAGGCGGAAGCAGCCAAGAGAGCTGCTGAAAAGAAGGCCTCCGAAGAAGCCAAAAAAGAGGCAGCAGCACTTTTCGGTATTGTGCAACAAAAGGTACCGTTTGGAGTGGATCCAAAGTCGATTTTATGTGAATTTTTCAAGAAGGGAGTTTGTACCAAGGGCAACAAGTGTAAGTTTTCTCATGATGTGAATGTGGGAAGAAAGGATGCCAAGAAGGACTTGTACACCGATGCCAGAAGCGAAAAAGAAGAAGATACTATGGACAAGTGGGACGAAGAGAAATTGAGAAATGTTATTCTTTCCAAGCACGGAAACCCCAAGACCACCACTGATAAGGTTTGTAAATATTTCATAGACGCAGTGGAGAACGGGAAGTACGGGTGGTTCTGGACATGCCCTAATGGAGGTAACGAGTGTATGTATAAGCACTCCTTGCCCGCTGGTTTCGTGTTGAAGACCAAAGAACAAAAGAGATTGGAAAGAATGGCCGAAGAGTCGGCACCTAAAATCACATTGGAAGATTTCATCGAGTTGGAAAGAGGCAAGTTGGACAAGTCTAAGTTTACTCCTATCACCATAGATACATTCAATGAATGGAAATCGAAACAGATGGCCAAGAAAGAAGACGATAGAAGGAGGGAACTTGAAAAGGGTAAGAAGAACTTGACCGGTAGAGAGATCATCTTAAACAAGTTTTCCGACAAATTCTATACTGAAGAAGACGATGGAGAAACCTTTGACTTGTCTCAATTCAAGGACTCTTTACCTAAGGATAATTCCAATGTCAAAGACTACGGTGACGGGTCGAATGTTCAGGAGTTCTACCAGGCTGAGATCAAGGAGAATGTCGCTTCCGAGGCTCCAAACACCTCCATCACAGCATAAAAGTCGTATCGACTTTGGAGGGAGCTCTCCTTCAGCATTCGCATCATGTACATTATTTCGGCAATTATATTCGTTGTCGGGTCTAGACAAATTATGTTTGTAGTCAGAGAATATCTTTTCTGTTGATATGACTTCGTAGCACTGTTGCACTTTGACTGAAGAATTCATCATCTTCGTCCATAAATAACTTGAGCTCTGTTTCCAGGCCATCTAATGCGCGGACGGCATGAACAACTTTCAGAATCCATTCGGCTCCTTTGGCATCTTGTTGTTCTAGATCGTAGTAGTGCTGGCTAGTTAAAATATTGGAAAGATCATCTAAATTGTTGGGTTTTTCTGTAGAATTAATATCCTGATTTCCATGACCTGGGGCCACCAATTCGGTATCTGTATGGGACCTTAACTTATCTCGTGAAGGCAAGGGTGGTTTTCTATCAACAGTATTCCCCTTTAAACCAGTTGGTTTCAATGGAACCATTGGTGGAAGTTTTTTGAGCGGAGGCTTGACCTCTGCATCTGTCAAGTCTATTAAATCTTCCATTTCTTTGGGACGGGTGGGAGCTACCAATTTCCGTTTTTTGAGTGACAAGATTTGGTTGATTTCATTAAGAATCACCAGATCATCAACATCTGATAACGAATCATCCACATGTCTGATGTAAATGGCCAGAATTTGGCCTGGGAATGCCAATGCCAAGTCCACGTACGCTTCAAGATCGTATTCTCCTGAATCTCCAACACAAATGAACTTTTTCTTGGGGAAGTCGCTAAGTATTTTAGTCAATGCTCGCTTCTTTCGCGATGAAGAAGGCTCCATCAATGATGAAATGATATTCCCGGTGTATTGCTTAAGGTGAATAGAACCGACAGGAAGTTGGACCGCCTTGAGGTACTGATCAATGGTGGTGAAGAGTTGCCATGGTGAATTGGAAACATAATGGAACGACACTTGATTCTTAAATAAATGGGAGTACCAATCTATGACCGATGGGATCTTCCACAGAAGAACGTCCTTGAGTAGCAAGCTTGTCATGAGCTCACGCTTGTCCCCTATCACCCCTGTCAACTTGATGGTATCATCAATATCGGATATCACCCCGAATCCTTCTGTAGGTACAAGAAGAATATCTTGGTATGCAAATATAGTCTCATCTGTATGACTTTTGACGTGAACAAACGAAGGCTCATACTCCACATCCAACGTCAATTCAAAGTGTCCATTAATGTCGGTTTTGACGGTATATGGTGAGACCAAATGTTGATCGGAGGAATGCTTCGGTCCCACAAGGATTTCCAACTCGGCATATGGAATAGACCGGGCAATGAAACATGCCAATCTTTCTTTGATGAGATCTTCGCCCGAAGAAGATCGAGACGGCGAGTCAATAGAAGAGGAAGAGTCCGAAGTAGAGGTTTTGACGGAGGCAATGTCAGAGTCGGTGGCATCCAGCTCTTCATGGAGAATATCCTGACTGAGTTTTTCGCTGCCTATTTGGTTCAATGCTTGGTCGCTTGTTTGGGAGCCCGAATTATATCGGGTGATTTGTCTTGCGAGTGATAAAATGAGCCGGTTCTTACGGGTCATAAGGCCCGGACATGACATCCATCCCTTGACGTCCACATGGTATAATTGGTCTTCGTGTCTGGTATATGAGGGAAAGAGGGTTAAGGTTGTGTCCTTGGGAAATATCAAGTTTCCTTGGGCATCATAGATATCGTTTTGGTTATTGCCAAAGGCCCTTGACGATACCCCCGTAGCGAGGGACGTCACCGATGTGGTGAGACGAGGGATGTAGGTATCTCTGGTGGCCCGGGCTAGGCCCAATAACCTCTGTCTTCTGGAAACAGGCGCGTTTGATCCAATGTGTTCCTCCATCCTCGCATTACGGAGCTTTCTATGGAGGCGAATATGGGTTGGAGGAGGGGCGTTTTTCCGTAACGACTTGAAGTCCCGGTAGATGTCGGCCACGAGTTTGAATTTGGAGTGTTTGATTGCGGTACCGGAGCCTTTGAAGATCCGTTTGGCGAAGAACGCAGACGCTGCTTTGACTAGTGCCACGCGGCGACCTCTTAACTTGAACGGTTTAATCGTGGAAACAAGAGGTTACGTACAATAGAACCTTCTAGCACAATGTTAGAGGGGGTGCTTATGTAGGGCAATTGGTGACAACAGGCGGCAAACAGTACTGATTGACAATCAGGTTGCGTTCGATCGGGTCGTGCGACCAACACCACAGAGGATCTACTGGACCGGTACCAGCCGTTGGAAAAGAAGGGGGTCAAGACGAGGCGGGAAGGATGGGGCGACGAAGGACAGCCGATGAGACAAAGCTTGTGGGTGGGGCTTCCACGCAAAATACATTAATGGGGCTTCCCAGGTGTACCCAAACCTTTGGTACCAAATCTGGCTTTATAGCACGGCTGATTTTGTTAGTGGCAGATGAGCTAGCTGGGCAAATAGTTTGCCACAAATCCCAGTACTCGCGATTTTTGGACCAACTGCCAGTAATATGAGGACAATGGTGGTCCCGCAATCCGGGGCCTTTTCCAGCACCAGAGACTCTTTATTGGGGCCGTTTATCGAAATTTGTGGACATTGATTTGGCTGCGAAAGAGTACATAACCATGCTCTCTGGACTCCAAGGTAAACAACAAGGAGACATCACAAGGCTTGGACAAGAATGGTCTACCATAGCCAGTAATTGTCCAGAATAGTCACCAATGGTGTGATTCAGTCGTGATCCAGCATTTTATTGTCCACAAATCAACGTCGCTCACGATCAACGCATTGCCACAAACATCAACCAAAGGCACCACAGTGGGCTCATGGAACGGTACTGGTCGAGTGGTAGAATCCTTGGGGCCCATGGCATAGAGCAAAAGATGTTCAACATATCAAATCAGATTATTAACTCAGAGACACCACCGGTGACCCACCGCCGTCTCTCAACAGACAATTCAAGGGCTTGCTCCAAAGAGGGCCATTCCGACTGGAGCAGACGTAGATGATATAGAAACACACTTAGGCTGGAGATAGCCTCACGGTATAGTCTGGCAGCATAACTTTGAGCCATCTACATCTCTGGCCTTGAAGTAGTGGTGGCATATGCCAGTCCATAGCGGGAGCTCCAAGACCCCAGCGAGGACACCCAAAAAGTACCCCCTCTCAGTTGGCCTCCCCCAAAATCACAAGGCTGCCACCTACGGCTAGTCCAGAGCCATCTCCTGGTGATACCCTTAGCGTCTACAGCTATACCTAGCGGCCCCATGTCCCTTTTTATTCGCGTTGCTCGTTCTCCTATGGCGAAGCCTTCCTTATCCTCGCGGTGGAGGCCCCCGCTAATTTTCTACTCCTATCTCGCGCCAGTATCAACTCCCACCTTTACGCCAGCAATCCTCCCAATCACATCACTTGTCTCGTCACAATGGCCGAACTATCCATAGGAAATGAACTCAAGGATGCATTCAAGCCCACCTACAAATGGATCAACAACGGCATCAATTGGCTCTCAGATATCGAGGAGTTCTACCGAGAACGAGCCACCATCGAGAAGGAATACGCCGCCAAATTGAAGGACTTGTGCAAGCGGCACTTCGATAAAAAGGCCCGGATCTCAGCACTGATATCCGTGGGTGATGAGCCCCATATAACCCCAGGATCACTTGAATCGGCCTCGCTAGTACTCTGGACCGATGTGTTATCTCAAACCGAAGCATTGGCCGACGAGAAAATCGTGCTTCTGAAGGAGTTCAGCTCCAAGATTGGCGATAACTTGGTGATGCTCAAGTCCAGGACCACTAATATCGCCAAGCATGTTGACCAGATCGACGAATTTTTGGTGAAGGAGAAGGAAAAGAGCGAAGAAGAGGTCAATAAGGCCAAGAAAACCTACGACTCACTTTGTCAAGTGACCGAGACAGCTCGTGAAAAGACAGAGAAGTCTGGTGGCGAAAAGTACCAGAAGAGATTGGAAGAAAAATCCGTGGACATGAATAATGGTAAGAACGATTATTTAATTAAAATCAATATTGCCAACAGATTGAAAGATAAATACTACTATCAGGATGTTCCAGAATTGCTAGATTATTTGCAGGAGCTCAATGAGACCAGAGTGGGCTTGCTTAACAAAATATTGAGGAATGCAGGCATCATCGAAAGAAACTCCAACGATAAGTGCAAGGAAAAGTTGCATTTGATTGATGGCACCATTGATCAAAATGAACCCAAACTCGATGTCGCCATGTACATTAAGCATAATGTGGTTGACTGGAAAGAGCCCGCTGATTTTTACTTCATTCCCAGCTCGATTTGGCATGACGATGAAAGTTTGGTGGTAAAGGAACCGGAATTAACGGTATTAAAAAAACGACTCAGCGAAAGATCGTCCGAATACAATAAGGTAGAAGAATTGGTACTTGATAGCAAACAAAAATTGGAAGAAGCCACTGTTGCTCGTAAGCTGAACCCATCAGAATTGACGTTGAAATTTGATACGAAGTTCCTGACGTCTCTCAGCATTTTGCAGACGTTTATGAAGTATGATAGTCAACGAGTGAAAAATGAGGTCGAAATAGAGGTGATTCAAAATTATGCTGGCGATAAGGACTTGTCATATTATGAGGAAGTCCGGCAAAAGAAATCCGCCTTTGGATTTTTAAGATCTAAGAGCAAAAAGACGAAATCTCCTTCGAACGGGGAAGGAGATACCCATTCTATCCACACGGTGAAATCTGCCAACAGCCACCACACCCCGGGCATGTTTAGTCTTCGTAAAAAGGCGCACTCTATTCTATCGGGTCATTCTGCTGAAGGATTGGATACCGCCAAAGCATTGTACCAGTATTCCGCTGCAGGCGATGATGAAGTTTCCATAAATCCTGGGGATCATGCTGTGGTTGTGGGAGAAGATGACGGGTCTGGATGGACCAAAATAAAGTTGGAAAATGGATCAGAAGGTTTGGTGCCTACGTCATATATAGAGGTAACCAAATCGTCATCGGATAAAAAGAAGGGTCCACCACCGTCAGTGGCACCCAAGAGGGGAGCCAAACGAGTCCAATATTTGGAAGCATTGTACGATTATCAGGCCGATGGAGACGATGAAATCAGCTTAACTGCAGGTGACCGAATTGTCTTGGTTCAAGACGACACCGATGCCAGTGGATGGACCGAAGGAGAATTAAACGGTCACCGGGGAATGTTCCCCACAAGCTACGTGAAAAAGATTTAGATTTAGACCACCGAAATATTGAAGGGTATTTAGTGCATCTCGCAAACCAAGCAATAAATTCGCTTCCTGGCTAAAGATGTAGACACA
The DNA here is from genome assembly GCA_030568555.1 of Suhomyces bolitotheri. NCBI lineage: Eukaryota > Fungi > Ascomycota > Pichiomycetes > Serinales > Debaryomycetaceae > Suhomyces > Suhomyces bolitotheri. The sequence continues at coordinate 348,068 of JAJMGH010000007.1, forward strand.
CACCAGACAGTATGCCGATGACAACCCTCCAAAATATAATCAAAGGAATAACCACATAACCACAAACTCTACGGGTGATCTACTTACACTTGTAATTTATATTAATATGACTATAGCATTACAATGGACTTAGTGGGTTTCACCTGGGATTTCAAAAACGACTTGCTTACCAGTCAATTTGGTGTATAATTGTTGGAAAGATTCCAACTTGTAGTCGACAGAAGTGGAGTCCTTGGAGTCCAACAAGACCTTGTGGATCTTGTTACCACCAACCAAGTATCTGACTCTCTTACCGACAATTTCAGTTGGGAAAACCAAGTCTTCCAAGATCTTGTCGTGGACAGAGGTCAAGGTTCTGGATCTTGGTCTCTTTTGGAGCTTTCTGGAACCTCTAGCTGGCTTTGGCAAGATTCTTCTTTCGGCTAAGAAAACAACATGACGGTCTGGGAACTTCTTTTCCAATTCTCTGGTTAATCTGGTTTGAACCTTTCTGTAGGCTAAGAGGGATGGGCATGGAACGAAAACAGCCAAGGCCTTCTTACCACCGTTGACATCAATTTCTTTGATGGACTTGAATTGTAATGGTCTTAATTCGGCCTTGAGGTCAGCTTGGGATTCCAAGTCAACGAAGGCTTGGGCAACCTTCAATTCTAATTCAGTTGGCTTGTCAGACAAGATCTTGTGGGCAGCAGACATGTTGGTTACTGATAACTGTTAGACACGGGAAGAGATTTCAGTAAGAAATTTGGCTAGGTGAAAAACTGGTGCGAGGGTGTGTGCGGGCGGGAAAATTTTCGCGGGATCGTATCACGTGCGACAGGGTGACTGGCAACCGCCAGTGCCGATCACGCGGAGCATTTCCCAGTCACGCGTGCGAGGGCTCCAGCCCCGATGCCCCCCTTCACCGCCGGTTCCGCGCCCACAATTGCTCCCCACTCCGATGATGGCCGCCCCACGTGACTCGTAATCTCCATATATGTTACGACACCTAGCCCCAGCCTTCAGACGTCTATCCACCGTATCCATGTCGCTAGTTGAAAAGGCCAAAAAGACCGCCGCCTACAGAGCCGTGGACGAGAACTTTCCCGCCAACGCCAAGGTCGTAGGCATTGGCTCCGGCTCCACCGTGGTGTACGTTGCCGAACGTATTGGCCAGCTTGCCAACAAGGACTCGTTTGTGTGTATCCCCACCGGATTCCAATCGAAACAGCTTATCATTGACAACGGATTGAAGTTGGGTGCCGTGGAGCAGTTCCCCGAACTCGATGTTGCGTTTGACGGGGCGGACGAGGTCGACGCCAAGTTGAACTTGATCAAAGGAGGAGGCGCCTGCCTTTTCCAGGAAAAGTTGGTGGCATCGGTGGCCAAGGAGTTCATCGTGGTGGCCGACTACCGCAAGAAGTCGTCGTCGCATTTGGGGGTGCAATGGACCCAGGGCGTGCCCATTGAGATTGTCCCCAACTCGTATGCTACGGTGTTGAAGTCGTTGAAGGCGCTTGGGGCCAAAGATGCCCACTTGAGACTGGGGGGCGCTGCCAAGGCGGGTCCCGTCATCACCGACAACAACAACTTCTTGATCGATGCCGACTTCGGTGCCATTGAGGACGTGGCCAAGTTGCACAGCCAGATCAAGTCGTTGGTTGGGGTGGTCGAGACCGGGTTGTTTGTGGGTATGGCCAAGAAAGCGTACTTCGGCGAGGAGTCCGGCGATGTGCTGGTGTGGAGTGCTTAGGCAGCCGTGTACGCGACGGTTCTGGCATTCGGTCTGTATTTATCAACTCACCTACGGATATGTAGCACCAACTAAATTCAAGCATCAATGGTGTAGCGTTGTGGGGTAGACACCATCGCAGGGGGCCGTGGGTGCAAAAATCGGCTCGTGCTGCCCATGCTGGTCTACAGTGGGGCGGCTTTTGTATCACGTATATTGATTAACCAGGGTATTAAAATGTGAAGGAGAAAACACGACTGAAAAATTTGAAAATTCCGAGTTAGGGTGCCTGGGCCCAGTTGAGGCACCTCGAACCGTGGCAACACCATCGTCGGCCCACGGAGGGTCCCCACTCACTTGCTATGGTTGGAGATCCAGTTCAACGTCTCCACCAACCCCGTCCCATCAAGGGCGATGGTTGGGGTCACCGACCACACATGTTGGCCGGTCAACTTGTTCAACTCGAATCTCTCGATCAACTCCTTGGGCTTGATCGCACCGCTGACATCTTGCTTGTTGGCCAATACAATCAAAAGGCAGTTGGCCAATTCCTTATCATTGATCACTCTCATGAGTTCCTTCTTGGATTCCTCCAACCGGTCGATATCAGAGGAGTCAACCACATATATGAGCGCGTTGGTGCCGGTGAAATAATGTCTCCACAACGGTCTGATTCTTTCTTGTCCACCACAGTCCCAAACGGCAAACGAAACATTTTTGTGCTTGACGGTTTCCACGTTAAACCCGACAGTGGGAACGGTCTTGGAGGTCTTTCCGAGCTTGAGCTTGTACAAGATGGTGGTCTTACCGGCGTTGTCAAGACCAAGCATCAAGATTCTCATCTCTCTGTTCTTGAAGATCTTGGATACAAAGATACCCATGGCGTTTTGGAGGTTGGCAGGAAAACGAGCGACTTGGCTAAGGGAACACACAAAATAACGGGGATGACAAATTCAGCACGGAACTGATAGTATTTACAACCTTTGATAACAACTAGGAACCAACGAGGGATCTCCCAACTTCTAATGAAATGTGGTTTGGCCGTCAATAATCGCCTCCATATATGGTGATTAAGTGCATAACAATGCTACAAAGACCATTGGTGCACGCACGCACAATTAACGCATGAGTCCGATTGACGCGGTCTATTGGACCAGATTGCTCGGCAGAGAATTCTCGGTTTTAACGCAGTATGTGACGATGCGACAAATACCCGCTGCTGTTACCGGCAAGAATTGGCTGGGTTGACGGTGGGTGTGCTCTGGCTGTTCACCACTCGGCAAGCTGTCCCCTGGGGCCTGTTGGGGACGATCTATGACGTGGGTGGAGAGCAAGTGCAGCGTGTGCATATGGGACGCGTTGCATAATAATTTAGACGAGATCCAAATTCGGAATAGAAATATCGACGGATCAGGTGACTGAATTACCCGCCAGACGACACATCTGATTATCGAACGGCCACCGTTCCGACCTCTTCTGATAATTTAGCTCCAGCACGTCGAAAACGGTAGAATCGTTTCCGTTTGGGTAGTTGTAATGGACACTCCCCTTTATTATTTACGCAGTATTATGCATGGTTCAGCCGTGGACGGCCCATATTAATCAATCGAAACCTTAATCCTGTGCCACACCGAGCTAAATGCTTAAGAAGCACATCCTTGGTGCATATACATGCATCCAATCAGTGACACATGTCAATGCAAAAACGCATATAAAGTAACAAAATATTTATATTACTGATATCTCACTATTCTAATGCTATTTATGTGTTCGAAGGGCCTGGCTACTTCTTGCTCTTCTCCTTCTTGGTCTTCTTTCCCAATTTTTTCATGGTCTCCACTCTATCGATAACTCTTTCTAAACTCAATCTGATATCGCCCTTGGAAAAATGGTCCAAATTATAGTATTTTGGAGCCAATTCTACCAACCACTCGGGATTAACGTTGGTGACAGTTCTGATATAATTCTTACTGGTCAACACAAATTCGTTATAGATCACCCACTCATTTTCTGATGCCAAAACCGTAGAAGGGTGAATAAGCACTTCCTGGTTATCTTTAACAGTTAAAAAGCCTTTACCTCCACTTCTTTTCTTGGCCACTTGCATGAAAAATCCGGCGGTAAGTGCCTTTCTGATGTTGGTCCAGAATGATGGGTCCTCATAAGGAGTGGATTCCATGTCCAAGTCATGCTTTTCCATGATTCTTGCCAATTGTGACCGCACATTTTGCGCAGAAAGAAGTGATCTATAGGAAAGGAAATTGTCACGGCACCATTGGTGGACTCCAAGATTGCGAGCATCGTCACTTTGGAATCCTTCGTAGACATTCAAAAGCGTCAAATGGTCTCCATCGGGGTGTGCAAATGCCATTTTGGCATCATCGGCTCTCTTTCTAGCAGCAGCAGGTCTGACAAACACATTTGGAACAGAAAGAAGTGCCACGATGGTCAATAATTCTTGAGCACACCTGAATTTGGGCGATTCGATCAACATCACCGCCAACATTGGGTCCAATGGGAATTGTGAAGCGGTTCTTCCGAGCGCAGTGAGTTCACCTTCGTCACTCAAACAATGAAGATAATTCAATTCTTCCAAAGCTCTCATCATGGTTTCGGGAGCAGGAGGGTCCATGAAATCGAAATGGACCAAATCGTCGATTCCGAGTTTCTTGAGTTCAAGAACAGTCGATGCCAAATTGGATCTCAAGATTTCAGGATAACTTTGTTCAATTAATTCTTTCTTGAAAGCTTCTTCAGTGTAAAGTCTAAAACATTTACCAGGACGGGTTCTACCCGCACGACCAGCTCTTTGCTGGGCCGAAGCCTTAGAAATAGGACTGACAAGCAACGACTCCACTCTAATACGAGGGTTATACACCTTTTGTTTGGAGAATCCAGGATCCACCACATACACAATACCGTCAATAGTCAACGAGGTTTCGGCAATATTGGTGGAAACAATGACCTTTCTTCCGGCACGTCCTCCAGCACGAAGAGGAGGTGGTGCTGGTTCGAAAATTTTCTGTTGTTGATAGGGAGGAAGCGAACCGTAAAGAGGATACACCGAAAGAGGGCCACAGTCTTGTTCTCTAATTAACTCGTCACCTTCTAAGGCGATCTTCCGGCAGGCGTCTTCAATTTCTTCTTCACCAGTAAGGAATAATAAAATATCACCTTCTTCCTCAGTGCTGTGAATCTGGAGAACAGTTCTGATAGCGGCATCCAAATAGTCTCTTTGGAACTCAGGTGTGTAGTAGATCTCCACTGGATGGGTTCTTCCAGGAACAGCCAAAAGAGGAGCGTCGTTAAAGTAGTTCTGGAACTTTTCCGCATCCAAAGTAGCGGACATGATAATGATTTTCAAGTCTGGTCTTCTCAAACTCACCTGCTTAAGCAACCCCATCAAGATATCGGTAGCCAACGTTCTTTCGTGGGCTTCGTCTAGCATGATACACGAGTAACGTGACAAGTCGTGGTCTTCCATAGCCTCTCTAAGTAACATACCATCGGTCATATACTTGAGAACAGTCTTGGGCGAGGTCTTGTTTTCGAATCTGATGCTGTAACCAACTTCCTGGCCAAGCTCGACATCCATTTCTTCACTGACTCTCTTTGCCACAGACATGGCTGCCACCCTTCTCGGTTGAGTACAGGCAATCTGGTGACCCGTGAGTTGGGGCATGTCGTCGTAAAGCACAAACTGAGGAATCTGGGTAGTCTTACCCGAACCAGTCTCACCAACAAACACCATGATCTGGGTGGAGTGGAAAATCCTAAGGAACTCATCACGCTGGGCATGAACAGGAAGATTACGACGGGTTTCGAGGATCCTGAAATATGATTCAGAAAGCGGTTTTGAAGTGAGGGGGTTAGAGGGACCGTCCTCTAGCGATTGGGCTTGGGCTGCAGTGGTCTTGTGACGAGATTCGAGATTGAACTCCATCTTCCCCTCGCTCGACACCACTTCGGGCGTTGCTACCTTTTGTTTCTTAAGTGAAGGAGACATGATGACGATTAAGGCATCTCATCGGTGGAATTTTAGTCTGCGCATTGAAGAATTGATGCTTATGTAAGCACAACCGTGGGTGTTATCTACATAGCGAAAGCGGGCAATTCACGAGTTGATAAAGCTAATGGGCAGAGAGAGGGACGATTGGGGGTGCTACCGGATTTGCTATACCACGACGTCTTTACTGGCGAGTTTTGAAGTTTGTTTTTCAACAATCATGGAGCGTTTTCGACGCCCATTTCCTTTTAACTTGTAAAATTGTTACTGCTAAGGAGAGAACTATCTCAAGACCGTAAAAAGTCACACGAAGTTGTTACGATTTGCGATCGCTCTTGCTGTAAATCTCGATATTTTTCACAATTTAACCAAAATTCAAATAATTGGTGTAGTTCTGTCCCATATCACCGATTTATAAGAGTACATAGCATTCTATGAGTTAAACTTCAACTACTATGGCAGCCCGGCTGAGTGTGGCACCCTATGATGTACAACTCGACAATACATTTTTCTCATGCACATATTGGCACAGGGTTCTATTATCTATTATCTATTCTCTCATCGTATCTCTGCATACTGGAACGCGGGCCACTGGGATCACTACCTACAGTGTATTCACCCACACCAGCGAGGTAACAGTTTCTTCTGTTCTGGTAGAGTAGTTGAGATTAGAGAACCGGATGCTGGCGAAGATATCAGGCGCAAAACGACCCGAAATCTGTCAACCTCCGCCCATACCGGGAGTTCTGTAGTTATCTCCGTTAAATCCTTCCGCTACTTATCTAGGCGCACCACCAGATGACATATAAACATCGCGATCGGTCATACGACGTTATACTGACGTTAAATTCTCTCTAAATAGAGTCAGTACTCATGTCTTCGGTCGAGACGAAATCTACCCATACCACTGAAAAATTGCTTCGCCCTGTTGTCACTTGGAAGAAGTCCTTCACGGACTGGGTTAATCATGCTTGGAACAGAAGATATAGTGACGAGCTCGTGGAGAGTCGGTTGCTTTCAATTTTGCCATTTTTCCCTGAATCAGACGGTACCAGGGAAGCCAAACTTATCAACACCGACATTGGAGACGGCAAGTTCATTCATGAACTTTTGATCGAAAACAAGTTGCCACCCACGTCATCCTCGCCCAAGACATTAGACGTGGTTCTTGTCCACGGATACGCGGCATCGTTGGGGTTATTCATTGACAATTACGATTCGCTTTCGTCCATCCCCGGGATCCGAATCCACGCCATAGATTTGCCTGGATTTGGGTTCTCTTCTAGAACAAAGTTCCCCAACTTATCGAATTCCAAGGAGGATATCATCAAGGCAGAAGATTGGTTTATCGACGGTCTTGAAGAATGGAGGAAAAAGCGGAAACTCAACAACTTCACGCTTTTGGGCCATTCGTTTGGCGGATATTTGAGCTGTGCATATACTTTGAAATATAACAAAAACAACTTGATAGACAAACTTGTTCTTATCAGTCCCTGTGGAGTGGAAAGGAACTCACACTCGTTACTCAAGAACACTCCTTCGATGGCTGTGAGCAGTGAAGTTGCCAAGTTGCAGAATCAAGCTACCGAGAAGGATGTTCCTTCAGGCGAACAAGTTCATGGAGGACTTACGGGGGAAGAAGTTTCCGATGAGTTGGGATTCAAAGGTACCGGTATCGAGGGGAAGGTCGCCAGGACAGTGGAGACGAGGAATGGAAGGATCTTCCGTTCGTTGTGGAATAGTAACGTGTCTATTTTCTCGTTCGTCAGAAATTTTGGCCCCATCAAATCCAAAATGATATCGGGGTGGACCACCTCAAGATTCGGACACCTCTACTACCAAGACCCAACCCACTTTCAATACCTCCACGATTACATTTATAGAGTATTCAATGGAAAAGGGTCCGGTGAATATGCCTTGACCAGAGTCTATGCGTTCTGGGCCCTTGCCAGGTTACCGTTGTTGGACAGATGTCCTGAAGAGTTCGTGAAGATGAATTTGCCTACACTCTGGCTTTATGGAGATCGTGACTGGATGGATTCCAGCGCCGGACTTGAGATGAAGAACGAGATCAATGGTCTTTCTCAAAAGGCCTATAAAAAAGACTTGGCATCATATGGATTGGTATCTCACGCGGGACACCACGTCTACCTTGATAACCCACGACAGTTCAAAACGGAGATATTTAAGTTTTTGGGAGTGCAATAGATGGCACGGGGTCGATATTCACACCTTAGTGCTCATTAAGTATCATGTATATAGATCTCGAATTTAATGGCTGCGAAATAAAACTTTTTGTAAACAGACATGACTGTAGCTGCAGAGGGAATAACGGGGAGGATGATGCAAAAAAAGAAAAAGGGAACTAGCGACGCTTTAGTTATTCCGATCGGACTTTCTGTTTGTCTTGGCCTTCCAAAATGATTCAATCATTCGAAAGATAAATCCCGATTGTCAGAAGAAAAATTTCTTTTGAGGGTCAGGTCTAAGAGAATATTTCCAAAGATCTAGACTTGCTGGATCATCCTATTACAGCACTTGGGAACAAACTCCGTTGAACTGAGTAGTAGATGGGTATGGAGGCAGCTGTGGATGATGTCATAAATAATAACTCACTTTGTGCCCGCTCAAAAGAAACAGCAAGTGCCCGAAACTTGATAACCGGTTCACACAGCAAAGCGCATGTGCATGGAAATGGATGAAGCAGCTTTTTCTCCAACATCGTTCAAATAGGCGCCGTGAATATGATGACGAATACCCCATTGCATAATCGGAATAGTATCGTGAAAACGGGATAGCATCTAGAAATCAGAACAGGATTAGGGCGATAGTCCCCTAAACCCACCAGCACACGGCTACCTTTGTAAATACGCTATTGGTTTAACATTTGGGAGTTTATACTGGGGATGCAAAACTGAAAAAATAACCGTTAGGCGAAACCAGATCCTGCATACAGACAGGGTCTAATTAATATAATATTGTACATTTGGAACATTAATACCGTTTATTTTCTATCCGAATATTCACAGCATCACGACACACAGATCTAGACCTTCCACACTTCACCAATAGCTGAGAAGTTTTGGTATGTAATCAAATGTGTTTCAAAAGAAATAATCCCGGCGTAGGTATGGATCTCTCGATGACCTCGTATGCAGTTCGGTAATGCAACGGTTTGAAACACAAGGTTACCGGATCTCGTAGCGATCAAGATGAAGTGAAGCTAATGCAGTTACTAAACCGAGTTCTTTTTCATCGTACGTCGTTGCTTACCAGATTAAGCACGACCAAGATGTCTTTTAATCAAGTACTAAAAAATCCGAGGAACTGAGTCCTAGTTCGGTAAACTGAGGGCTAAAACGGGTAGTTCAAGTACGCAAGGTTATGACGGCCCTATAGCTACGTGTATTGGGGTGTTGTAGTCGCAGGAGCAGAGAGAAGAGGACGATATTGGCAAGTCTGGAGGTAGAGGATAGGAAAACTGCGCAAGGCTGGACCTCGCAGTAAGACGTTTTCTGTCATTTTTAATTATTTGCATGCACATACATCGCGCAAGTTGGATTTTGTGATTTACCTCGAGGATCTGGCGAATCGGAGTTGTCACCTGGGCTTCTAGACCGACGGCACTCATCATTACAAGGCATTTGCAATTCAATACTACGAGGCTCCTGGGCTCAAGTCTGACGGATTTCTCTTCGAGTCTAGGCGAAACCATTGGCGAGACGGTAGTAAGGGAGGTTGTTCTGGCCCTGTCTGCCAACTGAAAAGGGGAAGGAATTTCAGAAAATAGGCAACCCCGTATTACATATGCTACACTAGCTGTGCTTGACGACGCCCTGCAACCCGGATTACGCCTGCCTCCTTCCCCGTAGTTAAATGGGCGGTGCGCAGGAACCCCAGTGTCATCGGCAATTTTGACGAGACGTGAAAATTTACCGATGAAACAACCGACAACACCCTCCGCCGCAGGGGAGCAGGCACGCCCCAGTTCGCAACCATGTTCCATAGAACGGGAGACATCCAGCAGCAGTGTACAGCAGCATAGTGTTGACGGTCTAGGATCCAATTTAAATCCGCCCAACAGCGGAGTTGGGTGTGCGCCGTAGGGACACCAGCAGGAGTCTTGCGGGGTGTTGCAGATGGGCCAATTTTGTAGAATTACACCAGAAACATGGTGGGCTAGATGGGCCCTGGGATTGGCCAGTTTACGCCAATCTACAGAACCACCCATAAAATAGATTTGCATTACGCCCAGCGTAAGCTTTCCCAATGGTGGCAGCCCTGCTGGGCATACCACGAAAAAAACAAATCTGCTGAGCAATAGTAACAATCGTAGCAAAAAAAAACAAAGTACTAGGCGGCTTTCGCCAGACAATAGGACGAGCAAAGAGAAATTTAACGACAGTTTTGATACCGATAAATAAATAGAGACGAGTTTGTTTTTGTAGTGACGAGGGTGTTTTTGTAGTGATGGTGTGGGTGGCTGGGAACACCCAACTGGCAGAAGAATTAGATGTGGTGAAGGGATAAGATCTCGGGAAGGATTTTCGCGGGGGGCTTTTAAGGTGTCAAAGGAGGCGCCCCTGGTAGTGAGGGCTGGTTGTAGAGCCGACGGTATATTTTTCTCGCCCAGTGAACATTAGCACCTAGCACCGTACTAGAACCACTGCTGGTTAGGATCGGATTCGCCGTCCCAATCGGGACAAAAAACCAGACAAAAATGAAACTATGCACCATGCGCCATGCACGCTGCGCGTCTATTAGCCAGCTGCACTGCGTCGGAAGTGACGGTTCACGGTCGGAAACCGCCCAACACGTGATCGGGGTTAGCCCTTAACTACGGCGTGCGGGTGACAAAACCCCCACTTCCGACCGAGCCTGTCCTTTTCACAGCCGCCGCCCAGCGAATACGCCCAGATATTTTTTAACATTTTACATCGCTACGCGCAAATGCAAACATTACACAAATCCCGTGTCTTCAAACCACCGCCCCTTTATAATGCCACCGCTGCCACTAACCCAGTGTTTCCCTGTTTTAATACTGCCATTATCCTACCCAAGTCACTCCTTACCGACGTTCTTTTCTGACCCAATACATTCCTTTCAAAGTACCTTCGTTAGACGTACTGAACCTTAGTAAAACTTTTCCCATCAAAACGGCCGTATCTTCCAACTGATTTTCATCAAAAACAAACAGCCAAGTAAACAACCTAAAAACATATAATGAAGTTTTCCTCCACAGTCCTCATGGCTGTGTTAGCGGCCACCGTTCTGGCTGGTTGCACCAACGATGGTGGAAACTGGTACTGTTCCCAAACCAATAAGGTCGTCTACCAAAATGTCGGGTTCTCCGGTTCTTACAACGACGTCACCGACATGGACGAAACCAGTGGTTCGTGTTCGTCGAAGTCCCACTCATTCAGCGGTAACTTGGCCCCATTGGACGAAGAATTGTCTGTCCACTTCAGAGGTCCATTAAAGTTGAAGCAGTTTGGTGTTTACTACCCAAGCAGCAACAACAACAAAAAGAGAGACGAAGAAGACTGCACCACTACTCTCGTGCACAAACATCACCAGCACCGTAGAGCCACCCAAGTGGTGGAAGTGACTGAAACTGTTTTGGTCAACGGACAAGGTGAAACCGTCACCTCGCAGGCCACCCATACCGTGGCTTCCAGCTCTCCAGCTAACCAAGGTGGAAACCAAGGTGGCAACCAAGGCGGTAACCAAGGTGGTAACCCAATCCCAGGTGAAGAAAAGGCTTACAGATCCCTTTCCACCCTGTCTGTGTCCACTACTTCTTCTAGTGGCCCAGTTTCTCCTTCCTCCTCGTCTGTTCCTGCCGGTGCCTGGAAGAGATCCTCTTACTACACCCCAGGCAACGCTGACAACGCCGTTTTCATGAACTACTTCGGTGGTTCTGGTTCCGGTACCTGGTCTGCCTCTTTCGGTAACTCTTTGTCGTTTGCCAACGGTGATGCTTCCGGTGGTTCTTCCTCTCCAGTTGCTTTGGAAGATACCCTTGTTCCATCAAACAAGGAATTCGTTATCTTCTCTGGTGACAAATGTAATGGTGACGACTGTGGTTACTACAGATCCGGTACCCCTGCCTACCACGGTTTCGGTGGTGCTGAAAAGATCTTTGTTTTCGAATTTGAAATGCCAAGCGATGGTTCTTCTGGTTTCAACGCTGACATGCCAGCCGTGTGGTTGTTGAACGCCAAGATCCCAAGAACCTTGCAATACGGTAAGAAGGAATGTTCTTGTTGGTCCACTGGTTGTGGTGAGTTAGACTTGTTTGAAGTTTTGTCTGCTGGTTCCAACAAGATGACCACTACCTTGCACGATGGACAAGGTGCCAACGGTCAAGCCCAAGGTGGTGGTGGTTCTTCCGACTACTTCGAAAGACCAACCTCCGGATCCTTTAAGGGTGCCGTTGTTTTCACCAACAGCAACATCCACGTGTTATCTGTCGAAGAAGACTTCGACGAGTCCTTGAGCGAAGAAACCGTCTCTGCCTGGATTACCAAGCAAGGTTCCAACGCCAACCTCCAAGGATAAATTTTAGTTTCCACCCCCCTTTGTATTTGTTAAAATAGATGTTTTCGTGTAACCACCGATGTATCACGTGTAAACCCCTCCTGTGTGTGCCTATCATTTGTTCATGCCTGAACGGGCCTGTCGTTGCAGCGATTGGTGACCTGCATATACCCAGAGCAGTTTCACCAACTATCATGGCTACTTTGGGTATAGATATCGGGTCTAGTTCAGTCCGGTTATGTGTAAATGACACCACATCGTCCCCTCCTTTATTCAAGGCATGGTCGGTCCCAATTTCCATCCATTTTAGAGACAACTACGTTACACAATCATCGCATGAAATATGGACGGCAATCTTAAGTCTTTTAAACAATGCTAACCAGTACAATATCTCGGCTATTGCGGTTACAGCAACGTGTTCGATGGTAGTTAAAGAGATCTCTGGAACTTCACAGTTTCAGGGGATTAATTTGAGCAAAAATGGATTAGGTGAGCCTTCTGACCACGAAGATATATTCATGTGGATGGACAATAGAGCCATTGCACAGACACAGGAACTAAATGGAATGGACCAAGACAAAGTAGACGACTGGCGAATTGGTGGCAAGGTGATACCGGAATTGGGGGTCCCCAAACTCAAATGGCTCAGTGATACGTTTCCCAATCGGCAGTTGGTCTGCTTTGAGCTCCACGATTGGATCGCCTACATGCTACTTACAAACGGGAAGGCCGTGGATGCAGACGAGGTTACGAGAAGCTTTTCTGAAGAGTCATTTGCGTTTGACGGGTCAATTAAGGGCTGGTCCGAATCCAGATTGAACCAATTTGGTATAGGAAGTAATATTAAGGTGGGCCACAGTGGTATAAATCTTGATGACAATCTCATTATCCCGGCAGTGGGAACATATCTTGGAGACCTCGAGCTGCTGTTGCGCCAGAAGCTTAGTGGGAGCCACCCAATAAAGGTAACTAATGGATGTATAGATTGTTATGCGGGGTGGATTGCTACGATAATTGATCCCGAAGACCTCTTCCGATCGAAAGCTTCTACTGCAAATTTGTCGATGATTGCTGGAACCTCGACGTGCTTTTTGCTATCACACTTCATCGAAAACGGACAACAACATCCTAAATGTCGAGGAATCTGGGGTCCTTTCAACCATTTCTTGTACGATCCTCACTTAGCATTGTATGAGTTCGGACAACCGGCTACAGGAAAGCTTTTCGAACGACTCTTTTTGAATTTCAAGCATATAACTCATGATTCCAAAGGATTGAAACCAGAAATATTCCAGGAACTCGAGAACAAAACTAAACAATTAGAAAGCATCAAGGGTACGTCGATCCACCAGCTTTTAAAATACTATTTCTACTATGGCGATGTTTTTGGCAACCGAAGTCCTTACAATGATTTTGCCATGAGTGAAATGAGCGTAGATGGCGGGAACATTTCCAACTGGGACAACTTATACCATCCTGACGAAATGTCCGATGGAGAAACCCGGCTCGTGATTCATTACAATTTAATTCTCGAGTTTTTGGCATTTCAGACCCGACAATTGGTGGAAACCATGAAGCAGAACCACTTGCAAATCACAGGCTTGACAGTATGTGGTTCACAGAGCAAAAATGGCCGGTTTCTTCAGCTCTTGGCCGACGTGCTCGACCTAAACGTTCATATCACTGGTGATGGAAATGACGAATACCGTGTAGTAAAGGGAGCATCCATTATCGCAGCAATGGGCAACAATTGGGAGAATTCTCGGAAGTCCAAGCCTTATGAGGAAGTGATCAAGAAAACCATTGCCGATTATGCTTCCAACCACCATCGTAGCTATAGTCCTAGTGGGTCAAATAAGTTGATTTTGGACAAAAAATATCGGGTATTCCTAGACATGGCCCAGCTGCAGATAAGATACCGAGACATCATGGCCGGAGTTATGTGAACAGCCTTCTACTGATAGTGGTTTGGCTACAATAGTCCTTTCTATTATTCTCCTGGTTAGACGAGGTGCATATTTCCTCTAAAAATATCCAAGCGTGAGAATCGCAGATTCCACCCTAGTCTATTATTACATCTGTTCAGTTGGGACTAACGGACCTCTTGTTTAGTTCCATTTTTGATGATTGAGGATTCTGAATCTATAGCACTATAGTAATACCATGGAGCATTTTTGAACAACCGTAGGGCGTTGGTGCTCTCAGTTGGGGATGAAAAGTGCAAATCTAGGAGCAGTGCCGTAAACGCACCTCAACGTGTCAAAGGGCCGCGTTAATTACGAGCATCAAAGCTCAACTGAGCTTCTGAACATGACGTAATCAAGAATAGACAGACAAAGTCTGGGGCCTATGGAAACAGAAGGATGAACTTGTTTAGGAACAGGATTTGCTCTATCGGGGATATTGGTGTTCCAAAATGGGTGGGTGTGGTTGTTTGGTGCATAGAGCGCCTGGTCAGATTCCACGGATCTGGATCTAATTTTCTAATTAGCGCAGGTTCCACCACCAACGTACATGCATCACAAAAAAGCAGACTTCTGTCAAAATGTAGTGCTATGTTGGATAATTAGGCAAGGTAAACCGAAACTTAGTGTACCTTCCTGAAGGAGTAAGACGCCATATGTGTGCGGCGCTGTTCGTATACTCTATCCCAATAAGAATGCTTAGCCTTCGCCCCACTAATGTCAGGTAGACCCCGCTAGCGCCGGGATCACAACCAAGTGTAGTTCGAAGAGTTGGTAGCTAAAACGGTAAGCAGGAAGGTTTCAGACCTTAAAAACGAAGGTCATAGAATGGGGAAGCTCTCGCTAAATGCCTAAACCGTTTCAAAATGCAGACAACTGCAGGTACTACCCACTGTGGTGTTAGGTGGCTGGACCCCTCTGGCCAGAAGGTATTTTCTCGTATACCCCATGCTTGGGTCACTGCAGCTTTAATCTGCACCTTGGCGCATACTGCGTGGGTTTCCATAGTTTCAAACACAAAACCTGTGATCTCTTTGTGCGAACGACGATGATCGGTGAGGATTTTTTTTTTCTCCACATCTGCCACTATCATCAATTATGATTGGCCACCACACCATCCTCTGTCAGACTACGAGCTCTGCATAACGCAGAAATTATCCACTCCAGGTTGTTGCCACATTGAGTTGAGTGTCTGCACTTCTCTACAGTTCCAGCTGCAAGCTTCATCTGCATCGCAGTATCAGACAGTATCAGTATTTTCTGGGCCTCACCATCCCGCCTGACATTCTGTCCGCATTTTGTACATTCATATAAATCCTTCTGCGTTCCTCTAGTATTATATCAAGCATTTCTCTCGAATAAGCCCACTTCATTACGGCCGGACTTTGCCCATCTCGCCGCACCTAATCCCCTCACCACAAACTACTTCTTATCTGTTGGTATTACGCTTACCATTCCCAACGCCGTTCTTGTTGGACAAACTTGTCCCCACTTTCTCATCTTACCATTCGTTGGCTGCTTCACTCAAGTGCATCTGTCTGCATCTTTCCCCGACAAGGTTCTGTCACAGAGAATCTGTCCCCAATCGATTTCCGGTCACAATCTTTCCCCAAACCGTCCACCATCGCTGTCTGATCCGGCCAGCTCTTTCTGGTAACCGGTCGTTCCAAAGCAGCACATCTACCCTCATCGCCACCACTCCACCATGGACCACGACCCCATACCTCCCATCGGCGATTATCCTTCACTGTCAGTGTATTCCAATCTGTCGGGTGCTGGCTCCACCCCACACATCTTTGGGCCCACTCCGCAGTCTGATCACCATCCCACCTTCCCTTTGGGCGACCTGATATATAATCCGACTCAGTTGAATTCTTCCATGGTGGGTATGCCCCAGTCTATTAGTATGGACGGTTCGGGCCCATCACACACCTCCAACTCCAGCATGTCCAGTACCGGCCCGGTTCTGGTGCCAGCACCCTCTATGGCTCCAGGAGGCGACCCCAGAGGAACCGCCGATTCCCCATGGAAACAGCTGCCCGCTGCATTTCCACTGAATGGTCCCTACGGCCAACAGGTCTCCAGTCAACATACCTCGGCCTCGATGTACAGCGGTCCTCTGCAGTTCGGCCAAATCGGAGCTCAGCGTTACCGCACCCAGCCGACCAAGAAGCACAAGTCCAACGTCCAGGCGTGTGATGCTTGTGCCATCCGCAAGGTCAAATGTGAAAACCAGCGGCCCTGTGCTCATTGCGTGGCCAACAAGCTCACCTGTACTTCTCTTCGTGAACGGAAGAAGAGTGGCCCCAAAAACCTCCACCGCAGGACGTTGAACTGTATTTCCTACCTCAATGAAGTCATCGAGGCCAATTACAACGGCAAGATCCTGCCGCAGAGCGACCAGCAGTCCCTGGCCCAGAGCCGTCAGCCATCACTGTCGGAACCTACGAGCCAATCACAGCCACAATTGACGTCTCAGGAGCCAGTAGCCCAGTCGAAACGGGAAATCTCTCCTTCACAGTCCCTGGAAGCCGCAGCTGGTGCTGCCCTGCAGTCAGATGCCTCCCCCGAACCTCACGACTACAAGCCTACACCCGCCAATCTCATTGAAAATATCAACTTGATTTCAGAAGAACCCATCGTGTTTGAGTTATTGAAGCCCTTGACTGTACAGTCGCTTATTATGAACCATTCGAAATTGATCGATTTCTTGAACCAGAAATTCTCGTCGAATGATCTTTTGAATTCGGAAATCAATTTACTCACAAACCATGATGATTCCATCTTCTTATCAACTTTGTTAGTCGCTTTGACTATCAATATGATTATTGCCGAAATATTGATTAAGTTGAAGAAACAAAAATTTAAAGACTTTATTAAATATCCAAAGAAGAATTTGCTTTTTCGTAACTTCAAGAATTTCAAAAATCTTTGCCATTTCAAGTCGATGGAAATTAATACCTTAATTGAAAAGAACTTTATTGTTCCTCCAATTATTCCTCAAAATAATCCCAAAAACCTTAGTAATATCAACCTGAATCATCACAACCAATATCATATCTATTACAACTTATCCTTGAGCTCCTTACATTTGTGCAATTATTATCACACTCTCAATTTAACGAACACATTAAACTCATCCTCGAATCTTGATAATAATTACGGAAATGAAGCTCAAGAACATCACAAATTAATCAACCTACGCAAGGCAATTTCATATTATCAACTCATTAATCCTAAAACCAGTGATAATGCGGTAATTGTCCAGTTACACGAATTGTACGAAATCTTGTTCTGTTATGAAAGATTTTATTTGATTTACTCTTCCAATAATTACAACATCAACATGTTTAGAAATAACGATATAATAATTCAATTATCGTCTAAGAAAATTCAGAAAAACAAGGTCGATAATGTCATTAATAATTCATTCGACTCCAATATCCTCTTTGATTTGATTTTCATAGTTAACCAGCAGAACGATGTTGACCCCGAACTTTTTCATAAATTAGGAAAGTTTACGAACTTTAATATCAATCCCGAATATGTGCCGGTGTCTCAACCTACGCCTTACTTCAACTTGAAAAAAATGATTTTGAAGCTCAAGAACGATGATCCTATTTTTGAAATCATCAAAGGTATCATGATTTTCAAGCTTTGGCTCATCAACCCGTTGACCTTTGAACTGTCGAAGGAAGAGGTATTCTGGCTCATGAAGTTTTTCAATTATAATTTGGATAAAAGTAATAACGATTTATTCAAAGTACAGATGTCCAATTACCAATTATTGCAACCTTTATTACACTTGCTAAGAATTGCCCTTACTGAGAATAATGTTAATGAAGTTTACAGTGGAGAATTGTATGGAACGGAGGCTCATGATACCTTTGGGTTGTTGGTAGATTACACAGATAATCTTATCAAACAATTCCCATTTTTCAATAATATCAGCAAGCTTATCCGGGCCACGAAAGTACTTAGTTCTTGGTTCCTTAACCTCAATGACAATAGACAGAAGGCAGATGCGGTTAAGAAATTAAATAATTATCACGTCCAGCAGGTACCTGGCAGGGTATTGACGGGAGATGGACTCGAGTTGGATGCTTCTAGAATCCAAATAAACTCTGGTACTTCTTCGAGAGTGGTGACCAATCACCCCAGCCCTGATGACGAAAGCGAAAGCGACGATTATTTCGCTCTTGTGCCAAAGATCCAACATGGTCCTCATGTCAGCAATATCAGCGAGCAGCAAGCGGTATCCAAATCGTCATTGGGATCGGGATCATCAATAGAGTCGGGCCGGTCTTCGGGCAATTCGTCCGTGGTATCGGGCACCGAACAAGACCCTCTGGTGTATAATCCGGCAGCACTCAGTAATAGCCAGGTACATTCCATCCAGGCGGTGCAACCGGTACACCCAGCACACCCCTTTGGCACAGCACCGATGCCAGCACCGTTCCAAGAGCCGGTGCCGGCAGAGCTACTCTCTATCTCGGTTCCCGAAAGCACTGAACGAGAATTCAATTCTAATACCATGAGTGAAAGTACAAAAAACTTATACAATCTATTTAATCAGATCAGTGACGATTTCATAGGAGAAAATACCAGTCCCAGTATGTCTAATTTATTCCAGTTGCATCGTGCTGGGTTCACGCCTCAGGACCAGCGTCCTCAATAGACTTCCCCATTAATAGACGTTAAATTACGAACTGTATTGGTGTAGAAGATCGTGTCCGGTCCATAACGGAAGGTTCCTACCCTGGGGCGTGCGCCACACATTGCTGTTCGGATTGTCACCACAGATACGGTGGCGCCAGCGGTGTGGACGTCGCGAGACGAGTAGCAGGCAAATCGCTACCAGCCAATTAGCGACACGGTAGCGAGTTCGAACCATTGGCCGCCGGTGGCAGAACGAGAGCTCTCCAGGACCTTCTGACGGAGTCCCAGGGTCAACCGCCAGTGGGTGGCATGGAAGATCCGTGTAGCTCATTACTGGCACTCGTGGCCCTAGACGTAGCTGCCGCGACCGCTACAGGACGCCAGTAGTGTCGCCAGGGGTAGACTTCCACCGCGACGCTCTCGCTATAGAACTTGTATGGGGAGCCTGGAGCCGCTAGGTATATGAGGCCCTAGGTAGCCCAAGAAATACCCAGTCTCATTCTTGGCCCCTCCAGTCAAGCCTTAAACGCCACACAGTAATCTCTTCTGTCCCACCCTGTCTCATCGGACTACCACCACCCCCAGGTCCCTCTCATCCTTCACCGCCATGGCCCCGCGAACCACCACCGTCTCTCCCCCGCTGTACCACCGAGAACAGTCGCACCCCTCAAATTTTTGTCAACGACGGCCAGAAAAATTCAAATAACAAAATTGATCATACTTACTCCGATTCCCATCAATCATTCCCATCACTAGCCCCCACTGCTAGTTGTAATCATTCAGACCACCCCTACTTGCCATCACATCTCGTAGGTTACGCTGTTGTTGGAATCACCCGCAAATACGCCACAACCGCCAGAACCCCAAGAGAAGTTCGTGGCCATACCGACCTAAACCAACCATTGGGAATCCTGTTGGCCACATCAGCAGCTGTCAATTTCTTAGCACCATCGCCTGTTTTCCCGCCGACTGCCCCACTACTCCCGTTGCGGCCCCCCCACTATGGACTTAGACACCGATGTACCCATGGAAGATGTCGAAGAACACCAATCGAGGCAACCCCAACAGGGCGACTCGGGTGCCGATGCCACCACCACGTCGTTTGCCGGCAAGAAGCCGGACTTAAATCTTTCCTCCGTCAACCAATTGGACCAATGGATCGACCGGTTGGCCAAATGCGAGCCGTTAAGCGAAGGCGACGTCAAGAAGTTATGTGATATGGCCATTGATGTGTTACAGTTCGAAGAAAACGTTCAGCCCGTCCAAGTACCCGTGACCATATGTGGAGATGTCCACGGCCAATTCCACGATCTTATCGAGCTCTTTAAAATCGGCGGTCCTTGTCCCGACACCAACTATTTATTCATGGGGGACTATGTCGACAGAGGCTACTACTCAGTGGAAACTGTGTCTTATTTGGTTTGCATGAAGGTAAGATACCCTAACAGAATCACCATATTAAGAGGTAATCACGAGTCCAGACAAATCACTCAGGTGTATGGGTTCTACGACGAATGTTTGAGAAAGTACGGCTCAGCCACGGTGTGGAAGTTGTTCACGGACTTATTTGATTATTTCCCCATCACTGCATTAGTAGACAACAAGGTGTTTTGTTTACACGGCGGACTTTCGCCCATGATCGAGACCATTGACCAGGTCAGGGAGTTGAACAGAATTCAAGAAGTGCCTCACGAAGGCCCCATGTGTGACTTGTTATGGTCGGATCCTGACGATAGAGGCGGCTGGGGTATTTCTCCAAGAGGTGCAGGTTTCACTTTTGGTCAAGATATTTCAGAACAATTCAATCACACCAACGACTTGAGTTTAATTGCCAGAGCCCACCAGTTGGTGATGGAAGGTTTCTCGTGGTCACATCAGGAATCCGTTGTAACAATATTCTCGGCCCCCAACTACTGTTATAGATGCGGCAACCAAGCAGCAATCATGGAAGTGGATGAACAGCACAATAGACAATTCTTACAATACGATCCCTCGGTGAGACCTGGTGAGCCCACCGTCACCAGAAAGACCCCGGACTACTTCTTATGAGTGTTTCTATGCTACCCTTTGTGGGGCTCCATTACGTTCCTTCCGAAAACTGTTGTTTGTCTTTTTGTCTTAGTACTATCTGTTTCAATGATCCCATAATACAAATGTAGTGATCAGGTCTGTAGGACCCTGCCAAGTGGTAGACAAAGTTATACAAGTTATTATGTGCTTTCAATATATTAATATTACACTTAGTGCCGTTTCCCTAGTTAGAGGTGGTAAGCAGCGCTAACTATGTACTGTCACGTGATAGTTGAGCTTCAGCATGTTAACACCCTTCCAGCTACTATTTTTGTTAGACGACTAGGGTCTAAATCGACGTAGAACCATCCTAAAGTATCATGTAGCAGCTACCAGAAACTACCGGTTATAATGACCCCCATTGCTCTGGTCAGGCCAAGTTTCGTGGTAAAAAATCCACCGGTCGTGTCCTGCACTAATGTCCCCAGCCAACCAGAAGCGGCTAAAAAACCTTTACACCCATCAACACCAATACCACCGCCATGCTAAGCTTCAAAGCAGCACCCGTGTCAAAGAGGTTTGCCAGAACGATCTACACCTCGGTGTTGGAATCGGACATCAACATTACCCGGAATGGGAAAGTCAACGTGTCCGTTGGACCTGGAGGTCGTTCTTCCAGAACCGGATACACTGCCACCGTTTTTGGGGCTACTGGGTTCTTAGGAAGATACTTGACCTCCAAGTTGGCCCGTCACGGAACTACTACCGTGGTACCATTCCGTAACGATATGAAGAAGAGATTCTTAAAGGTTATGGGAGACTTGGGAGTGGTGAACTTTGTGGAAATTGACGCCAGAAACTTGAAATCCATTCAGGAAGCAGTGGAACACTCCGATATTGTGTTCAACTGTATCGGTGTTGACTACAATACCAAGAATTTCAGTATGGCTGATGTTAACATTGGTCTTACTGAAAGAATTGCCCAAGCCACCAAGGACGCCGGTGTTCCAAGATATATCCACGTTTCCTCTTACAACGCCAACCCAGACTCCAACTCCATTTTCTATGCCACCAAGGGGATCGGTGAACAAATTGTCAGAGACATCATTCCTGACTCCACTATTGTTAGACCTGCTCCAATGTTCGGAAGAGAAGATAACTTGTTAAACTACTTGGGACCAAAATTGAAGATGTGGACTCCAAACAAGAACGCCAAAGAAATCTACCCTGTACATGTCACTGATGTTGCCAGAGGTTTGGAGAAGATTGGATTCGACGACTCCACTGTGGGCCAAACCTTTGAGCTTTACGGTAACGAGAAGTTGTCATTCCTCGAAATTAGACAAATGATCCATGGTATCACCCAAGACTACGCAAATGCCGGTCCATTAGCATACAACTTTGCCGATTACCAAATTCCGTTATCGGTGGCCAAGTTTGTTGCTCAGCTCAAACAATTGCCTTACTGGAAATTGACCAACCCCGACCAAATCGAAAGACACTTGATTAACCAGACCATCGATCCTAACGCCAAGACCTTCCATGACTTAGGTATTGACAACATTGACAAGTTGGCAGATGTATTATTCACTTACACAAAGCAATGGAGACATCCATTGATTTCCCAAAAGGGTGCACCTTCAAAGAAGGAGTTGGAGAGATTGCGCCAAATGGAGCACTTCACCTAATCCATACCTGCATAATATACACATACGTTAGCAAATGTAGTTTTCACTATGGTTGTTTTTGCCAGAGTAGACTTAACCAGCATATAACAGTCGTGATAAACTATATCACGTGACACAAACAGGCCCTGGTCTTATCTTTCGGGGTTCCCCGATCTTTGATTCAGATCCCCATTAGCGTCCAAAATTACTTTAAAAGCACCGCTCCAGCCTTCCCAGCGAGTTGATTATTATAGAGCTATAGCAGCGTAGGCGAGCCCGTTTATTCCAGATCAAGTCCTGCCTCCAATGGCATATAAACTCCCAGCTGTTACTTCCTTGAACACTCTCAGTGTGAACGAACAGAAAGAGGTTCTCGGACATCTTTTCGAGCCGTGTGATACCCTCTCTGAGTTCATAATCAGCAAAGCTGCCAACCGAGAATTTTCCAGCTACAACGATCTAATTGAGTATGTGAGATCTCAGCTCCGTGAGCTCTTAAAAGAGAGTGAAGCTCAGGCTGGAGCTGGGCAAAGCATTGATCCCCGAATCGCCAAGATCATTGCTGCCCATCCACGTTTGGGAGGATCTTCTAGCGCCCCAACTGCTAAGTTGTCGGCCCATTCTTCCGGCGAACAAAAATCTTTACAAGGAACCGAAGAGGAAAAAGCCAAATTAATTTATTTCAATGACTTGTATGAGTCCACATTCCCAGGGTTAAGATACGTTGTTTTTGTCAATGGAAGAAGCCGAGATGTGGTGATGCAAGACATGAAGGAGAGAATCGAAAGAGCAGATATCAAGAAAGAAAGACAAGCAGCATTCGAGGCAATGTGTGATATTGCATTAGACAGAGCAAGCAAATTGCAAGGGACCGAACATTTATAGTTATGGATTCGTTATACGGATTTTTCACCAAAGTGCTACATCAGTTTTTTGTAGAATCAATGAAAAATATACCAAACCAAGTAAAAATGTAATTCAGTTTAGGATAATTTTCAATGCACATATAATTCAAGGGAGAAAGGCCTATCAGTAGTCAAATACCGGCTGTTGGTACCTAAAGTGTCCACCAATTCTTATCTATATTGATTACGTAAACAACAAAAGGTGTCGATTTGGGCCACAGACATTCCAGAAGCCACAAGTTTCAAGCACCGCCTAGTACCGCTTGTTCTAAACAGATACCGTACTTGTGCATCTTGCCCAATTGCAAAATGTGCTTCTCCAATTCCGTTATCTCTCCCCTTATTCGCCAGCCTTGTCCTGCATGAGGGCCGGAGATATCAAGAATATCCAAGCATCATTTCTGCTCTCTTGGAGTTCGGAACAAGCCAATTGATCCAGGTTCCAAAAGTAGGACACCCAGGAGCTCAACCAAAAAAGCTTGACATCTTCGGCACAAGGACAACCAAGCCAGCGTGCCATTCCCAGCACCCCACGCCGTAGCACCTACCGGCAATTTGTGACGCGCGCACGACCACATGGAATAAATGAGTTCAACGTTTATCACTCCTGTGCCACTCAATATCAATCTATCAAAATGGTAAGTATAGGAATCATGGAGGAGTGGGGCCATGGAGCTGCCGTTTCAATTGGTCTACGTTCGCTGCATACTAACGCCAGGCTGGTGCTTTAGAAAATGCCCGTAAAGAAATTAAGCGTCTTTCTTTGGACGACGACGAGTCCCAGTACGGACAAATCTTCTCTGTGTCCGGGCCAGTGGTGGTCGCCGAGAACATGATTGGATCCGCCATGTACGAATTGGTCAAGGTGGGTCACGACAACTTGGTGGGTGAAGTCATTCGTATCAACGGAGACAAGGCCACCATCCAAGTTTATGAAGAAACTGCTGGTGTCACCGTGGGTGACCCAGTCATGAGAACAGGAAAGCCATTGTCTGTGGAATTGGGTCCTGGTTTGATGGAAACCATTTACGATGGTATCCAGAGACCTTTGAAGGCTATCAGAGACGAATCCCAGTCCATCTATATCCCTAGAGGTGTTGATGCTCCTTCTTTGAGCAGAACCGCCAATTACGACTTTACTCCCGGTAAGTTGAAGGTGGGTGACCATATCACCGGTGGTGATATTTTTGCTTCCGTCTACGAAAACTCCTTGTTGGACGACCACAAGATCTTGTTACCCCCAAGAGCCAGAGGTACCATCACCTCCATCGCTGAGGCCGGTTCCTACACTGTTGAAGACACGGTTTTGGAAGTGGAATTCGACGGTAAGAAGCATTCCTACTCCATGATGCACACCTGGCCCGTCAGAGTGCCAAGACCTGTGACCGAAAAGTTGTCGGCCGACCACCCATTGTTGACTGGTCAAAGAGTGTTGGATTCCTTGTTCCCTTGTGTCCAAGGTGGTACCACCTGTATTCCTGGTGCGTTCGGTTGTGGTAAGACTGTTATTTCCCAATCGTTGTCCAAGTTCTCCAACTCCGATGTCATTATTTATGTTGGTTGCGGTGAAAGAGGTAACGAAATGGCGGAAGTGTTGATGGAATTCCCAGAGTTGTACACTGAGATTAGTGGCAGAAAGGAGCCAATCATGAAGCGTACCACCTTGGTCGCCAACACCTCAAATATGCCGGTCGCTGCTAGAGAAGCATCCATTTATACTGGTATCACTTTGGCTGAATACTTCAGAGATCAAGGTAAGAACGTGTCTATGATTGCTGATTCTTCTTCTCGTTGGGCTGAAGCTTTGAGAGAAATTTCCGGTAGATTGGGTGAAATGCCCGCCGATCAAGGTTTCCCAGCTTACTTGGGTGCTAAATTGGCTTCTTTCTACGAACGTGCTGGTAAAAGTGTTGCATTGGGTTCTCCAGATAGAACTGGTTCGGTTTCTATTGTTGCTGCCGTGTCTCCCGCCGGTGGTGATTTCTCTGATCCCGTTACTACCTCTACTTTGGCCATTACTCAAGTTTTCTGGGGTTTGGACAAGAAGTTGGCTCAAAGAAAGCATTTCCCATCAGTCAATACCTCTGTATCTTACTCCAAGTACACTAATGTCTTGAACAAGTATTACGACTCCAACTACCCCGAGTTCCCTGCCTTGAGAGACAAAATTAAGGCTATTTTGTCCGATGCTGAAGAATTGGAACAAGTTGTCCAATTGGTCGGTAAGTCTGCATTGTCTGATTCCGACAAGATTACTTTGGATGTTGCTACTTTGATCAAGGAAGATTTCTTGCAACAAAACGGTTATTCTACCTATGATGCATTCTGTCCTATTTGGAAGACCTTTGACATGATGAAAGCGTTTATCTCTTACCATGATGAAGCTCAAAAGGCTGTTGCTAACGGTGCCCAATGGTCTAAGTTGGCCGAAGCTACCTCTGACATCAAGCATGCTGTGTCCTCCGCCAAGTTCTTTGAACCTTCCAAGGGTGAAGAAGAAGGAGAAAAGGAATTCAACAACTTGTTCACCTCCATTTCGGAAGGTTTTGCAGAGGCTGCCGAGTAAGTAATTTTTTTTAATTCTTTTGAATACGTTTATACTACTTTATTAATAAAATTCATATACAAAGTGTAAAAGAAAATTTAATCTTCTATGCATCCACAATAAGATACAACAGAAAGAATACTTTCCCAAGTTGCAGAGAAAAAACTATCAAAAGACAGCACCACTTCGTTCCAAGCTTCGAGGAACTCGCTTCCTACCAGGCGAACGTGAGAACTTGACTGGCTCAGCACCTTTTCATGAAGCATTTGAATGATGGGAATGGCTGTAACAGTCGAGTTTGGTCCAGCAGAAATGACATGGGAGGATATATGAGTAGAATTGAAACGAGTCAACAACGATTCCGAGGTGTTTGGGTTCATTCTAACTTCATTGATGAGTTTTTGTATCTCTGTGAGCAGTGGTTGAGGTATGAACTGAGTGTCTGTTTGGAATGACACCGGAACATCTTTTGACCCGGTGATATTCGGCTCCTCAGACTTTCCGAACCAACCCTTGATCATGGACAAAACTGACTTCTGGTTTGGGGTATTCCCGTCAGTTTGAAATGGGTGCTTTCCTTGGAGAATAGTATCGGCATTATGTTGAGAGTCACTAGGCCTCCACCGCATCATATGCTCTTCCATGCGGCTCTGAAAGAAATCAAATTCTCTAGAGAAGCCCATTTCGTCCCTACTGTTGAGGATTCTTTGCTTGACAGCTCGAGGACCTGGCGGTTGTGGATATAATGGTTGGTGAGGTGATTGTAAGGTGGCTGCGAAATTTGGATGTGGTGATGATTCCAGTGATTTGGGGTCATACAACCCATGCAAAGGCAGCTGGGATGAGTGTTGGGGTCTTCCTCTTGAAGTGAACGCTCCCAGTGTGCTGTTGCCGGGTGCCAGTATTTCTTTCTCGATACTTATTGTGTAGATATTAGTGTTTTCGGGAGAAGACGAAATTTCATTAGCAAACTCATATAGACCAGTTGAGCAGAAATACCGAGAACTTGATTCTTGGGGATAAGGGCCATTGCTCCCTCCTTTATCGACCACGTTCATTGGTTTGAAGGGACGCTCGTGGTTCGGGTATTCATAAAGTGCACATCTACGAAGAGGTTCTGATACGGGGAGGGATGAGACCAAGTGGGGAAAGTGTGTGTCTACCTGCAAGTGATCTTCCTGGTCGATTACCGTTCTTCGGCGCTTCCTATCTTGGCAACTGTTCATGCTGGAGACACTTACAGTGAATGGAACCGGTAAACGGCCATTGGGGGACAGTGGTAGAACCTCCCGAGTACTGAAATCATCCAATGGCTCAACCACATCAACTTCACGTTTCCTCTTGGTGGATCCCACTGGAGCAACTCCCATTTTCTAATACCAGGACCTTGAGGGCTTGTCACAGACACAATTGCACCCAAACCATACGCCGCATCGTGCGACACACGGCCCGACATTGGACATTTTTCACCCCAGCCACTAATCTTGACAGCAACACCGCCATTTCTGATCCCGGTTGCCGCTACATTCTTCTACACCAATTGTACAATGAGACATTGTGTTTATTCGGACATTTGTCGAAAGACATAAAGAACTAGCATATTTACAAATAACAACATCAACCAGCAAACCAAAACGAGCAACCGTGACATAAAATGGGCCACTCGCCCTCAATTTTCAATTGACGACATTATTCGGGAGTCCGATTACTTGGATCTAGCTCTCACCTTCCGTCTCTTTCTCTTAAGTCTTCTAACTCTCTTTTTTCTCCACTTATCTCTCATATTGAATGATAATGTAGTATAGTGAAAAGGAAAAAAATCGGGGATAGTGCGACGAATTTATAAGAGGAGGTCGTCCGACGGTGGATGACGTCCTGCCTGCATAGAGTGGGTGAGGGGAGGAAGTGGTCAGGCCCTGGGTAACGTGACACCGGTCGCGACAAGGGCTCCAGCCCTGGTGGTTGCTGCAGCGATTCCCCTGGTAGATGGTACAAATGAAGTTAGGTATGATGGAATTATGAGGACTCCTCTGCCTTTTCAAGCTTGGCGGTCTCTTGCTTCAAAGCCTTATGGAGATTAGCATTGAGATCCTGTAATCCAAGCTCCGAGAGAGAATCGATGGTGTTTTGTGTGAGGAGCAAAGGTCCCAGTTGCGTGGTGTAAGCCTTATCTAATGCAGGTACCGCCTGGAAAGTGAGATGCTTGTGGTCCGACTCTAACAAGTAGTCGAGATGCTTGACTCCCAACAATGCCTTGAGATTACAGTAAAATCTATAGGCAGCGTAGAACCCAGGAATGTTGGGCACCACTGGAACCAACGCAAATGGAAGCGACACTGGAATGGCAATACCCGTCAATATGGCCCATTTGCGGTGCTTCTCGGAGGCGGTTTCGCGGAACCGTTGCATTTGGGCCAAGATGGATTCTGGGCTTTGAAATTCCGGGTGGTACACTGTGATGGGTTTCAATTGGTCCAATGGGATGGAAAGATCATCGATCTCCGACTGAAGTAATGATGTCTCCTGCTTGATGGACTCCTTGATTTCCCTGACCATAGTGCTCCTCGAAGGAAACGAAGTCAAACAGTTTTCTTCGTACAGTACCGAATCCAAGAGCTTCTGCACAAACGCAGTGATCTTGATATTGACAGAACTCTTCGAGGTGGAGAGCTTGTTCCAGCCCTTCAAGGCGACTCCAATGGCCTTCGATTCAAGCTTGTGGATCAACGGGAACTTCTTCTCTTGGTCGCTGGTCACCGGACGATGGCATGAAATATAGGATTTTGTGGGTGTTATGGGAAGCGACACGATATAGAGACCATCGAACTGACCAGTCTTACTGGCAACACTTTCTTTGGAGGGTTCATGACTGATTTCGGTCGAGTTGTTCACCGAAATTCCCGACTTGTCCGTGCTGGAGCGGTTTTGCGTTGATTGAAAGCGAGAAAAATGCAACCCAGAGCCCCGAGTGATGCTTGTCCTAATTATACTGGTGCTTGCTAGCTGTGACCATGCTTTGGTTCCAACATTGAAGGGTTTCATCATTGCTGGGTGGCGGTATCTATGTATATCGGGTAATGTGCGGTACTGTATAGGTCCGACAATGTCGCGGTAGGCGTAGTCGTAGGAGGATTTAGGTGGTGAAAAAGAGAAGTAGTGACCAAAAAGCGAAGCAATCGAGACCAGAAATATTACAAAGCAATTAAGAGGTCAAACGATACCAAAATATCGGGACAAGTTCAGGTTTATGGCGAAAAATATGTCAAAATGTGGGCTCGAGGCAGACACAACTGTAGGAAGTTACCCTTGCAACGTCTCTGATGCAGACACCAAATGTCGTCTATTTTTCAGCAAAAAGCAACCGACATTGTAGATCTCCGGTACGACACTCACTCACGGTTGGTAGTACCATGGTTGGCCCAAGACTGTGGCACTTCTCCGAAGCACAAGGAGTTCCCTGTACCTCCCAGGGATCATCCCATCACTAGTAATTGTCTTCTCCACTGTCTGTCTGACAGGTAAGTGCAGCTTCTCTTACAACTTGGCACTGCGACTTTCCTTATTCAGCCGCGTGGAACTATGCCTGCTAGATAATGACGCAGCTTGCTGCCACTAAGCGAGCACAGACAAATACACAAACGAATTCATCAACCAATTCCATCCTAACCGGCTGTCCCTTTATCCACACCCAAACAACACTAGACCCACCCCATTAGGTATCTATTTGTGTACACTCCCGCCCAGCATTCATAGACCGGCACAAATCTCACCAACCGTGGCCACGTTGAGAACTCACCAGCATTCCTTCCCCTATTAATTGCATCTCCATGTCACAGACGTCAGGACTGGTACCGAACTCGGCGAAAAGTCGCCAGAACACAGCGGTACCGGTTCCCAAGCTCCAGTCCAGTCTCAATTCATACACCCACCGTCCCAACATCGTGCCTCCGTACGTTCTAGACTCGCTTTCTCAGGCACACTTCAAGGACCAACTCGTCAATAGTAATGTCAACGCCAGTACTGGTTCTGGTACCCAGCTGGTCCGAACAAGCCATATCAAAACTGACGACGAGGATCAGTACGCCAGCTTCGCCAACGACCCATACGTCAGTTCCGTAAACGGCAATTGGACAACGTTTCTTAGGTCGGTACAACAACCCACGGCATATACCGAGGATCGGGTTAAGGTGGAAGAAGATTTCGATCCCGATAGAAAGCTCAATGGTGCCTGGGGAGGTGACGATCGACTCCGGTTGGCGCTTTTGGGCACTTCGTCCATGGATGAGGACACTTTTGTCGGAGATGAGGGCAGCGGCATATTCTCGTGGCTCTCGTGGAAGAAGAGGCCGAAAAAGTCCAAGGACGATTCGCCCCGAGTACGGTCCAAAGCTGGCTATTGGATGTCTGACGAGAAGCGGGCGGACTTGCTTCCATTTATGAAGAGAATCTTTGTCCAGAACCCATTGGTACCCCTTTTTCTCCGGATTCTTATTTTAATGTTCTCTCTTGCTGCTCTTGCATTAGCATGTACCATCTTTGTGTTTTCGTCCCGGAAATACGACGACACCAAGGTAGAGCAGCAGCCCAGTACCATCATGGCCATCATTGTCCAGTGTTTCGCCATAGTTTACATCATTTACATTGCATACGACGAGTACAGCGGGAAGCCGCTTGGGCTCCGTGACCCATTGGGCAAAATGAAGCTTATCATGCTCGACTTGCTCTTTATCATATTTTCCTCGGCCAACCTATCGCTCACCTTCAATACCCTTTACGATGATGAATGGGTTTGCAAAGCCGACACCGACCCTAACCTCATCAATGCGGGGATCTTCTATCCTACCGTAAGCTCCATCTGCAGACGCCAGCGGGCCTTGGCATCATTTCTCTTCTTGGTATTGTGTTTATGGGTGTTGACCTTTACCATTAGTATAGTGAGAGTGGTGGACAGAGTCAACACCATAGATACGAGAAAAGGAAACTAGACCACATAACTGATAGATGTCATATTTATTTCACGGCTGTGGGCAAACTCGTGGTTCACCACTGAGCTCGGTCCATACTGACTAATATTAATATAAAACTAATAATGCAATTTGTAGTTGGTCCAGATGTATTTGACTATGGAATTTAGATTCAGGTATAACTGAGAGATCTAATTTTATCACAAAAGAATGAAGAGATATTTATGAATAACGTAGCAGAACTATTAGAAGGTATACCCAAGGTATCTGCTCCCAATTTTGCCAGCTTCGTGGCTTCAATTGAATATATAGCTGGGCAGAAAAACTCCCAAAAATTCGTTATTATGGAATACTGTACTTATAGAGAAAATAGAATGGACCAAAAAATGCAATTTCGAAGCCAAAACTGACTCCACCCCCTAAACAATAATAATCCCCCGGCTTTGGGGGTTTCCAAAATTACTGTCTATTACTCAATTCAAGCTGGTTGCGAAGATCTCTGCACACTTACTGTTGGTGCCAAAAACAATACCTGAACGAGAGAGCAAAGCTTACATAATTCAGTCGTTTGAATTTACAACCCTTAGTCGTTTCTGCACCCCAACCACCTACTATAAATATGACACCCCAAATTTTGAATGGGCCATTCGCAGCACCCATAGTTGACTAGCGCGGTAATTTGTTACCAGATCTGGAACGAACAATTGGCAAAGCCACCAAGACTCCCACGCTACCAAGAAGATATTGGAGCCACAAAACTCCAAATCCACCTAACGCCCAGAATTTGACAGTATCACGTCGCTCGGCCCCTTCAACACATTCATCGTCAACCTCCCTCTACCTCCAGTCCATTGGTTCCAGACCCCCATTTGCTACGCGGTCGTGTGCACCACTCTTTTTCCCAGCGGCGACAAATACACCTCCACAACTTGTTTGCATCCTTATTAATCCAACCGTTGATTACGCCGTCACCATGTCATTGCCAATAGCTAATGATTTGGACGCCACTTGGAACTTCATTCAGCCCGGGCTTGAGTACATTCTCGGTCTCCATGAAGAGCAAGGTGTCACGTCCAAAATGTATATGAATTGTTACACCGCGGTGTATAACTTCTGTGTCAACAAGTCAAGGAAGAGTAATAACGATCATCATGCTCTGGCCAACGATTCCAACCTGTATTCCTTGGCCGGGGCCGAGATCTATTCCAGGTTGGACAAATACTTGACCCAATTTATCCGAAACTTGAAGAAGGATCCTAAGGATACGTTCTTGGAGTTCTACGTGAGGAAATGGACCCGTTTTACGATTGGAGCTGGATATCTCCACAACGTGTTCGACTACATGAACAGATATTGGGTCCAAAAGGAAAGATCCGATGGGAGAAAGGAAATACACGAGGTTAATACTTTAGCATTGAACAAGTGGAAGACAGAAATGTTTGATGATAATGCCGAAGTCTTAATTAGTGAGATCTTGGACTTGATCGAGAAACAAAGAAACAACCAAATTGTCAACACCGAGTTAATCTCCATTGCGATCAAATCATTGGTGTTCTTGGGCCTCGAAGCCCAAGACTCTAAAAAGCCAAGTTTGGTTGTTTATATGAACTACTTCGAGAAGGCATTCTTGGAGAAAACTAGTCAATATTACAGTATCGAGAGTGCAAAGTTCTTGAGCGAAAACAATGTGGTTGAATACATGAAAAAATGTGAAAGTCGGTTGTCAGAGGAAATATCCAGATCCAATAACTACTTAGAAGACCATACAAAGAAATTATTACTCGAAACCTTGAACAAGGTGTTGATCGAAGATCATTCTCAGGAAATGTATAACGAGTTTTTGACATTATTGGAACAAAACGAGATCGATCATATTCAAAGAATGTATAAATTACTTTACAAAGTACCAAAGACCATCGATCCATTGGCAGATACATTAGAGAACTACATAAAGCAACAAGCTCTCTTATCAATTGAAGATATGAGAATTTCACTAGAGACACAAGACTCAGCTGGCGGTGCATCAAAGGTTAGAAAGGGAGTATCAGCCGTTGACCCAAAAACCTACATCAACACCTTGATCACCATTTACTTGCAATTTAACGAAATTGTCATCAAAGCATTCAATAAAGACCCCAGATTCATTAAGGCATTGGATAATGCGTGCCGTTTCTTTGTCAATAACAATCCAATTGCATTACCTACTCCAAAGTCACCTTGCAAAACTCCCGAGCTTTTAGCAAAGTACTCTGATTTGTTTTTAAGAAATAACAGTAAAGAAACCGATATAATTGATATGAATGGAGACAACTTGATGATTATCTTCAAATTTATTAACGACAAAGATTCATTTGAAGAATATTACCGTCGACAATTAGCCAAGAGATTGATTAACAGTAATAGCAAATCAGAGGAATTAGAAGAAAGTATAATCCAAAGATTACAAGAAGAAAATTCTATTGAATATACTTCAAAGATGACCAAGATGTTCTCAGATATGAAAGCTTCAGAAGATTTAAAGTCTAAGGTGAGTTTGAATGATCCAATTGTAAAGGATTTCAATCCATTAATCTTGGCTCAAAGCATGTGGCCATTTAACCACTCCAAGGACTACAATTTGAAAGTCTCTTCAGACTTGAGTGAACCATTCGAGAATATTGTCAAAGCATACGATTCACAACATAATGGTAGACAATTGAAATGGCTTTGGAATCACGGCAGAGCAGAAGTTAAAGCAAACTTATCCAAGAAGGGGAAACCTCCATTTCTTTTCACTGTCAGTAACGTGCAATTAATGATTCTTATTGCTTTCAACAATTCAAAGACTTACACTGTCGGGCAACTTTTCGAGTCTGTGGGTACATCTCGACACATTTTCGAATCACATTTGTTGCCACTTATCAAATATAAGTTGCTCGAACAATCATCCCCGGGAGAACTTTCTAATGATGACATCAGCCTTACTATTGTCGAAGAATATAAGTCAAAGAAATTGAAGGTTAACTTTATTAGTGTTATCAAGAATGCTGAGCCCAAGCAAGAGGAGTTAGAGGCCAATAAGGAAATTGATGAAACAAGAAAGAACTTCTTGTCGGCATGTATTGTCAGAATAATGAAATCGAGAAAGGTGGTGAAGCACAACGACTTGATCAACGAGGTTTTGCCCCAAACCCTGTCGAGATTCAAGGCAAAGATTATCGATGTTAAGAGAGTGATTGATCAATTGATTGAGAAGCAGTACATCCAAAGAGTAGAGGGTAATAGTTATGAATATCTTTCATAGCGCATTAATAGCATAGATTAATACAAATCTCACTAATGAACAGATGTAGTTGATTATGGAGGAAATCAATTTTCAACTCTCAATTCAAGAACAATAACTTTAGTCGCGACTGACCATCGTAACTTCATTTCACTCATCATCTATGTCAGTAAAGCGGTTCAAAGCCGAAAGCGGCGAGTCTCGACAACTCGTCCAGTCCCGGGGAC
This sequence comes from Suhomyces bolitotheri, assembly GCA_030568555.1. Lineage (NCBI taxonomy): Eukaryota > Fungi > Ascomycota > Pichiomycetes > Serinales > Debaryomycetaceae > Suhomyces > Suhomyces bolitotheri. The sequence goes on from JAJMGH010000007.1 coordinate 382,528, forward strand.
TTAGCAAACATTCGGGGTCAGTTTTATACGAGTCTGCTGTGGTTTTGCTGGGACATCAAGGCCCTGTTTTGACTGCCAAATTCAGTCGCGATGGATCCCAAATAGCCTCCGGGGGCCATGACCGGACTATTAACTTGTGGAGCTTGCCTAGGGATGCCGAGGACGAACTGCCTAACTATGGAACTATTACAGGCCACAAGTCGGCTGTAACTTCGGTTTCATGGCTTGGAGACGACAGCCTTGTTTCATCAAGTGCCGATTCGACCATCGGAATTTGGGATACAGAGTCTGGACAAAGGATACGAAAGCTAGGAGCCCACACAGGAGTAGCCAATGAGGTATCTGTATCACCAGAACTGTTAATTGTTAGTGTAGCAGATGATGGAGCTATGATATTATGGGATCCAAGGGAGAAGGACCCAGTGCTGAAAGTAGAATCTGAATATCCATTACTTACAGTGACATTCAATAACAGAGGATCCATCATATATTCTGCTGGAATTGATCCTAATGTGAGAGCCTACGATATTCGTAATTTGCAGAAAGAGTTGTGGGCTTGTGGAGGTCAGAACGGCCCCATTACTTCATTGTCGGTAAATATAGACGATTCGATTTTACTCTCGAGAGAAATGGATGGGAAACTCGCAACCTACAGTGCAAAGGAGTTCGTTCCCAGCGGCATTCCCCGGTTAAATACCCACAGCTATGAGGGAGCTTCTTCGGGACAAGAATACCAACTTTCCCGGGCTTGCTTTAGCACCGACAGCATCGCCATATATTCTGGCTCGGAGGATAGAACCGTTACTGCATGGGACTTTGGTTCAAGAAGATTATTGAACAAATATCTGGGCCACGAGGGCAATGTGTTAGGTATAGATTACCATCCCACAGAAAGAATCTTGATGTCTACTTCAACTGATGGGACTATTATTGCGAGAGAAGTGTAAGGGAATGGAAATGTGAAAAAGGACAGTCAATTGACAAGGAAACAGGATTTTGCCACAAATTCGATTGCTCTCTAGAAACGAACCTTCTTTCTCGGTTGCTTGTTCCTGACTCCAGTATCATGGTTTCGCTTCACACTTGTCACAACCTCGTCGTCAACAAGCAAGTCCTCATTATTGGAAGATCTCATGAAGTCCTTTCTAACTTTGTCAGTCTTGATTTTGTTAAGTTTGGTCAAATTGGCCTCATTGAACAAGAAGATCTTCCATTTTCTTAGCCATCCATGATTGGTCTGTTCCAAAGATTCTTCGTGCTCCCTCAATGAAAATTCATTAGTATTGAGTGGTTCCAAATTGTTGTTCAGCGTGGTGGAATTGATTTGGGCATATTCTGTTTCTTCATCGACAAAATCAAGAAACTGGTGCTTCAAAATATAGTTTTGCATTCCAGTGTCATCAATAACATATCGTTTTTGGGTATCTCCTTCTTCATTGTCAAGTTCGGTGTCCTTTTGAGATCTTCTCTTGTAAATCTCTTCCTCCAAAGTTCCTTTTAGAACCAACGTTTCCACAAATACTTCGTTCGTTTGACCTATTCTATGGGCTCTCTTGATGGCTTGCGCTTCCACAGATCTTCTCCACACTGGGCTGATAAAATAAACATGGGTGGCTGCGATAATGGTCAAACCGTGCGAAGCTAGTTTAAGGTCCATTATCAAAGATATTCCCCCCATAGTTTCACTATCATAAGAACTGAATTCAGAAAGATTCCGTGCCCTATCACTAGAGTTTATAAACGTGGCATATAAAATATAATTGACTCCAACGATGTCAAGTAATTCAGTCAAGTAGTATGCACTATCTTCAAACTCGAAAAATACCAACGATTTGATGTTTTGCCTCTGGTGCTCAAGTAACCGTGAAGCAAGGTAAGATAATTTGGATGATGCTGTTCCCAAGATTTGTGTATTTTTGATGCTGATGTTTAAATCTTTGTCGTCTGAACTATGTTTCCGATGATAATTCAAATGGCCCCTAACTTCAGGGTTAATGATTTCCAATTCTTTGACCACACTAGGAATATCTATAGCTTGTTTTATAGAGGTCTTTAAGTTTCCATCAAATTGTTGTGTTTGGTCTTGTTTGTTAAATTTCTCGTTATTTCTCTTTATATTTTCTTGCCAATAAGATTTCCAAAATGGTTCCGAAACCTCCTGCAATTTAGCAGCCAATAATTCATTATTGTTCATATCCATAAACCGATGTTTGTAATAGAATTCCTGAAGCTGGTTAAGATGTGGAGCTCCAAATATTCCAACATCTTCAGCATTTTTAAAGTAAGACGTTTCGAGATTTCCTACCCCAAAGGCTTTAATAAACTCCTCACTTAATCCCTGAACAAAATATGGCATTTCATGTAACAATGCCGAAGTTCTCCAACGGGTGTTTTTCAATGCCGTTTTTGAGGCATGAACTGACTTTTTCAACAATTCAAGATCATAAGGATTGTATACTGAACCATTTAGTTCTTCATTTTTCTTCATAGATTTTTCACAAACTTCGATCAAAAGCTCCACATCCTCTTGGTTAAAACCTGTCCAATGGAATGTAGCTCTTTGTAGATTGATAATCAATCTTCTCAACTGTTGGGCATTATTAGGATGGAACATATAATCAATATCTTTCCTCTCGGAAGATACGGCATTGACAGCTAGCACTGCAGTAAATAAGTTAATTGAAAGCTTATTATGGTAGGAAGGCTCCAAAAATATGACTTCGTGATGTAGCTGGGGCAATTTTAACTCGCTTTCGATATCGTTCAAATTGTGCCTCACAATAATTGACTTGAGAAGGTTTAGCAAATTCAACCGAGATCCATAGAGCCCCTGTTCTAACGGCTTTACCATATTAGATGTCCAATATTTGATTTGAGAATGAAATGGTTCGATCTTTAGAAAATTACCTATAATTGTTCCTAATTTAGTGAGATCATCTTTTTCATTGAAGTTATTTTTTACTGTATATTTGGATATCTTTTTGGGCAGGGTTTTAGGGCTGGTTATATCATCTTTCGAATCTTCTTGTTCATCCATATGAAGACGGGTCAATCCAGAAGTGGGAGTACCTGTAACTGCCCATTTTCTTTCACAATGGATTGATCGACATAAATGACTGATTCGTGATACTTTTGATGATAAGCTGTGGCCTTCGTCAATAATCATTCTTTTCCAATAAACCTTGGCAAGGGGGCTTTTCGAAGCAAAGTCTCCTATCTGTCTAGAAATAAATGAACTAGTGGAGAATATAACGTCGAATTTCACGAGTTCTTCGGCAACTTGAGGCATCTCATTTGTATATATGATGTTGTTGAAATGATGGGGGCGTTTGAATTGATTTGAAAGAAAGATAACTTTCAAATAATTGTTTCGTACGTGCTTCTTCATTTCGTTATTCCATTGGTTCAAGAGATTGTCGGGGACAATAACCAACGTAGTATTACATAGTAATAGAGTTCGGTAAATTCTCCCTTCTTCGGGCAAGTCCTGTTCAAACAGTTGCTTTCTTAATGAGGCCTTTCTAGCTCTAAGAACGAATGGTGATTCATATTCATTTGCTATTAGTGGAATTTTAAAGTTCCCCGAAGAATTCATCAACTCTTCCACCACATATTCCGGAAGGTCTGGCTTAAAGTATCTCCAGGGTAATGAATTTTGGTTTATACAATTTTTACAAAGTTCTGAAAGTTTAGGAACAATGCTCAATTGCTGTTGTTTTCTATCCTCATAAAGAAGCATGTTTTGGGGAACTTGAGATACTTCATGATTTGTTAAACAAATTAGACTAAAACAAATTAGAGTCTTTCCGAGGCCCATATTCTCTGCAAGAATTCCTCCTCTAGGGAGGTCATACAATTCAGGAGTCTTGAAGAGTTTACCGTTCAATACGTCATAGTAATAAATAGTTGAGGATGGTGATTGTAACTCAATTAAATTTGGGATCAAATCTTTGGTTGGTAAGAGTTCTTTCTCAACCATTTTTGCTAAAGATCTAGCTTGGAATGGGTAAAGTGTGGATTTGATCCCATCTATAGAATTGATACCCCTTTTACTATCGTCTAGTAATTTAATTATTGTTTCCTGTGCGTTGGGGACACTGCTTATTTGGCTTTGTTCTACTTTAGCGCTGAAGCCTGATAAATCGGGAGACTGAATCTCATCATAGAGTGATTGAATAATGTTTCGCAACTGTTCTGGCTGAGCAGATTCTTTTTGTAAGTACAACTTCTTGTTAAACTTCCACCGAGACATATGAAAATTTGACGACTCTGCTACCGATTGACCAGTGAAATCGACAATTGCGCCAATTTCTCCAATAAGAGATGGTCGAAGTACGGTCCAGCCGCATTTCGAGAAGTCCAATACACATAGAACTCTGCTCCATGCTTTCTTATAATTAGCTTCAAGTTTCAGGCTTCTTGGTTGGTAAGATCTCCATTCATCAAAGTATCTGCTGCCCTCCATGTCGGATGGAACAGCATAGATTCGAACCTTACAGATAGGAACACATGTGTCTGAATTTTCATTAATGGGGACATTGATGATGATATAGCTTGCCATAATATATCGTAAATTGATTAGAAATTGTAAATCTGACACAAGTGAATTGGCTCGGCCAATAGTTCTAGGATCTAGAAAATTCAAATCAAGCCATTTCCATTCGTTATTGGTACTATGGGGATGCAGTGATGGATATTTCAAGGCGGAAGTCTCATCTGGAGGCAATTGGTCAGTATCAAACCAGTTCTTCTGTTCTGCTTTTATGGTCAGGGGAATTGTAACTGTTTTCTCCACCTTGGCTTCATTTCGTTCCGATACACCGTTGTTTGTTGTAGATATGTGCCGTTTAGTAGTATCGGGCACAACGACAATTCCTCCTCCAATATCTATATCACGAGGCAAATTGCACCAATGGAGTGTTCCCACCGGAACCAAGTTACTGAGATCATTAGATAGGACGACTACTTTCTGAAGAGTAGATAGTCTAGGGGATATGGGCATGAAGTAAAGGATAGTAGAGACTTGGCTCAGCTGAACAGTGATGGCTTACATAATCTAGATAAGCAACCATTTACCAGAAATATTCATCGGCCATTTCTGACAAGATAATGGGAAACAAGAAGTGTTTAATAATACGGAGAGTAATAGGATCGATTATCACTGATGTCATCTTCGGTTACTTTTCATTCTACATATTCACTCATTTTATAATTTTTCAAAATTTCGTTCAATTAAATTATTTTATTGTGACAATTGACCGATACAAAGTTGTAATACTTGCTTTAATTCTCATAAATCAAGGAGGCTCAATCTAAACTTCACATTCTCCATCTCTAATTGTTCTCGATCTATCTCTAATCTCGTCACTGTTATTTCTTCAGTATATACATGCAAGATATGATACTTTTTTGTTGGAGTTTAGTAAACCAGCTGCCATAGCTTCTCTCTCTTTAATTCCTTAATATTGAAATATTTCTACTTCTTCGTTTCTTGCAACTTTCGTTATTGTATAATCCGGGACCAAGATCTAGGGGTGTGCGCACGACCATGCCATTTAAGCTCCCCTTTAATTAGTGCTGTTTGCCATTACACCAATCGTTATGAAAACTTATATTCTTGAAGTGCCGACCAAAGGGACTGAAGAGGTCAATTGGGCCAAGCCACTCAAGTCATATCTTCTTTCTCTTTACGGAACAGTTTCGGAATATCAAGAAGATATAGCCAGTCTTGATAAGTTGAGACAAGATCTCAGAGGTGCTGGCGCCAATTTAACCGGAATCAAGCTTTTATGCAAATACTACAGCCAGATCGAGCTCCTTGACTTGAGGGTTCCTTTTGCAAGTGTAAACAAACATAAAAAGATAAGTTTTGAATGGCATGATGTGTTCCAATCAGGAATTAGTCACAAGCAACACGCTTTGCCGTTCGAAAAGGCCAATATCTTGTTCAATTTGGGTGCTACGTTATCAGCATATGCTTCTGTTCGATATGATGAGTCTCAGAAGTCAAATGGAGCGACTGGAGCAGCCAATACAGACGAATTGGTAGCGGAAGCAATCAAGTTGCTTCTGCAGGCTGCCGGGGTGTTTCAATTCATCCAAGAGAACTTTCTCCATGCTCCGTCGTATGACCTCAGCCAATCAACTATTCGGTTTTTGGTAAAGCTTATGTTGGCACAAGCCCAGGAAATCTTTGTGATGAAAGTGATCACAGGGGATCTTGAGCAGAAGAAAAATTCATTGATTTCAAAGCTTTGTAGAAGCACTGCATCCCACTATGAAGAATGTTACAAAATGATCAGCAGCCTTGACTCTGAAATTGGGAATGTGTCCACCACCGATGATATCGATGCAGATTCGGATGGACCGGATGATATTTGGGAAAATCCAGTAAATGCCGACTACGAAGAAGACAGTCCCAATTCAAAGGTTGATGCAAAGATAGATGATTCATGGAGTGCCATTATACATTTCAAGATGACTTACTTCAAGTCTTTGGCGTATTATTTTAACGGATTGAATTTCGAGGCAACTAGAAAGTACGGGCAAGCATTGGCTTATTTAACCAAATCCTCGGACTTTATCAATGAAATTTCTAATACAGTGTTGAAAACAATCAACAAAAAGGTTGATGATAATGCATACGAATTATTAGATAATTACAAATACCAAAAAGATGCCGTGGCAATCAAGTTGGCTGATTTAACAAAAGATAATGACTTGATTTATCACGATATCATCCCTTCATTAGTCACGTTACCTGATATAAAGCCAATGGACAGTACCAAGATTATTCCGATGAACGAGATCGAAATATTCAAAGAAGTCAATGAATATAATTACAGTCATTTTTTGAATAATGTGGTTCCAATTAACATTCATGAACTTTTAAGTTACTACTCAGAAGAAAAGTCACAATTCTTGAGAAACGAATTAGACTTGGTTGACGTGTCTAATGAAGAGCTTGCTTCGGTATTGGATTACTTAAAGTTACCGAAAGCATTGGTTACATTAAAGGAGTTATTAGGAAATGAGGAAGTTGGGTCCGATCAGAACGGAGACGATGATATTGATCCTAATTTGAGAAGAATAGCTGACGAGATCAATTCGAAATACGCAGCTGACGCAAATAATAAGAATCAGATCTCGCACACGAGAAATAAGGTTTTTGTTAATATCAGCGAAAGTGAAGCAGTTTTGGTCAAAGTAATTGGAACAGCAGATTCAGAAACTTTGGTTCATTATAAGGATGATATGATAAAACTCAAGAAGGCTTTGTATGATGCTACAGCTTCCGACAGTAAGTTGTTTGGTCTCGTCAACGAAAGCAATACGCAGTTGTACAATACTCTTGGCAAAGGATCGAGGTCAAATGAATTCAAACAATTGTTTCAAGTGGAAAGTGATTCGGAAAAGGGAAAGACGCTTGTGGAAGAAATCAGCTTGCTAGATATTGATGATTCGAAGCAGGCCAAGCCTCAGAGTGAATTGTATGGAAAGATCAAGCGCATTGAAGATTTCTTGCATGATTTAAATGTGATTAAGAGCAATAAAAATAAATTAGTTGATGCATTGAAGAAAGAAATCCACGAAGACAATATTTCTGATATCTTGATATTGAATAGTCGGATCAAGAGTTCTAGTGAAATCAAGGAGGTGATTTTCCCTGAAGAAATGAAGAAGTTTGAAGTTTACAATAAAGAACTTGATAATTTGATACAGAACCAGAAGACATTCATACGTAAGGTCAGAACCGAGTGGGAGCAGTTGTCACAGGATCCAAAAGTGAAAGAGATCCAAAAATCAAAGAAATTTCGCAGTCAATTGATTGAAGATCAGAAGACCAAGATTGAGGATTTCTATAGTGCATGGCAAAAGTATACGGTGGGATTGGCAAGTGGAGTACAGTTTTACCAACAATTATTGAACTACAGTGAAAGCTTGAAGCAGAAAATTTCAAGCGAAAAAAGAAGGGGATCTCCTCCCAGTTTCTATTCACAAGACTTCCAAACTCCGCCCTCACTTCCACCAAAGCGACCATCACAAGGTGGAGGTACTCCATCGAACTATCCCCCTCAATACATGCCAAGTTCAGGAACCCTTGCAATGGAACCCATACCAAGAGGAGCAAACAGTTACCAGGCTGGGCAAGGGTTCCCGCCGCCATACTCGTCTAATGCTGGAACTCCATCAATTCCTGCGATGTCAAGGAGCTCAACTGGTTCGCAAGGCTCTGGATACCGCGGTTTCGATGGGGCCCAAAGTGCCCAAAGTGCCCAAAGTGCCCAGTTCCAGGCGTTCCAGGGTTCGACAAACCCCAATGGACATAACGCGAACCAAAGCGAAAACCTCGGTCAGACGCAAGGGTCCGATCTCATCTACAATAACCCGTCGACATATCAACCGAATATGTACAATTTCTTCTCAAATGCGTGAGATGATGATATGGGGGAGGCAGTTTGAAGTGTGGGGTGTAACACAATGGTTTCAGTGAGACGAACAAGCTAGCGAATTCTCCGAGCGTCAAGTATAGAAACTAGTTGGACGCATAGTTCCGCATGTTCGATTTCTCGCCAAATGACTGATTAGGTTATGAAACGACCTTATAGGGGGTATCAACTTGACAGCCAATCACGAAAAGGTAACTGCCGAGCCGTGGACGCTATGCGGCTCGGCTCTCTGTGAACTGTAAGGGTATTTTGTGGGGGTTAGTAGGCAGTTGTATTTACGTATAGCCATAAACGCGCGTAATTTATCGTAAAAATTGCAGAAAATGCGCCGGATTTGAACTAGTTCTACCGAAAAAGCAATTCCGTGGCCCGATTGGGGCGCTGCGGTTGACACGAAAATCGGGGCTTTCTAGTTTGAACATAGCAGGTGAAGCATATGCGAGAGGTATTGCGAGGTGATGGGGCTGGTACAAGGAATATGGCCTGCCAAGGTCTTTCCTGGGTATACTCTTCCACCAATAAAGACAAAGCTGGTGGGCTTGTCGCGTTATACTAATCGTGTAACGAGAGCACAACATGCATGACGCTCAAAAAATAATCCAGTCCAGAAGCCGACAACAAATACACCACCGATCACGCAAGTCCCTCAAGTCATCGAGGAGACGCAGCCGAGAAGGAACTAGGGCCGGTTGGGGAGTGTAGGAATGACCGCTAGACCCCTTTGCCTCGGCGCCCTAGCCTTGGTGTCATCCATGCTTACCCCAGGCTGGCGGGAATCGGCTCGTATAGTCGATCGCGTATTGTTTAGCCTCGAAAAATTCTCCATGTGCTACAAACATGGCCACCCGATGCGGAACATTGGGAGTCCCCCAAGCACTGGTTATAAATAGACCATGATTCCACCCATAGACAGTAATTGAAAAATGCGTATCCTGACAGCTGTGCTTGGAGCCTCTTTGGTCACCGCAGTACTGGCTGCTATCTCCTGTAGCGCCTCCCAACAATGTCCTGAATCTGCTCCTTGTTGTTCCCAATATGGTGAATGTGGTACTGGTTACTACTGTGCCAACGGGTGTAACATCCAAAACTCCTTCAACTTGACCTCCTGTCTTCCCATGCCCAGAATGGAGTCGTTCTCCACCACCTTTGACTCGTTGGACAAATTGAAAGTGTCTATTGACTACTTGGGTAATGCCTCCGAAGTCGACTGGGTTTACTCGGGATGGATGGATATCCACGACGGAGCTCTCTTAGTGGAAATGCCTCAATACTCGGGAGGTTCCGTTCTTTCTTCCACCAAGTACTTGTGGTACGGTAAGGTGACGGCGGTGTTGAAAAGTTCTCACTTGCAAGGTGTGGTCACTTCATTCATCACCTACTCTGATGTGGAAGACGAAATCGATTTTGAACTTGTGGGTTACAACACTTCCGAAGTCCAGTCCAACTACTACTTCCAAGGTCAGTTGAACTATACCAACGGTAAGAATGCCAGTACTGATGACACCTTCAACAACTGGCACACCTACACCATCGACTGGAACGAGGACCACATCGACTGGTTGGTCGACGGTGAAAAGGTCAGAACCCTTGAAAAGAAGGACACCTACAACTCCACCTCCGACAAGTACTCCTTCCCTCAGACTCCTTCCAGAATCCAAATGTCGCTTTGGCCCGGTGGTAATGAGACCCTTGAAATCGGTACCAGATCATGGGCCGGAGGGTTCATTGACTGGGACTCTGACGATATCAAGAAGTACGGCTACTACTTCGCCTACCTTAAGAACGTCACCGTGGAAGCTTACGACTTACCAAGTGGTGTAGACAAGGACACTTCCGGCGGTAAGAGTACCGACTTTGATTCCTACATTTACAACAGCACCGATGGTTACGACGTCAACATCATGATTTCTAACCAAGACTCGCTTATTGGTAGTCAAAACTCCACCGGTTTCAACAGAGAACTCGACTTGATCAAGCTGGCCAGCGCTTCTTCGGCTTCCTCCAAGTCTGCTGCCTCCAAGTCTGCCGCTAAGTCTTCCTCTGCTTCTAGCTCGGACGCTGACGACTCCAGTTCTGCTTCCAGCACCGGAAAGAACAGCTCCACTGACTCTTCTGACGGCTCTAAGAACTCGTCTTCCGCAACTGGCGCCAACTCTGGCTCTGCTTCAGGTTCCACTTCGAGCTCTTCTGATGACGGAAACTTTGAACAAGGTACCTCCACTTCCTCTTCTACCTCAACCGGAAACACTAATGCTGCCGCTTTCAACGGTATTTCCTGGGAAAATGTTGCCGTTGTTGGTGCTGCCATCGGAGCTGGCTTTGTCTCCTTCCTCATTTAGATTGGACTAAATCCTCACAATAATATAGAATGATACCAGAAAAATGTAGATCGTTATCATTTTGGAATGAGAATGTAAATCGTTGGGCAATAGAACTTTTGATCCAAAAGAACTATCCCTGTGTAACAATTTTTAGCAAATAATTATTGGCAGGTAATTGGGTTCCTCAGCAGGAAAGTTATAATTATTACCAGCTCTAATCAAGTCTAAGAATTTTTAGATTCATTCGCTCTATTTACGAGTGGTCGGTATAGATAGATCTAAGCATGGTCTGGAATATTTCGAAGTCGGAAAATTCGCTGAAAAAGTTAATCTGGTGAGATCCAGGTTCAAACTTCAAATATTAACCTCTGTCACCATAAATGCATTCCGCCAGCTTCTCTTGAACCGTCTATTGAAATTTTCAGACAGAAACCCACTACGTGAAAGACACCTCCCACAATTTAGTACGGTTAAAAATTGGAGGACCAAATCAAAAATTCACCCTTTCATGCAACCCATCAGATAACTGGAATACGAATACCTCCAACAGTCTGCCACCAATTGTCGCCCCTCTGCCTGCCCCCGAAGCAACCCTTGCCCTACTTGACCAGATCAGTAAAGCGACATAGGTGTTGAAAATGTCGCATGTCGTGGGCCACGCGATCGTCCATTCAAAATGCCAACAACACCACTACAGGCACCACCCATCATCATGAAGATGCTTACCAAATTCGAGTCCAAGTCCTCCCGGGCTAAGGGCGTGGCGTTTCACCCCAAAAGACCGTGGGTCTTGGTCTCGCTCCACTCCTCCACCATCCAATTATGGGACTACCGTATGGGAACCTTGATCGATCGGTTTGAAGAACATACCGGACCGGTCAGAAGTGTCAATTTCCATCCTACTCAGCCATTATTTGTGTCTGGAGGTGACGACTACCTGATTAAGGTGTGGTCATTGAAGGACAGAACGTGTATCTTTACCCTCCATGGCCATTTGGACTATATCCGGACGGTGTCTTTCCACAACGAGTTGCCATGGGTCCTTTCGTGTTCTGATGACCAGACCATCCGGATCTGGAATTGGCAGAACCAACAGGAGATTGCGTGCTTGACTGGTCACAACCATTATGTGATGTCGGCACAATTCCATCCTACAGAGGACTTGATTGTGTCAGCTTCGTTGGATCAAACCGTCAGAGTATGGGACATTTCCGGCTTGAGAAAGAAACATTCAGCTCCTACATCTGCCACCAGATCATTTGAAGATCAATTGCAAAGACAGCAATTACCCCAGCAAGATATCTTTGGTAATGTCAATGCCGTGGTCAAGTATGTTTTGGAGGGTCACGATAAAGGTGTAAACTGGGCCACTTTCCATCCTACCTTGCCATTGATTGTGTCTGCTGGTGATGACAGACTCGTCAAGTTGTGGAGAATGAGCGACAGCAAAGCCTGGGAAGTCGACACTTGCAGAGGCCATACTGGCAACGTGTTGAGTGCAGTTTTCCATCCTCAACAGGACTTGATTCTTTCTGTTTCTGACGACAAGACTATTAGAGTATGGGATCTCAACAAACGTGTTCCTATCAAGCAATTCAGAAGAGAACATGACAGGTTCTGGCTCATCACGTCACACCCAACCATGAACTTGTTTGCTGCTTGTCACGATTCCGGTGTTATGGTGTTCAAATTGGAGAGAGAACGTCCTGCCCATGCGTTGTTCCAGAACAAAATGTTCTATGTCAACTCAGCCAAGCAACTCCAATCGTATGACTTCCAAAGAAAGGAAAGCTCATTGCCAATGTTGAGTTTAAAGAAGATCGGAAAGACTTGGTCGTTCATGAGAACACTTTCCTACAACCAGTCCGACCATTCCATCTTGGTGACTCATGGCGAAGGTGACAATGGTGGCTATGGATTAATTTCTTTGCCTAAACACGTTACAGGTGCCATTGAACCTACCGATATCAGACAGGGCGAAGGTAGATTTGCAGCTTTTATTTCCAGAAACAGATTTGTCACCTTTATCAAGTCATCCAAAACTTTGTACGTTAAAGACTTGTCCAACAATATCACAAAGACCATCCAGCTTGACTCTTCCATCAACGACGTTTTGTACGGCGGTGCAGGTAGAGTTTTACTTGTCAAGAGTCATTCGGTGGTTAACTACGATGTTCAACAAAGGAAAGAATTGTCTGAATTGAATGTGAATAATGTTAAATACGTTTCAGTTTCTACTGATGGCCAACACTTGGCGTTTTTGTCCAAGCACACCATCACTATTGCCGATAAAGACTTGAATCTTATCACTTCAATGCATGAAACCATCAGAATTAAGAGTGCTGCTTGGGATGACTCAGGTGTTTTGTTGTATTCCACCTTGAACCACATCAAGTACACTCTTTTGAATGGAGACAACGGAATTATCAAGACATTGCAAAACACCTTGTACATCACCAAGATTGTTAACAACCAAGTGTACTGTTTGAACAGATCCGGTGAAGTCGAGGTCGTCCAAATTGATCCTACTGAGTACAGATTCAAGAGGTCGTTGGTGAATAAAAACTTTGCTGAAGTATTGAGAATAATCAAGAATTCTAACTTGGTGGGTCAAAACATCATTGGATACTTGCAAAAGAAGGGGTATCCCGAGATCGCCTTGCAGTTTGTGCAAGATCCAGAGACAAGATTCGAATTGGCCTTGGACTGTAGCAACTTGGATGTGGCTCTCGAACAAGCTAAGATATTGAACAACGCGAAGATATGGGAGAAGTTGGGTGAAGAGGCTTTGAACCAAGGTAACTTTGATGTGGTTGAATTTGTTCAACAACAATTGCACCATTTCGATAAATTATCCTTCCTCTATTTGCTCAGAGGTGACTCCGAAAGATTATCGAAGATGTCTACCATTGCAGAACATCGTAACGATGTCTCAAGTTTACTTCAAAATACATTCTACAACAACGATGTTGAGAAGAGAGTTAAGGTTTACATTCAAAGTGGATTGTTGCCTTTAGCCTATACTTTAGCCAAATCCAATGGCTTGGAAGAATTGGCCAGCGAGATTTTGAACGAAGCCGGAGTGGACAAATCCAATATCAACTTGCCTGCTCTTGGACTGTCATTGTCATTACCAACTCCATTGGAAGCTCCTCTTCCTAACTGGCCATTAAAAGATTCTTCTTTGTCTTACTTTGAAACTGCCCTCAAGTCCGGTAACCTCGAGAACTTATCGCTCGAAGATGATAAGACCGATGCTCGTGAAGCTTCTAACTTTGCTGATATCCAGGAAGAAGAAATTGTCGATTTAGGAGAAGAAGAAGAAGAGGCTGATGGTGGTGCCTGGGACTTGGACGACGAGTTGGATATTGACGACGATATTCCTCACCCTTCACAAAGTATTGCTGCAACCGCTGAAGGAGAGATCGGAACTTGGTTGAGTAATGCCAAGACTGCTGCTGGATATGTTGCTGCTGGATCGATAGAGCAAGCTGGAACATTATTGAACAAACAATTGGGTGTGGTGAACTTTGAACCATTGCGTCCAAGATTTATTGAAGTGTACCAGTCATCTAAATTGCAATTACCAGGAATAGATGACTTGCCCGCCATGAAGGACTTTATCAGAGCTGAAAATGATGAAGACAACCCCACCAAGTTCAAGCCACAAGTTCCAGGATATGATAAATTGGAAGAGAATTTGCAGCTTGGATTCAGAAAGTTCAAGGAGAATGATTTGAAGGCTGCCATCAGCACGTTCAGAGATATAATTTACACTATCACTGTTATAACTGTGGATGATGAAGAAGAAGAAGCCAAGTGTAAGGACATTTTGATCTTGTGTCGTGAATACATCTTAGGATTGTCAATCGAATTGGAACGTCGTGCGTTGGATCCTTCAAACGTGAGAAGAAACTTGGAATTGGCCGCATACTTTACCCGTACCAAGCTTCAAAACCCCCACAAAGTCAATGCTTTGCAAGTTGCCATGTCCCAAACCTTCAAGAATAAGAACTATGCCAGTGCTTCTTACTTTGCAGGTGAACTCTTGAAGATTGTTTCAACTGGTCCTAGGGCTGAGCAGGCGCAAAAATTGAAGCTCAGGGCCGACTCTGTGTCGAGTGATGCTGTAGAGATCGACTTCGATCCATATGCCGAATTCGAAATTTGTTCTGCCTCATTCACCCCTATCTATAAAGGATCTCATTTCGTCACCGAGGAATTGGTGGGCGCAAAGTACAAGCCGGAATACAAGGGTACTGTTTGTAAAATTACCAACATTACTGCCATTGGTGTTCCTGCTTCTGGATTACGTATTGTCGGTTAATTCAACGGATCCCCGATGAAAAATGGTACTAAAATATTACGGTAGATCATATATTGTTTAATAAAATTTTGTTTGACTGAGGTCGATCTACTGTAATTTGACTACTAGTAAACGTGGTAATTTTACATATGTCATGAAATATTTTGCTTGTAAGTAATTTTGAAAGACATGTTTTTTTTTCACGTTTTGGTTATCCAGCAGCATTGATTAGAAATGCTGGCAGATACTGTAGTATCTATTACTCTACAGTATATATAACTGTAACCATCGTCTTGTGTTCATCTTCCCAAGGGATGCTGAGTGAACAGTTCGTATATTTTCCTCACACGAGGAGCCTGGAGTGTACGGACTATCGCACCGAAAATTTGAAATATTCGGGACCGTTGGTTCGTGCCAAAGATACACAACTCTGCAATAGCACATTTGTTCAATCACTAGGACACTCAACTCGTTTTTTCAGACACTCCACATCCACACTATTGCGGTAAACAACAAATTACATTCATTGTCTCTTTTTTCCAGTAGTTCTAGTTGCAGTTTTGCCATCATGTCTTCTGAAGCCATCAAACTCAAGGACCAAGGAAATGCCTTTTTAAAGGACCATAAGTTCAATGAGGCCATCGAAGCATACACCAAGGCCATTGAGTTGGACGGTAGTAACGCGGTGTTCTACTCCAACAGGGCACAAGTCCAAATCAAGCTCGAAAACTATGGATTGGCCATCATCGATTGTGACCACGCTTTGGCCATCGATCCCAACTTCATGAAGGCATACTACAGGAAGGGTGTGTCTCAAATGGCAATCTTAAAACACAAGGAGGCTCTTCAAAGCTTCAAGATCGTTCTCAAACATTTGCCAAATGATAAGCTCACGTTGGAAAACTTCAAGCAGTGCACCAACTACTTGAAACGTCAGGCGTTTGAAAAAGCCATTGCTGGCGACGATAAGATCTCTATCATCAGTACGGTTGATTACGAAGGAATACAGATCGAGAAGTCGTGGGAAGGACCCAGCCTTGGTATCACCGCTCAAAAGCTGGGCCCTGACTCCAAAGATAAATTGCCAGTCACCGTAACCATTGAAGGCTTGGATCACAACTACTTGAAGAAAATGATCCAATTATTCAAGGATGGAGGCAGATTACCAAAGAAGCACGTTTTTGCAATTGTGGCCAAGGTTTATGAATTGTTGCATGAAGAACCAACCATGGTGGAACTCGTTTTGCCTCACAGTAAGCTTGAAAAGGACCCCGACAGCGACGAGATTTACTTGGAAAATGGTAAGAAATTGACAGTGGTGGGTGACACCCATGGACAGTTCTTTGACGTGTTGAACTTGTTCAACAAATTTGGACACGTTTCAGAAGACCATATCTACTTATTCAACGGAGATTTTGTTGACCGGGGGTCTTGGTCATGTGAAGTGGCATTGTACTTGTATGTGTTGAAGATATTGTATCCTAAATCAGTGTACATCAACCGTGGAAATCACGAAACCAACGATATGAACAAGACCTACGGATTCACCGATGAATGTGAACACAAGTACTCGAAGAAGATCTTTGAAGTTTTTGCCGAGTCGTTTGGTGCATTGCCATATGCTACATTGATCAACAGATCGTACTTGTGTATGCATGGTGGTCTCTTTTCCGACGACAATGTCAGCCTTGGGGATATTAAGAAATTCAACCGGTTCCCCACCTCTGGCTCAACTCAACCTCCAAGAGAAGGCATTGCCATGGAGTTGTTGTGGACCGACCCCCAACCTGAACAGGGAAGGTCTCCTTCAAAGAGAGGAATTGGGATGCAATTTGGTCCCGACATCACCGAGAAGTTCTGTCTTAACAACAAGATCCGTAAGGTGTTGAGATCACATGAAGTCAGAATGGGAGGAGTAGAAGAAGAACACAACGGTCGGTTGATCACAGTGTTCAGTGCCCCCAACTACTGTGACTCCACTGGTAACTTGGGAGGAGTGGTAAATATATTTGAGAACAAGGACTATGACAAGTCGAAGGATAACGGTGAAGGGTATAAGGATGTGAATGACCCCAACTGCCCTTGGAGCCTCGAATTTTTGACGTTTAAGGAAGTGCCGCATCCAGACATGAAGCCCATGGCCTATTCGAAGGGTGGATTTGGGTTCTAGGCTCATGTACGTGTAATATAGGTGGTACTTCTCGGTAGGAACCATAATAAAAGATCCGAAATTCGCAGCCATAGTAGCAGTAGTGTAGCAGACCCCGCTGGCGGGATTTGGGATCCACGCGCAACAACCCATAACTGGCGATTTATCATTGACTGGTACTCTAATTGCCATGGTGGACGTAGACGACGAGCCCGATGAATGGGACCAACGGATTATTGATACTGGATGTCACGAAGAAAACCTTGCCCTTCAACTTTGCCATGCCGATAACGGCGACTGGCGTAAATGCTTGAACGAAATGAAAGCATTCCGAGAGTGCTGGGACCGCAACAAGAACAACGACCGTACCCGGACGGTGAACAACGAGCCTGAGACAGGCCAGAGTAAATAAGGGAATAAATCAACAAAAAGGGATGGGGCCGTCGGGTAGTACAACGTGGGGAGAGAGTTGTGCCCAAAAATGGAAGAAATTGGCCTGACCCATGGAACAAATAGAACGAATGGAACGAATGGAACGAATGGAATAGAACATGAAGCAGGAGGGTGCTTTCATCTCGATAAAGGAAAGCGACGGCGATCATAATCCTAGAGCTCCACTGACGAGTATCTCCATTCCCTTTGATTATACCCCATCTTGTAAATAGTACACACGATTTATGATTTACGACTTTCAGTGTAGTAGCAACAGCATGGAAACAGAAGACGAATGCATCCCACAGACGGTCCCAGAGTGGCAGTTCTCGTAGTCTTTTTTGATTCTCTTGGTTTTAGCGCTTTCTATTACATCATTTTCGCAACAAACAACCGCGTCAACAAACTCCAATGTCACCATGAACAACATCCCAGACCTCTCGTATGACTCCTCGGGACTGCTTAGAGGGCCATCGGCGACGCCCAAGCTGATTGCACTCGAGAGTGATGAAGAAACGGCTCAAATTGACAAGATCCACAGTGATAAAAACATATACCAAAGCGAACGGAGGTTCCAGAAAGAGCTTGAACGATTAAAAAGTAGGAGTTCCCGCAAGTTCCAGACAAGATGGGAAGAAATCATTGATAAGTACTCCACGGTAAATGATGATGTGGAAAGTGACGAAATCGATTTAGTCACAGGCAAGATCACCATAGATAACGGGCACTTGAAATCTCTTAGAAATCAAGTTCCCCGAGATGGAATCCATGTGGATGGCAACATTTGGGCGGTGGACTACGATTGGGAACGGGACCGCCGAGTCAGTGAAAAGAAGCAGAAGGAGTACAAGCAGCAGTTAAAATCGAAGTTGAAAGAGATGAGTGTATTCCATCATTCGCTGTCTTTTGAGCCCCCAGCGATATCTTCAGTTAAGAGGGCCCCTTTGGAGGATAACTTGTTATTAAATCCTTCTCCTACCAAGAAATCGAGATCGAGTTCTAGTCCAATACGGGGTGATGCCATCTATGATATATCTCCTACAAAAAAAGTTCCTATTGATTCTGATTCGGAAGTATCACCAGTTAAGCGAAATAATCGACCAGGAGCCACTCAAAGAGATGAAGAAAAGAGAACCTTGCCTCCGATAAGGTTGTTCGATGAATCGTCCGATATTTGCAGTCCTATCGAAGGACCAAGCTTCGATTTGAGCTGTTCCTCCAACATATCCGACCCACCAGTGAAAGATAATAAAGGCTACAAACTCGAATTCGAAGAAGAGTATCTGATAATCACTGACTTTTTACAAGAACAGTCCCCAATGAAATCGCAGATATACGACTGTGCATTCCACAATTGTTTCTATTGCACTGGTAACAAATCGTTGTACCAGAAGCATTTACTCGAGAGTCATAGCCCTGAACTTCGCTTTTTGGGATACCCTGTTGTATTAGAAGAGCAAAGTCCCATCAAAGTATCAAATGAGGTTGCCGAGAAGTTGGCTAAAGTGTTTCCTCTCACTTACCCTACCCCTCCTCTAGCGCTATCAAAAGACGGAGAGCCATTCCAATGCTTGAAATCCATTGATAAAGATCAAAGGTGCAATAAGTTCTTTTTATCTATAGGAAGTCTAAGAAAGCATCAAGCATGCAGTACCTTCAATTGCTCCCACAAAAAGCAAGTACTCGTGTGTCCACTCTTAGGATGTGGATATATGACGGATGGAGGATACCTAGAATGGAGGTCCCATTTTATAGAGTCAGGACACGATGGGCACCACCATAAGCGAAACCAAAAGAAGACATCTACAGAGAGTCAATTTCTTGATAGATACCAATTAAACCAGGAATTACTCAACACTAATGACAATATTAACGACAATATAGACGATTTATTCAGCGAGGGAAGTGGCATAGAGGCGGACTTGCAGGACTCTTCTGATGAAGATAGCCCCGAGCAGTTTACACCAAATGATACTTCAGAAGAGGGAAAATATTCAGGATTACCAAATGAAGACCCTTTTGAATTTCCAAAGGTAGATCATAGCGTAATACTCAATTCTCAAAATCAACATTATTCAAAAGAGTTGCCCAGTACAACCTACACAGCTAAAAAATCCCCGAGGAGGGTGTCGATCAAAGGCATCCCTGATTTCTCAAAATCACCCATAGATTATCAAATCAACGTAGATTCTAAGGGGTATGAATCTATGGAGGAATTATTTGATTAAACCCTACACTTTCCTATCGATAACTCACAACTTTCAAACTTTGGTGATCGTTGTTTGTTAGCATGCATTACTATATACAGATCTACTTCTTAGGACGTCCCTTGAAAGCGTCATTCCCCTTAATATATTTATCGAACGCGTCGTTACGTTCGGGGAAAGGTCTTGGTCCAACCAACCTTATCATATCTTCCCTCGTCAACACTTCTTTCTCGTATAACTCCTTCGCCACTTTATCAACCAACTCTAATTTTTCAGTTAAAAGTTTCTGACATCCATCGTAGGCTTCATCAATAAGCCTCTTGACTTCGTCATCGATTATTTTCGCTGTTGTTTGAGAGTAATTGTTGTGAACTTTGAAGTTGCCGGAGTCTTCCCCGGAATCGTAGTAGATATGACCCACTTTACTAGACATCCCCAACTTCAAAACCATTTGTTGGGCCATCTGAGTAATTTTTTTGAAGTCATCAGAGGCTCCACTAGTGACAGTATCGAAGTGAAGCTCCTCACTTACTCTACCACCCAAAGTCATAATCATTCTATGTCTGAACTGCTCTTCGGAAATCAAGTATTGATCTTTGGGCAAATATTGGGCATATCCTAGGGCACCTTGGCCACGAGGAATAATCGAAACCTTCACTAATGGATCAGCGAACTCCAAGAACCAACCACAAATGGCATGTCCCGCTTCATGGTAGGCCACAGTTTTCTTCTCATCGGGGCTTAAGATTCTCGACTTCTTTTCCAAGCCAGCAACAACTCTTTCTATGGCTTGTTCGAAGTGATGCACATCAACAGAAGTAGAATCTTCACGGGCTGCGATCAAGGCACCTTCGTTACAACAATTGGCGATATCGGCACCAGCAAAGCCAGGAGTCAACGCACTCAATCTACCAGCAAGGTTATCAATAGCAGCCGCTTTCAATTCCTGGTACTTGGCGAAGTCAAGATCCTTTTGATTAGCTTTTATCTCTTCCTCCACTGCTAATGTCAATTTACTCAAATGAACAGTGAAAATTTGCTTTCTTCCTTCGACGTCAGGAATATCGATGGAAATATGTCTATCGAATCTTCCTGGTCTCAAGAGCGCCTTATCCAAGATATCAGGACGATTTGTACCTGCCAACACAACCACATGGTCAGAGGAATCGAACCCGTCCATTTCCACCAAAAGTTGATTCAAGGTGTTTTCTCTTTCATCATTTCCACCCATCTTTCCATTTCCTCTCTCTTTACCAATAGCATCGATTTCGTCGACAAAAATAATGGCAGGAGCCATTTCACGAGCAGTCTTGAACAAGTCACGGACTCTGGAGGCACCAACACCAACAAACATCTCGACGAATTCTGATCCCGATACCGATAAGAACGGCACACCTGCTTCACCAGCAGTAGCCTTGGCCAATAACGTCTTACCAGTACCAGGAGGTCCCGATAAGATAGCACCTCTGGGGATCTTCGCCCCCAATTTTTCGTATTTCTTGGGATCTTGTAAGAACTTGACAAATTCGACGATTTCTTCCTTGGATTCTTCAACACCAGCCACGTCTTTGAACTTGATCTTCACGTCAGTTTCCTGATTGAATAATTTAGCTTTGGACTTCCCGATTTTAAAGATACCACCGGGACCACCTGAGCCACCTGCACCTCCCGCCTGGCCGGCTCTACGCATAGTCATATACCACAAACCACCAATCAACAAGACGGTTGGCAAAATGGGAATGATATAATTCAACCAGGAGCCTCTTTCCTCGTACGAAATAGGCAATCTCTCATCGATTGGAATACCAAGTTTATCCTGAGTCAACTTCATTTCCTCCTCGAAAAATTCCACCGATCCAATGGTGAATACAACCGCGGGAGTTCCGTTCATTGTCTGGAACGTTTGGTCAGATATGGCTCCACGGATTAATTCCGCTTCCACAGCAAACTTGTTGATGACAGTCAATTTAGTCACAAGGCCTTTCTCGAGGTAGTTGGTCTTGAAGTCTTGGAATGAAAGCTCGTTCTTTTCCTTCGATTTGGACATAGCATACATCGTCAACAAAAGTGTCAAAACTGAAGTTCCAACTAAAAACTTACCAAACGATTTGTTGTCAAATTGATATACCTTGATGTTATTAAGATTGATATTGGGGTTCTTTTTCTGGAGTCTTTTCTTGATTTCTTCTCTGATATCCTTTTCGTCTTTGTCCATTTCCTCGGGCTCTTTCTTCGACTTGAATTGCCTCTTTTCAGATGGTTGTGGTGTGTCTTCGTTCTTTTTCTGAGATTCAGAAGTACTGGTATTCTTCTTTTCTTCATCCAGCGGACTTTTGTCTTTTTTTGATTCGTTTTCGTGGTTTTTCTGGTTGCTTAGCTTGGTGCTGTTTGTGAAGCATAGACGGTTATTTACAGTTGAAAATTGTCTAGGGTAGCAGGATGCAACCCGAGTTGACGGAAGCGCCCGGGACACGAGGCCGGGTGTCCTCCTCAAGAGGATTCGAGTCAACATAGGATGGTGGTTGAGTATGGTAGGGTGGTTAGCGTGGTGGGCCAAATTTTCGCCTTCGAGTTGCGATCACGTGATACAAACATATACAGCACTGGTGGCTTTGAATGGGGCTGTTTCAGGGCCGAAGCGATTTAGGCAACCTCTAGGTGGTCACATCCGGGACTTCATTGAAGAGGACCTAAATTTCTAGTTTTTGCGTTGAATTTGGGGCAAATCTGACGAAGCTGTTCCTAGTGATAATATTACATACATACATTTTAGCTCTAAGGACCTAGTGTCTAAAAAGGCCTTTCATACGAGGTTCGACGGGCAATAGTGTTTCAAAAGTGCTAAAAATAAATTGCCCCAAAGGTGTGAAGTTAGGCAAATTTGCATAGTTTGGGCAAGTTGGATATAGCACCTTTACGATTATCAACTCTGGTTAGATTGTTTTAATTAGTCATTTATTTCGATCTATTGATCCTACATGTGTTGAAGTAGCATCAAACATTCTGTGCTCTTACCCGTGAGAGTATAATAGGTAAATCTCAAGTACAGCCGGTAGAAACATGTCCAGCGCAATGAGAAGCGAGCCTCTATGGTTAGGGGAATTAAAAATTAAACATTAAGAGCATATAGCTAGCAACGAGCAATTGCCTGGCAAGGCCATGTGTAGCTCGTAAAAATTACCATGACGATGCTGATTTCCTGCTGTGGACGAATTCGTCCCAGCTTGTCTCGCAAATTTTGAGAAACTTGTCTTTTTCTTTGGCCAACCAATCGTCCACATCTTCATCTCGCTCATCTGTTTGATCTTGCTCTTGAGAAGGTATTTCATTCTTTTCTTCGGCATTGTCGGTCTTATCTTCTTGTGTATCATTAGCAGTAGATGATTGGTCTACCTCTTCGGGCTCTTCGGATTTATCCAGCTGGTGTTCCTTCTCGATGGCTTTATCTTCAACATCATCATCTCTTTGGGATTCCGAGTCTGGTCCATTACCAAAAATTCTGAAATTAAAAATACTTTCATTCATCAAGTTAATTGAGCCAAAGATTTCTCCTCGTCTAGTAGGACGATATTGTGGCGCGCCATATTGTGAATTGTATTCAATAGGATATCCTATTGGACGCCCATCGGCAAGCCTCGCTTGATACGGACCTCCTTCAGAATTTCCCTTGTATTTTTCTTGCATTTCTCTAACCTCCTCGTCAGATACAGGTAGTCTATCCTCATCTATCATTTGATGACTCGTTGTAGGAGTTGGCTTTCCCGATGAGGACTCAAAGAAATCCCGCTGCGACGAGAGTGGTTGCGACTGCAACGGTGCCACCTTCATAAGATCGCCGTGATAAATATCAGTTACATAGTGGGGCTTCCCATCAGTGTGGGTACCATGACTTTGAGTTGGACCGGAGGATGGTGGTGCAACAGAGCGACGTATTCCGCCAGGAAAATATGGTGATATGGTGGTATGTGGAGCAGCTAATCTGTACCGTCTATAAGGTGTTGTTGGTAAAATATGCTGGCCAGGGGCAGCAGGAAGGTTCAGATACGTCACATGAGTGTTTGGTAACGGTCTGTACCTCCTTTGGACAGGGTAATATGCTGATGGATGCGAAGCAAGATGACCCGGTACGAGCCTTCGTTGCGGCTGGGATGGGTACCTTGCAGAAACCGGGACTCTAGTAGTATACCTTATTGGGGCCGACTGAATCAGGGGATGAACAGGGTGGGACTTGGACGAAGGAACTATGCTTAAAGGAGAGGGAACATTATCTCTTTTCAATCTCTTTGCCGATGCTGGAGCCGATAATTTATCGTCGAGTGAATGGGTGGTTTTAGTTTGGGATGGAGAGTTGTTGGAATCATCAATTGAAGTATTCGCTGAGACAGAAGGAGTCGGGGCCGATGCAGACCCGCGAGTACTGAGCGTGGTTAATGAAGCAGTGGGGTTAGCTGATGTAGGAGATCCCGAGGAAGCCGAACCTCCGGCTTGTCTAGCGGCAATCAAATGGCGCTGCTGCTGCTCAATCTTCTGTGATATTTTCACGGTTGTTTCCATTTCCTCGTTAAGAATAGGAAGACCAGGACTCACAATTCGGAGAGCCATATCGGCATTTTTGTCAGGCATTTTTCTTGAGTCCTCGGCAGTGGTGCTGGGGTTTAGATTCAACGATTTCGGTCTGTGTCGCCTAGAAGAGGCCAGGTGGTGAGGAGGAGAGTTTCTGGGGGATACTGGGGAGGGTCGATTGGGTTTTAGATGTGAAGGGGGCGAAACAGCCATGTCGACTTGGCTTTGAGACATGGTGGGAGCGGGTGACCTTAAATTAACCAGGTCGCTAAAACAACAATGGATGTGGTGTGAAGATTCAACAATAGGCTTGTGCGTCAGGCGATGAAGGACGAACGAATACGCAGATGGCGTGCCAGGGGCGGGGCCAGATCCAGAGAAGGATTTGCACCGGTTGAATAGACGATTCAGATAAAGCCCAGTTGGCTGGGGTGGTGGTGGATAGGTGGGTTGACGCGGTGTATGTATGGTTGTGTAGCCTGGCACAAACCTGTGGTGCGAGGATGAGATGGGATGGATGCGGAAGGTGGAATTGGTGAGGTTACACGAGAAATTGAGTGGAACCCTGGGGCAGCAATTGACACCAAAAGTCAGTTAGCAATGGCGGGCCAAGTGGAATTCAATGAAAGGTGCTGGGTAACGCAAAGATCCGGGACAACGCGTGCAGGATGCCAGGGTATAGTAGTTGTGGTACCTGAATGGGGTGTTGCACAAAGACACGAACAACAAGCTAGACGAGCGGGTTTATCCCAAGATTGCTAGAATACGACAGTATAGCTGCGGTGGTTGGGCAACTCTGCGTAAGGTGCTAGGTCCGATTATCTGTTGGTGAGCCGCGTGCGTAGGCTTAGGCAGCTTCACTAGAACGAGGGGTGGTGGAGGAGAAGGTTTGCAGGGCCGTGAGTGTATATGCCAGTAACTGCGCGGCCGATCAGTATAATAGGAGCACTAGATGAGCCAGCAATAGTGGCGGTAACAGTGGCAGAATGAGACCAGGAAACCGGCCAAGACCGAGGAAAGAAAGGCTGATTACGGCGCCTGATTAGTTGCAACCAACTTCAGCGATATACGGGGTGGATCCAGCGGCTATGGAAGATTACGGCGGCTGGAGGCTCAGTGGATATGGCAGTAAAAGCGGTGAAATCAGCGATTATCCGAGCCAGGAAAGTGATGCGGCGAGGGAAATGCGACGGAAGATGGGCGTGGAGCAACGGCAAATGGGATTTCGGCGTTGAGGGCTACCCCGACTGGTGGTGGTTATACGACAACAAGGTTCTAAAACGAAGGGAAACCTTTTTGCAAGAACATGGGAAGCAGCTACATATATATATCATGGTAGAATGTGAGGTTACACAAAGGGTGTTTCAGATTATGCGGGCGACGCACAAATGCAGTGAGTACTGGTGTTACATGTATGGGAAGAACGGAGAACCGGGAGAGGATGGGTAGAGGTGTGGGTATGTGGTACGAACGATGTGATGCTGGTAATGTGATGCAATGTGAGGTTGTTACCGAACCGGTGCATTAAGCATCGATGACATAGGACCCACTTATTGCTCTGAGAAGGTGAATAATAGTCCGATTTCCCTACCAAAGCTAAATTTACCAATGCCGCATTATTGATGGGAATGTTCGCTTAACATCCTCTCAGTTTCACTGGGGTCCGCCGGGGGGTGCATACGTTGTAACAAGCCGTTAGGCACCGGACCAGGATTGCCCAAGCCGCAAATCGGTGGCTGGGGCTATTTGCCGACCGATTTTCTCCTGAAACAAAAGGATACGGGGGGTCATTTTTGCACAGCCTGCATTAAATGCCCAGGACGCATCAGATGTATCTCATATACGCTACATTTAGACCTGAGGACCATCTTCCTGCCACCTCCTAGACATATGTGGCCACAAAGGGGATGAAACTTATTGGCGCACCGGCCAGGAGCCCGCGCCGGGCGCTACGCATGGGGACGCCGCGTAGGGGACACGGCACGTGCCTTTGGTCACGTGGCCAGACATGCCGGTGCCAAGCCCTTCAAGCCACTACATTCCAAGAATGCTACCGTCGACTATTCCCACTGGAAACGCCGGTGGCGTGTCCACTGTATTTATAAAGGTGCTATTTAGAAGAAAACCCCAGAAAAGTGGCCTAATCGCTGAACTTTTCCCAGCCCGTCAATCTCTTCTTGCCGGTCAAGGTGTAGAACTTGGAAGTACAGGAGTAGCCCTTGTAGGTGAAGTCTTCTTCGGGCTTACACACACAACGCTTCTGGCGTCTGACCTCGGGATCCACAGGACAGTTGTGGAACGGCACGTGGAAGTAGCCCACGTCGTCAAAGAAGTGGACCTTGTCCTTGTTCATGAAAAGGGCCACGGCGATGGAGTGGACGGGGGCATCACCCCATCTCTCGTAGAAAAACCCACCGGCCTTGTCCAAGTAGTCGAAGTACTTGGTGTAGGCCTCGCCTCTCCAGAAGTTCAAGTTGGCAATCTCAAAGTTGGACCAGAAGTGGCACCCGTTGTAGGTTTCACCGTTGTCGGTGGAAACCCACTCCAACAAGTTGTTCTCGGCCACGTACTGCTTGTTTTCCTCGATGAACTTCTTGGTGGTGTCCCAGAGCGTAGGAATGGTGTCCTTGTATTCCGGCAACGAGATGGTGAACGAGTAGTCCTTGCCGTTGTCCTTCATCCACTTGAAAATATCGTAGTCAATGTCACAGTAGATCTTGATGTCAGGCTCCACTCTCCAGTAGTACTCGTACTCATCCAATAATGGGTGTCTCCAGAAGAACCCGGACTCGAACCGGCACATATGTCTATAGGAAATGGAGTCTCCGTAGATGATCTTCTTTTCTCTCATTTGCTCTCTGACCAACGCAGCCTTCTCCTGGTCGATCCATTCGGGAAACGACCAGTGCTCGTTAGGAATCAATCCGTACTTGGTGGTACCGCTGATCAATGCCGAGGTTGCGGCCTTGAACTCTTCGTTAAAGGGCTGGTCGTTCAAGAACACCCAGTCGTAGTGGTACCTGTTGTTGAACCGGTCTTCCACCTGTCTGATGGAATCCATGATGGCATTCAAGTCCGAGTTCCGGGCCAAGGTGACAAAGGTGGCCTTGATCTTGTCGTTGGAAGCAGGAGGTGCAGCCTTGGGCTTGGCCGCAGCAGGCACCTGTTCTGCAGGTGGCTGGACAGCGTTGGCGTCTGCTGGTGCAGCACCTGGGGTGGTTGATTTGTCGGTTACACCACCAGCCTGAGGGACAGTTCCGGCGGCATTACCGGGAACACTGGGCACAGTCACGGAGTAGCTGGACCCACGCGAAAGAATGTACCCACACACAAGCAAGATTAGGGCAAACACCCCGAACCTGACGATTCTAGCGTTAGATCTGCTGGGCATGGTCGGTGATGAATAAAATACGGGAAACGCACAGGTGTCTTATACTGCGGTGGGCACAAAACACGCTCTGCACGTGACTCACGCTACTTCCAGGTATAAATGAGGCTACGACATAAGGCGAAAAATATACGCGTTGGTGCTGTCGGGCGTTGATGCGTCGGTCTGACACCCTCTATGCATACTGCATGATATTCTTTTATGGTCTCTTTTGTGTCCACATCACTGGGGGGTTATATGCACCCCAGCTATAAATATCACCATCACTTCCAGTGCTACAGTTGAAAATAACATCACGTCTATTAGCCTAAATCCTCTTCTGTCCGGCCTCCTTGGGCTTGGTCAACTTCATCACCTCGTAGTACTTGTTCCCACAAGAATACCCATCAAATGTAAAGTCCTTGCGGGGGTCACAATGGCACCGGTGCTTGTATCTGAATTCGTCGTTCAAAGGACATTGGGTATATACACCGTGGTTGTAGCCCACGTCTTCGAAATAGTGGATCTTGTCCTTGGGCAAGAAGAGCGCCGCAGCGATCGAATGCACTGGAGCGTCTCCCCATCTCTCGTAGAAGAATCCACCTGTCTTGTCCAAATAATCGAAGTATTCTCTATAAGCAGTCGATCTGAAAAATCCTAGGTCTGCCACCTCGAAATTGGACCAGAAATGGCACAAGTTGTAGGTTTCTCCGCCATCGTTGGAGATGAAGTCCATCATGTTGCCCTCGGCCAAGTATTCTGGATGCAAGGCAATAAAGTCCTTGGTGTGTTTCCACAACGTAGGAATGGTCTTGTCAAATTCGTGGATGGAGATGGTGAAGCCATAACTCTTCTTATTGTCTCTCATGAACTTGAACACATCGTAGTCTAAGTCGCAGTGGACCTTGGTTTCCGGCTCCACTCTCCAGTAGTAATCATACTCATCTAAAAGTTTGCTTTGCCAAAAAAATCCCGCCTCGAACCGACACATATGACGATAACTCTCGAGCTCCCCGTATATAACCTTCTGCTCCTTCAACTTCTTTCTCGACTCGGCGGCCTTCTCTTGATCTATCCAGTCAGGATAGCCCCAATGCTCCTTGGGGATCAACCCATACTTGGTATTTCCCGAAACAATGGCGGTGGTAAGGTTTATGAATTCCTCAGTGAATGGCTCATCGTTGAAAAACACCCAGTCGTAATTGTACTTGCGATTGAACCGATCCTCCACACTTCTCATTGATTCAATAAGCTTATACAACTCTTTGTTTCTGGCCAAAGTGACAAACGTGGCCTTCATCTTCTCGTTTTTGGCGGAAGCAATCTCCACTGGAACTTCTCCTTCCTTGATCTGGATGTTTCCCTGTTGCTCCTCCTTACTGACGTCTTTGATTGGCGGAAGAGGCACATTTTCACTAGGTGGTGGTGGTGACGATTCGGAAGTAGGATTGACGGAAGGGTCGGGGTAGGCAATGTTCGGTCTGAGGATGATGGTCACCGAGTAGATCACTAGTAAAGCTACGGCCACAGCCACATAGCGTGATAACTGGATCCGGGCCATAGTAGTAGATAAAGAAAGAAACTCACGAAGGAAACAAATTTGAAGGTATACCTGGCAATATATACATCACGTGGCCGGTTAAAGTGCTATGAGCTCATGCAGATGACATCAGTCTTGAAAAACGTATGCAGCTGCGGTACCACCCAGTACACAGGCATAAATATGCGGCGTGCAGGCCCTGATAATAGTTGGGGAAGTTTGTAGTGGTAAGGTGCATTCATTATTCCCCATATGGTACATGCCACAGGTAGTGTGACCCAATGTGATAGCGCATCCTGTATGTTCTAGGTTGATGAGGTGGTGGCATGTCGGATGCGTTCCTTTTTTTTTTCGGGGAATTATTTTCCTTCGAACAATTATAATAGACAGTACATAGCCGCAATTGCAAAAAGAACATCCCACATCATTGGCCAATCATGGATGGTGGTTATTCAACCCGGTTCATACTGGAGTCTACTATGGTTGGTTCAGCTCGTGTGCTGGCTCGTTAGCCACCGCTACCGCCACTTCCCCGTTTCATAACCCACATTGGTATCCACATATTTTTAACATTTCATCTGCAATGAGAGTGGATACTTCGCTGATACTTTTATCTGCCGCATGCACCCGCAGGTCTAATTTTTTACCAACACTTCTTTGAAGAGGACAACACATATTTCCTGTAAGCGAATCCGGTGTCAAGCGCCAATTTGTTTACAGGAGCTGTACAGAATAGTAGCAAGTTTAAACAATCGGGGTGCCAACGGCGGAAATATCCCCAGGGATACCAACAGAGAAAGTGCTCAAAGTTGACGTCTACGTCAACGCTAGCACCGGCATCAACCGCTTCCAAGTGCAAATCCCTCATCGCAATCGCCTCCTCTAAAGCCCATTTTTCGTCCCTTTGTCGGTTTGCCAATAATAACTGCAAGCTTCACGTACTTCCAAAAAATAATGCTCCACTCGTAAAACCGAGAATTTCTGGTTATAGTCACAGCCCCTCGTAAATTTGTTCGTTTCAAGGGTGTTACTTCCTAGACACAATAGGATGCCAAGTTATCGCTCTGACAATAGAACACATCCTGCGCCTAACTTGGTTGGACCGCACATGGCCAGATTCTCCTTCGGTATACAAGCATGGTGTGCCAAGAGAAGAATTTGGTTCTTTTGCAGATGTGCATATGTAGGGATTCATATACCTGTAACTGGGGTTACTGTCTTCTTAATGTTCTTATCTAAATGCCATAGACAAGTTTTCCAAATGGAAAATAGCGGTCTATACATGTCCTCCTTCTCTTTCATTCTCCTGTGGCGCTAATAGGATATGGCACCTGCCTTGGAACTAGACACGTCAACTTTAATTCAACGTTTTCTTCAATATTATGTCTTTCTAGCCATGTAAACAACATATGCCAATGCTTCAAGTTTTTTATAATATACTCAAAGCTGGCTGACTTAAAGTTACAAATCTAGTAATAGAAATAATAGGGCCAATGTACAGTACGACCAAAATTTATGCCTACATTCTAAACCCTGTAATCAAAGTTCATTTCCCTCGAGATAATAATGTCTGGGACCCTTCGCCCACTTTCCAGTGAGAAATTCAAGCACTTACCGAATCTATTTTTCATTCACCATCGGCTAAAATGGCGCCCGCATACACATAATAATGTTTGCTCAGTCATTACCTGGTTGTAAATATTTTGTAGTATAATTGAAGCTATCAGAAATAAATCACTACTAAAATTATCATAAAATCGAATTGAATCATACCGAAAATTTTTAGAATATTGCGACTGTCCACACAGACCCCCCATCCACATGCTTGAAGATAGAAAGGCTGTAGCTAAATTCTAGGCGAGCCTTATATGAATTGTATGACTTTCAAATTTGACTATTTGTACTCCATATAATTTTCGCCTTGCTAATGTGCTAACAACGACGCGCGAATTTACAAGCCATCACAAGATGACATCATGAAGAAACGGACTGAGCGAGTGAGGAAACACACCAGTAACAGTACCAATGAAGTTGTCGTACTAGACTCGTCTCTGCTGGAAAATGATCCGCTCGAAGATTCCGATCCCGATTTAGTTGAAGACGATATCACCGAAGATGACATTCAGCCCATACGACAGAAGAGGTCAATTCCTGAACCACCTAAGGCTACAAAGAAGAGAGCAAACGGGACCAGATCTCTTGGGGGAGCCAATGTAACCACGCCAATACCAAGTCCAACGACTTCGGTCTCTTCGATCCCATCGGCGCTGTCAAATCAATGGATCGATAAATATCAGCCTCACACTTGCAGTCAAATTAGCATAAACCCCCAGAAATTGAAACAAGTCCGTACTTCCATTGAGAACATGATCAGCGGTGCCTCGTCCAAGCGACTCCTTATACTCTCGGGTCCTTCAGGAAGCTCCAAATCGACTACAGCAAAAGTATTGGCCAATGAATTGGTTCCAAAATATAGACAACAACCCGCTGGATCTGGGCTTAATCTCGGCGGCGACGATTCCTGCTGGATTGAGTACATGGACAATTCTAGTGTTATGGGAATAACGCAACCAGAACTGTTCCAGGAGTTTTTAAATTCTGCCAAATACAAAGTACATAACAATTTGGCAGTGATAATCGTGGAAGAATTACCCAATATCTTCCACGAGGAAACTTTTCGAAAATTCAAGAGCTCTATTCATCAATGGATACATAGCGACGAGGTATTACCACCATTAGTATTGTGTTTGACTGAAATTGAATATTCTGGTACAGAAGCGAAACATTATTCCTATAATGTGGAGAACAGTTTATCGGTGGATACTTTACTTGGGAAAGCTATAGTGGGCCATACTTCAGTGGAACATTTAAAGTTCAATGCCATTGCCAACCGGTTTTTGCGCAAATCAATTGGCGAAGTAATTCGTGGTGAACGGGAGATCTTCAAACTAATTCCTCAACCAGCATTGAATACGTTCTTGGACGATATTATTAAGATTGGCGATATTCGATCTGCCCTATTTAATTTGGAGATGTGGGCTAAGCACTATACCAATGTCATCAAAAGCTTGCCTGCCACTGAGAGTTCAAAATTTCTGGCAATCGAAGAAGAATTTATAGATTCTACAAAGGTGTTCGGTTTTTCGTATCAGCGAGAAAATCAGATCAATCTATTCCATGCCATTGGAAAAATCATATATTCCAGTTCGGAATTCGATGCACTAGACGATCAAGAAGCCGATTATTATTCCCTTGAGAAAGTCATGAGTACATTCAACAGCAGCAATTTTGCTTTATTGAACCTTTCAATCTTAGAAAACTATCAAATCTTCCGCGACTCCGATTATTCTTTGGAAACTGCCAGCGCTATAGTTGACGATTTGAGCCTTGCTGATACTATGAGTAAATTTGAACAGGCACAGGATATCGGCATCAGATCCACCAGGCACCATTTGCGGCAAATACAACAGACAGGTGCAAGCAAAAAAGCTAGTCATAAGCAGAAGATTAAATTTCCTAGACATTTCAAAATGATAAGGCAGTATAATAAGGCATATAAACAAATCAGAAGCTATCAAAAATACATCAGCCAATTGCAAAATTCATTTGACGATTTAAATCTTATTGATGGATACTACCTTCCGATCATTTATAATAAAAAATATCGTAAGAGATACAGGTACAATCGTTTAGGGGGTAAGTTCCAAGAGGTTTACGCGGATGAAGAGCTACCTGTCGTTGAAGAAGGAGAAGGTAAAGAAACCGAAGAGTCGAATCCATACGAGCTTGACCAATTTCAGGTAGAAATAATGAAGAAAGCTTCCGGTGGAGACCCCGAAGACACTGAAGACGACGGTGAGTTGAGTGATCCCATTGACGAGAGCGAAGACGACCACTATGACGAAGATGGATTTCTGTCCGACCCCGAATTGGATGTACTAATATCACAAGGAAGGCTTTAAACGGTATATATTTATAGAGTATTTATACGCATAAAATTACATCAGAAGTTGTAGCAAGAGCTCCATTCTTGCACTTCTACATTTTTAACCATGATTATTAGTTGCGATTAATACTTATACACGAAACCCACTAAGCGGCCTTGATGGCATTGTCGAAAAAGTGCTCATCCTCCTCAATACTTTCCTTGATAATATCCAAACCTCCTTGAAATTCTCCGTTTATG
The DNA here is from genome assembly GCA_030568555.1 of Suhomyces bolitotheri. Classification (NCBI taxonomy): domain Eukaryota; kingdom Fungi; phylum Ascomycota; class Pichiomycetes; order Serinales; family Debaryomycetaceae; genus Suhomyces; species Suhomyces bolitotheri. Next base: position 416,049 of record JAJMGH010000007.1, read on the forward strand.
TACAATTGAGGGAAAGTGGGCCAGTCACTGAATTTCTTGAGGCCCTGTCTGACAGAGTCATCCTTCAAAATGTCAAAGAACCCAAACCTGACTTGATGTTCTCTCAAAATGGCAACCAACTGTCTGGAGAAACCACATTGAGGAGACGATGGCGATCCCTTCATGAAAAGCATGATTGGAGCAGCCTTGGTCAACTTCCCCAACCTTTCAGCAAGAGCCTCCTCCGACTCTTCCTCGGGAGCAGCAGCTTCAGGAGCGGCAGTGGTGACGGTGGCTCCGGAACCAGTAAGTGTCTGAGATTGTGGTGAAGAAAATTGGTTAAGGGCATTAATGAACTCCTTGGGGTCAGCTCCCGACAACTCCTTCAAGATAGTAGAGTTTCTAATGAGAATGAAGTAAGGAACGGCTCTGACTTCAAAGAGCTCACTGATTTCCGACAACTCGTCGGCATTTATACTGAGAAACACGACGTTGGGGTCGTTTGCCTTTGATTCTGCAAGCGTTTTGAAAACGCTGTTCATGGTCTTACAAGGGCCGGCCCATGGGGTGTGGAAGTAAAGTGCAATAAGCTTGGATGGCTCTAAGTTGGTCAACTCACCGAACTGAGCTTCGGACTCGATTTCTATAACGGGGCCTCCCATGTCGGTCTAAGTTGAATTTGAAAGAACTTGATGGAAGCACCAAATGTAGCCACAGTCAGAGGTCGTGTGCGCGTCGCCAAAACCCGGCTTCGTAATTCCATCAGATCGATAGGGTAGCCAAACGGTAGTCCACAGAATCGGGGACGTGTCGGGGTTTTTGTGATCAACTTGGTACTTACGTTTAAGCCATGTTGTGATTAGAAAGAACGTGGATTTAAGCAAAATGGTTCAGTTTTTCCTCGGTGCCGTAGAGTAAATTTTCATGATTGAACCAAGAACAGTTGCTAGCTACGAAACCACTCGTGCCTCTTGGAAAACGGTCTTCTGGGGCTTGGGGAGTACTTCAAATATGTGAGCATATTTCTAATCTTCTATTATGATTAGTAGGGCTGGTTGCCGGAAATTTTTGGTTGCGAAAACTCAGATACAACAGTTGATTTCTAATCACCATTACGTGAGTCATTTCATACCCCGATCCACAATCATACTGTTCGAGAAAAATTGTATTCGTCCCGGATCAACCCAAATGACAGGGTTTGCGCCTACACTTCCTCATGTACCAGTGGAAGAGCTCTCCAGATCAATGATCGCGGAAACTAAAAGGCGCAAATATCGCATCTACCGTATCCGTCCCGATATTCCCTTCCGCTTCCGTTTAGCGGAAAGACGGTATCCTATTTCCATGCAGTCCTATGAGAGTGTACACTAGTGTTAAGGTTGCAATTTGTCAGCGTTGCAAAAAGTTGGTGGCACGGCCGTTACTGAAGAAGACTCTATTGGGTTCAACTTGGTTGCATTCATGTTGCGTAGCTTACTAAACAGCGCGTTTTAACGGTCCGGTCAATACGTTGAACCGCACAATTCATAGCATGTGGTGGAAGTCTGTGTTTTATGCCAAAATTGTGGGATCTGATCTCAACTATTTAAATAGTCAAGGTCTCCCAATTATTAACTTTTAACAGCCAGTACAAAATAGTTAGTAATGGTTACTGTCTTTGTTAGTGGAGCAACTGGGTTTATTGCTCAACAAATCATTAAAAACTTCATTGCAAACGGATATGAAGTTGTGGGCTCGGTCCGGACCGAAGAGAAAGGTCAGAGATTGAAGAAACTGTTTGGAAAAGATTTCTCCTACGAAATTGTCAAGGATATTGCGGCTCCTGGTGCCTTTGACGAAGCTCTCAAGAAGCACTCGAATGTTGAGGCGTTCTTACATACTGCGTCTCCTGTCCATTTTATTGATGGGAATGTTCAAGAGACCCTTATAACTCCTGCAGTCGAAGGTACAAAGAACGCACTACAATCAGCACATAAGTATGGAAAGAATCTTAAGAAGTTCATCTATACAGCGTCGTATGTGTCTATTGGATATTCCCATGCAGTTGATCCTACTGTTCCTGCTGATTCGGTTATTAACGAAGATACCTGGAGTAAAGTTACAAGGGAACAGGTAGGCGAGAGCGGCCCACTTGGTTATCTTGTGTCGAAGACTTTGGCCGAAAGAGAATTGTGGGCATTTAAAAAGCTGGAAGAGCCCTCTTTCGGAGTAGTTACCGTCCATCCAACATATGTATTTGGACCACAGGCTTTTGATTCTGAAGTGAAGGAGACCTTTAACGCGAGCTCCGAAATTGTTAATAGTTTGCTTAAACTTAAACCCAATGACCCCCTTCCCGTTCAGGTTGGATCATTTATCGATGTCAGAAATGTGGCAGAAGCCCATCGAGTTGCTTTCGAAAACGATAGGGCTGTTGGACACAGAATTCTTGTTCAGAATGGACCATTCAATATTCAAGGTATTCTCAACATTATCCATAAAAATTTCCCAGAGTTGAAGGATAAAGTTCCTGTTGGTACCCCTGCCGAAGCAGATAACTTGGAGGGATGGGTTCACGGAACACTTGACGATAGTAAATCAAGACTGATTTTGAATTATACACCATATACTCTTGAGCAGTCGATTGTGGACACTATTAGTCAAATCTTGCGTGTTCCAGTTGTGGCTAAGTAGGTTTATAGTTCATTATTTAACGATATAAATTATATGGATTTCGCAGCCACTGGGATGTACAATACAATACAGGAGCAGACGTGTTTTACTCTCTGTCAATTGGACTTCAGCGAGGAAATGTGCACGGTGACGCCCCACGCATTAGCTTGTGTTTGGATTATGCAGATCGAGCTCATGACCCTATACAAATATCTAATATCTAAAATCTAAAGTGATAAATTACTCACATAGGACACACGTTGTAAAGAACAATAGGAACGACTTAGTGCAGCATACACATTTCGTCCTATTTAGGAAAGGGAGATCTGGATGTTTCAGCAAGTAATTGCATGACCTCACCAGACAGTATCGTTGCAGCGATATGCAGGGAGTATACGCAGTGAATTGCGAAAATCTGGGGTATGCGTTGTTGACACACAAGGTGATCAATGGTGTGTACCGACGATGCGTCTTCGCGGACCAATAGCCTGCTATCAATAGACATACAACACGTCACGGGAGGGGCCCAATGATGACCTCGGCCGAACATATCTAATCAGGCGGACCAACTGAACCCCTGCGCTCATCCGCCCACATACGGTTTTAGTTTAGAACCGAGCCCTGGTACAATAGTGGGGAAATCGTCCATCACTCCTAAAAGTTTCACCCTATGAAATCATCCGCTTAGTCCGTAGGTGCTGCCCATGCGTGGGGTTCATCCCAACCCCACGACGTCGTAAACATGAAACGTCGGTACTGACTCCGAAACTGCAGAGGGTTTCAAGCCCTCCAACTCCTCTTCTGCGATGTGGTGGACGCTAGCCAAGCCTAAGTATGCTAGGATCGGCATTACATCATTAACGCGTGTCGGACGTTGCCGGTGGTCGTCCCCACACGACGACCTGTTTCTTGATCTATTGTGTAAATGCCTCGGCTGCGGCCGCCGGTACGACAACGCTACGGCTTTTTTCTTTATGCCGGACTCCTAGGTATAGTGGAACGCGGGCCGATAGCTAGTTTTGTAATTTAATCTATCACTATCGAGAAACAGTTCGAGAGCTTTTCTTCCTCTGGTGCCAGTATCTAGCATCTATCATAATCACCGCTAGAGACATCCTCGTTTGGCCATCTCTCGAAAAAATCTTCCCCAGTTCAGCGTGTTGTTTTGCACCGTTCATTTTACCCCAGATTTTCACGCCCGCTCGGACTCGCTTTAGGTCCGAACTACTCTGAACACACCCAGACTCGCTTCCCGGTCAATCCACATCACTAGGAAGCTCGCCTCGGAACCGTCTTTCTACTTGTCGGCCACCTGCTTGCCTTCCTTCTTCAGCACTACACGTCGTTCCTTGTTGGGGGTGCTCATGCAATTGACTCCGATTGTTGGGACCTGCACACAACTCGGAGCACCTTTAGCCACATCATCCTATCACCAACGCCACTAAGCGGCATTCGGTATTGGTACTTTAACCTTGAAGCACTGGCTGCTACCTTGTGAGGCCTACTAATCTCGCTGCCTGTACTTCCTACCCCATTCTCGCAGCTTCGGTCATACCACTCGCCTCTGGTTCCGTACTACCGCTCGACTTTGTGTGACAGCAGCTTTGTGTCACTGCCCCACAAATTCAACATTTCAGTCATTGCTGGCCTATGCTCTCTCAATCAACCTACCAATCCTCGTTTCTAATCGACAACCCCTACGGATCACGTGGCGTCACCATGTCTACTGATGGTCCACGGCTCGGTGACACTTCCACTAGAGACTCTTCCCATTCGAATATCAACATGGCTGCGCCTCCCGCTTCCGGCGTAGGCGCTTCAAAAGGTGCCGTTCCTTACGAGTTCACCTCCCATGGTACCACCCCTTCAGGCAAGCCCCGGCTCTTTGTATGTCAAGTGTGTACTCGGGCATTTGCCAGGCTCGAGCATCTTCGGAGACACGAGCGTTCTCATACTAAAGAGAAACCCTTTACTTGTGGTGTGTGCCAACGAAAGTTCTCCAGAAGAGATTTACTATTAAGACATGCCCAGAAACTCCATGCTGGATGTTCCGATGCAATTACACGGCTTCGCCGTAAGTCAATCAAGCGTAGCAATAGCACTGCCGGCTCTAATAACCACAATGATGACGCTTACGACGACGATGAAGACGACGACGACATGGAGGTTGACGACAGCCCCAAAAAGAGACTCGACCCGGTGCAGTTCAACCTCAGCCTGTTCAACACAGGATCCAAGCCTCAGCATCCGAGAAAGAACTCCGATGGCGGAACGCCGCTTCGCCTGATCATGGACCAGCGCAAAAGGATCCTAGCCACTAGATCCAAAAGAGGAGCCTCGTTCTCAGCCCAATCTGGAGCCAATTACTCGGTAAGACAGCCAGAATTCAACGAATCATATCCAAACACCGAAAATGTCGAGTTTTCCACGCCACAGATGCTTCCTTCCACCATGAACGACGAGATGAATTGGCTCAACAATCTATCTACTATTCCAGGTATGACCGGAGTAGATCCTTCGGGGACGTCAGGAAAATCAGTCATGGCAATGGGCAATGTGGGAAACAATGCTGGCTCCCCTTCGAAGTTTGTTCCCCAGAATTTCTATGATATGCGCCAGAATTCAATATCGACGGTACCCGAACATGCCAATCCCCCAACCAATGTCAGTCATCATGGTTCCTTCTCTCACAATTTCCTGACTGGACTAGACAACACTAGCTACATGATCCCCACTGCTACCATTACTAATCAGGAATTACAACATGGGATGCTACACTCCAAGGACTCCATAGTAAAGGAAGAACAGGAGTATGGCTATTCATTCTACGATATTCCTGAGTCAATGATGTCAAGATCGATAGACTCGGCTGACTCCAACTTGGCCGGCAACCAGCAACCAATAAACACCCATTTTAAGGTGTTGACACCAATAAAGCAAGAGGAAGACGAATCAAGCGGCTCGGGTCACTCTAAGGGAAATGTGGATTTGAACTTTTTAAATGACATTGATGAGCTAACAAATGGTTATGATATGAACTCGAAGTTCTTACCGAATGGATACTCCTTCTACGGTGATAATCCTTCGGTTTCATCTTCGGGCATCGAAGCGAACTCTCCTTCTATGTTGTCTCCTTCATTACATCTCTCAAATAGTGTTTCTGGAAGCATTTTCAACGAAACATTGGATCAGAACCAACTATTTGATATCGATAACCAAACTCACACATCCCAAAACGGATCAAGCCATACTGGACTCGCCACTGGACCTGGTCGTCGGGGAAATTTCTCCAGAAACAAGCTCTTCACAAACTCTCTCCGTCAGCTTCTTCATAGAGCATTATCCAAGTACCCAATTAGTGGAATAGTAAACCCTACCATCCCTTCTAATGAAAAATTGGAGTTCTATTTAGCGAAGTTTGTCCATGATTTCTTGAGTCATTATCCATTCATTCATCAATCAAAATTAAATGAATATGAAATGATGAACATGACCATGAATGAGGACTGGAATAATGAGAGCTCTAGAGTGTGTCTTCCCTTATTGGTGGCTACCATCGGAGCATTATTTGCCAACAATAAAAGGGACGCCGAACATCTCTACGAAGCCTCGAGAAGAACTATTCATATTTATTTGGAAAGCAGAAAGAATTCTGTTGAAAAAGATAAGGACAAGGATCCGTCAAGCGTTAACCCAATATGGCTTATCCAATCATTGATGTTGTCGGTCATATATGGTTTGTTTTCCGAAAACGAAAATAACGTATATGTCGTAATTAGACAATTGAGTGCCTTGAACTCCTTGGTGAAAACCTCCATAAAAAGCAAAAGACCTTTATTATTTTCAATTAGTGGTGAAGATGAGGAGTGTTATAATAAATTGAAAACTTCAGCCGCCGATGCTAATGGCTCTCACGACTTTTCATTGTTCTCTGATACTTTCCAACAAGAAATGAAGTACAAGAATAATATCAATCTTCAATCTCAAACTAGAATAGTGGTTACCATCTACAGGTTGACTAATTTCCTAATGATAATGTATAATGTACCATTAACGCTAAGCATCAATGATTTAGTGGGTGTTGAGGTGCCCACCCGGGACGATGAGCTATTATGGAGCTTTAAGAATTATCAAGGATTCCAAGAATGGAAGTCCAGGTCTGGGACTTCAAATAAGACACTTGATGACTATCTCAATGCACCCAAGATTGGGTACAAGGATATCATACTTCGTTTGTCCGGAATGAATGTTAGCGATCTTGGTGATGTGAAAAACCAAGAACTCTTTAAGCAGTTGAGTCAATTGAGCAGGTTTGGTTTTAATAGCGTTTCTTCTGGAATATTTGAGATAATCCAATACCTTGAGATGAAACAAGTGGATATTTTTGTCATCATTGATACATTGGCAAGATTCTTCCCTAAAGAAGCAACCATTGCCCAAAGTCAACCCAATGGCCCTCAAGATTTTGAGAAACTAGACTTTATATTGATTGCAAACTATACAAAGATCTCTTCGTTAATTGATTTCAAATTTGTTAAGGAGCAAAGTTGGTTGCGGAATTATGATGAGTTGACAAAAAATTACAATAATTTGCTTAACGAAAACGATCCTAATGGTAAGAGTCCAGTTAGTGATTATGATTGGGTGAGAATTGTCGATTGTTGCTTAATGATCATTAAGGTTATATTATTCAGATCTGAAGACGATCTCGTTAGAGGTGAACATTCGCAAGAGCAACCAAATGGACTAGGAACAAATGGATCAGGAAGTTTGGGCTCGGGTCATGGTTTTACTACTGATTTCAGTTTCCTCAATGCGGAATTTCCCCATTCATTGCAAGGAAATCAATTCCAAGGTTTGAACAACGTTTTGGCCGATGATTATAACAAATTTGACTCTGCAAATAATCTAGGAGAAGAAAATACGATTCTGCAATTTGAAAAAGCCATGAACTTGAAGATTTATGAAGAGTTTGACATTGGGACAGTATCGATGCATTCACAGGTATTGTTCCATGTATTCACAATTTTGTCTGCGTTTTCCATATATGTTTTACGAAAAAACAACCCAGTTAATGCACAAGTCAACAGTGATAACCAGAATTTGCTCTTCGAGTTGAATCATAGATTCAGCATGACTTTAAAATTGTTGGACAAAATAGAGAGCTTCCTAAAGGTGAAATACCAGCAAGGTGATGGTGTAAAGAGTGAAGTTTTGGATCAATTTTTTTCCAACTTGTATTTGTACAATGGTGAGAGAAAAGATGGTGAAGGGTACACTCTAGAAAAAACATTGTACATTCTTAAAATCGGTGAGGTGGTTTTGAATTATGTTTTTGATAGCAATATCAAAGTGTCTATATTCAAAAAGTTGAGTGGCAGCTTGGCTCAAATAAGAAAATGGTTAATTGATAATGATATATCTGGGTGATGACAGTGTACCCAAGACGAAGTAATAAAAAGGTTTTAGAGGTTATCATTAACTGTTTTCTATAATGTTTATTATTTATTATTTATTCTGTCGTTATTTATTGGCTGTTAGAGACGACCACGAAGTAATGAAAATCTATCTAGCTCGATCACTTTGTAAGCTCAACAAACCAGTAAATAATAGTAGAAATAGATAGAGGCAGATGATACTAATTGCATGTTCTGGTCACTACAACTACGTTTGATTAAAATATCTTTATATTACAATTATTAGAGACTATTATCGAACAAGATGTCACTTGTTCCTATATTGTACAGATAGGGATTTCCCCCGTCGTTAGTGGTTTTAGAGCTCCTTGATTCATCGTCTGAGCTTTTCTTCGAACCCGTAGGCACAAAGAACTGTTGGAAATCCAACAATTTTTCAAGTTCCAATTCTTGCTGATTGCCATTATTACTTTTCTGATAGTGGTTTACATATGGCGATGCTTGTGACAGATTTGGTAGAGGTGACAATTTACCTCCAGCTAAGGAAGATCTGCGAGTGTCACTAGCACCGTCACTGATATCTTCATTTTGGGTTACCGCCTCTGGTGATGCAGGCGATTCAACGGTGTTTTCTTTTAACTCTTCTCCGTAAGATTCTTCCAAGGAAGTTGTCATTTTCTTAACGATAACACTGTATTTGTGTGCCGTCATACTAATAGAGCCCAATAAAGTTAAGATATTCTTAGCCGTGTTCAACTTATCCATCAACGTACTAATACTATACTCATCCCTAAAGTCTTTGTTTGTTTTCTTATGAAGAATTGAAAGTCCCAATGTAATTGCAGCCACAAAACAACAATTAACTGCCGGATACAGTTCAACTCTATCGGTGTATTGTTGCATGTAGTAATTAATAAGAGTAATAGTCAAAACCGAAGACTTTACACTTGCTTTGCAGAAGTGAATCATCATGGACTGATGTTTGAGTTTTTTGGGATGGTCATTATCTGTATCACTTTTAAACGCAAGATACATAAAAAAAGGACGGCACAACAACATGATACCATATAGTTGTGATAAATGGACTGCGAATACCAGAAAATTATCATGAGACACATTTTCCGGATCACCTTCGCTACCTTTCGAGCTTTGCCAATGTAGGATCTTGTCAATTTGAAGCTCTGGATGGAGATTCATAGACCAAATCTTGAAATCAATGGCCAACTTTTCTGCTGTGACTGGATCGATAGTCCCGCTCAAGTAAAAGTTCTGGACAATTTTACCATTGAGCTCTGCAACCTTTGCAATTTCGATTAAACATTTAATGTTGAAGGCGTTCTTTGGTTCACTGGCAATCAATTCCTCATTACCATTAAAGTCATCCCAATCATAATCAGCTATTAATAGCGGTCTTCCAAGAAGAATGGAGGATATTCTGTCGCAGACATAAAGACTAATCCATAGTTTTCTTCTGTGGTGAATATAACTTCTATCTTTATATGATTCATTGATGTATTTCCTGTGCAATCCCAAAGCCTGAGCATTTCTGATTGCATTCCCTAACATTAACCACGAAGTACTTCTGTTGCAATTTGTTTGGTAATAAAAATACAAGAGAAAATATGACTCAGTTAGCCACAATCTGCCATCATCAATTACATCTCGGACAAGGGAGAATCCACTTTCAAAGAATGCAAGGGAAGTATGCTCCGGTGATAAATCCTTAAGAATTGCAGCTTGTGAAATTTCGGCAAAAAGTAAACCCAAAGCAAGAACTAGGTAAACCAATGCAAGTTTATCATGTTGAGCACTTTCTGGGTCGGCATAGACAATATTGACTGTGTATTTAGTGAAGTAGTCCATATTGAAAATGTACCAGCTTTGATTGATATTATTTTGGAAAAACGTCAACAACACATCACAATGCTCTCTTCTGGGAAGGGAGGTTTTTGTTTTTAAATTCAGGGGGATAGGCTCATCCAATATACCGATGCCCAGTGTATCTGTACAAAACTCCGAATCTCCAAGCTTATTTCTGAATATATTTCTCGCTTCGAATAAAAACGATAATGGACTACTTTCGCCAATGTACCTTGTAGATGTTTCGGAATTGAAGAGTATCCGGGGTACTTTTTGTTCGTCAGTAATCTCAGTATTGCTGCATTCTTCCATCTTGACGTCCTCATCAACCACTGATTTAATGGGCGGCACCAGTGACTGAGGAGTAGTGTTATTGTAGTCGTTCAAAGGAAACGACAAGAGCGGCTGTAAGCTTTTGGGGATGTAGGTCGAGCGGAGCAATTTGGATGCTGGAGGGAGCTTGTTGGAATCGGACAGATTGGAGTAAGATGAATGGCCGATTTGAGGCAATGACACATTGGGCTGGGGGTTGTGGGTGAATGAGTACTGATATTGATGTAAATTATGAGGGAGTGGAGGGTTGGGTGGCAAGTAGTTGGAGTAGTTTGGAATCATTTGAGGAGGAGCTGACGACAGAGCTGGCGGCGCTGACAGTTGTACGAACGGTTCCGACACTTTGCATGAGGTTGTGGATGAGCCGGATGCTGTGGGAGAGGACGACTTCGGCGAGCTGCCCAAGATCTTCTTGATGCCCTTTGTAGTTCTCCGGTCCACTATAGAAAACTGACATACTATGCCCTTCTTCTTGCACAACTCACAGGGAGCTTTGCCTATACATTTGTATTTTCTCTTTTTGCAGTAGTCACAGGCCTGGGTGACCTTCTTCCTCCTTTCGGTGGGAAACAGGACGATTTTACGGTCTTCCATGATGAGAACTTTAGCGAAGGAAGTCGTATATATTTACTCTTTGAGTTGGGAGGTTGGGTTAGACAGGGGAATTAACAAGGAAGGAATGTGGTGAGGGTGATAACGGAGGATGGGTTTAGGCGGGGGCCGTCAATGGGACGGGTCTAGTAGGCAGGAGGAACGCTCAGGGAGATACTGGTAGCAGGTGTAGAAAAACGGCCCGTAAAAAGAGTAGTCGAAACCCACGGTCAACTCAACAGTTTTGGTGATATGATAGGAAGTGTTAAGCGATATTATCGGGTCGCGGCTGAAAGTCCAAAAGTCCAAATTTTGCTAGGAAGCACTAGACAAACACGAACTAATGCACCAATGAGGCAAGTCAGATTTGCACCGGAGACAGGATGGAAAAAGGAATAAGGCGCTAATGGTGGGGCGACGGATAAATCACTAGGAGGCAGTTTGTGGAGGTAGTTGTCGAGGAATGCAGTGGCACTACAAATGAGCCACCTCGAAGCCCCAAAAAGTGTGAACACTACAGCACTACACAAAAACGATGATGGGTAGGGAAGTTGGCAGGGATATTGGTGGGCGCCCCGCCAGCGGACCCGGAACCACTGGCAGGTTTTATTGTGGTGCAGAGGTAGCGATCGCCATAATGGGTGGGGGGAAACAGGGTGTGAAATTGCGGGCCCAGGCAATGGCTACCGAATCATGGCAAGGAATACCGACGGGTAGGGGCCACGTCAGCGCCGGAGATTCAAATTCTAAAGTTTAAGGTTGTGCGGCGTTCCAACGGGATTGCCTTACCGTGCCAGCTTGTGGGCTGATAGAATGGGCCAAGGCGATATTGGAGATACCACCGACGGTTGGCGGACCCTGAGAAATTCTTCGCATGCGGTATGCGGAATAGTAGCCCGCGTCTGGGGCCATCACCGATTCTTGCGCCAATAACGGCTTTTTTTTTTCAAGAATAAATCTGGGTCCGGATATCGCCAAGTTTTACTGTGGTGCTATATCCTAACGTGGTAACCCTACCGACCCGCGGTTGTATATGCCGCAATGTTTATTGGCCATTGGGGGCCCTACAGCAATGATGGCCCGAGCGATGTCTTGCTGCTACTCGCAGAACAAAGATGGTGCGGCTACTTCGAAACCTTAGGGGCCTTGACTCTGCCTGTGAGTTAATCTTGTACGCACTTAAGGGCCATTTTTCGAAGGTCAATTATTGGCGGTACGGTTCCTGCGGCTGCGTGCACCAACGTTAGAGTCGCTGTATCGCATACATGCGGTCGGGGCCTGTTGGCTTTTTCCGCTGTCCCTACGTTGGTTGCCCTTGTGGTTGGCTGTTTCATTGTGGCCCCACGCCACTGATTTACCATCTCCAGCAGCATGTTTCCGCCCTAATATTTGTCCTTTAGTTAGTAGTAGCCTCCTGGTGGTATTTTTTGGTGGCACCATTGTCCGTATGCGCTGACCCTACAAAACAAACCTGGCTAAAAATTTAATTGCTCACCTGGGCCCGGGATACGAAAGGGTCCAGTTCTAGTTTCAGATACCCCAACTTGTCATATGTAAAACTGCCAGGTGTCCTCGAATTCCACTCATGGAATTGGATTTATTCCCGTGCCCAAGTGCTTCCCTTGGATATGTTTTTCACATTCGTCTCTACAACCCATTTCGTAATTACTTCGCTATGTGCCCATACCGATGAAATGCAACGCGGTACCGCCATTGCCGAATACTGCGGGTTCCCGCTTAAACCGCCCTTAGAGCGGAATTCAACGCTACCCTCAATGCCACAATTCCGTCGCTTTATACCCCAACTTTTTCTTTTCCTTGTGGTATCCGCATTTTCTGGCGCCGCATCTGTCACCAAGTAAAATTTTTTGGGGTCGTTTTGAAGCAGAGTGTGTCCCACCACTGCAATGGGAACCACCATGGTGGGGTCCCATTATCTGTCCCCCCAGCACGTCTTGGCAGACACCTACGTTCTTCCATATGATGGGAATCTGCTTCATGTGATGCAACCCTGTTTGCGTTATGCACTAATCCTTTCCTATACTTTGCTATGGAAGTCCTCTTATGACGTTACCGACCATGCTGCTACCACAATAGCCACAAAATAGCTACCAACCCCGTATATGCATCCCTCGGTCGTCGGATCGTTGTCCCCTTAATAAAATATTCACTTTTTCTTCACCAGTGCTCAAAAGTCAAATGTAATTTTCCGAAACTAGCCTTTCAGGTTGACTCCTAGTCATGTTACAGAGGTTCTGTGCAGGAATTACTCCTAGACAATACTAAAGATTTTCAATACCACATGAGCGTAAAATACCACATTCAACCCATACAAACATACCTCACACATAGTACCCTACAACCATTTTTACATAAATGTTGCGATAATAAACTACTACCATGTAATGTTCACACATGTGATGCAACCTCAAATAATAGGGAGCTCGCAGGATAACTCCGGTGCATGATATGTGGGGCCAGATATTATTCTCAGAGAACAGTAGTAGTGCGATAGTGGCTACGACTGAGATCAACTAGTGTAGCCAATATGCGTGATTTACACCATAGGAATGGGATCTAAATATTTTAGCTTTTGGATTGCTCAACAAAGAAATTTTGGGGGATGTCGACGCTAATTTGTAGGGACATTTCCAGTCGAGACGGATTGTTCATTTGGATATATTTTTCATATTCACCAGACTATGTGATCTAAAAAATAGACACGACTCACGGCTCAGTAGTCGTGTGGCATACCGCCACAAGCTCCCCTGTTCTGTGTCGACCCAACAAAGCTAGGTTGGCAGCCGTTTAGCCTCAAGAAGGAATGTGTTTTAAATTGGCAAAATAATATTTATCCATCCAAACTCTCAAAATTCTTCAATTTGTACAAGAATTAGCGTGATCAGACTCTCATTGGTTATTTGAATACCACTTGTAAACCATTTGGATCTGTAACCCGGAGGGTGTGCCAGGTAATATTGATTCGATTTATAATCATTTACTAGGTTTTAAGTACATAATTCAGTTGTCCCACTGATTTTGGACATCGGTTAAGGTATAAAGGTTAAGATTTGTAGCTATCGCAGTACGTTGATTAAAATAACTATTCCTGGTCTATGTCTGGTCAGAGGAATACTATTGCATATCGAATTCAGCTATAACCAGACGGAGCTAAGCTTTCTTTGCACGTTTTCCATTTTCTCACTAGGCCCAGCGCTTCGGAATGTGCCTTCACTCTGGCGAATTCCTTAGTTCTCTCTAAATTGTACTACCATATTCTATAACCAGCTGATTACTTATGGTCTCCATCAATTTGATACATAATGACCACCTCCTTCAAAACGGAGACATTAATCGAAGGATTTTTCACGTTCAAATTGGCTCTACAGAACCGTGGGAAGAATTGTTCTGATAGAAGGTACAATTTTGGGTTCATAGCCCACTCTCTATCGCAAAATTGTAGATAATACTTTTCTATAAATTTGGTAGACTGGCACCAAATGCTCCATTTATCAAATTCTCTCTATGAAAAGCAGTCGGTTTGTTTTTGCAAAAGTTTTGACTACCTTGAATACAAACAGACACCTCCATGTCCTCGCCTCTTATAGGCGGATACTTCCTATGCCCCCTTAGCTTAGTGGTAGAGCGTTGCACTTGTAATGCAAAGGTCGCTAGTTCAATTCTGGCAGAGGGCATTTTGTTTTTTTGCCCTCGAGCAATTTCGTCCATAACACAATTGCGTGGAGAACTCCCACTCCCCGTAACAAGGTTAAAGGCGCAACTTAAAACCCTTATTTCTGTCGGCCAGTGAACACAGACGAAACGTCGCGTTTGGATGTCGGATGGCCCCAGAATGTCGCACAGCGATCAGGCACCCTATGCAGGCCCCTTGCCACTAAACAAATCATTCATACCATCTTCCTTAGATCGTAGGTATGAAACAACTATTGGGAAAACCGCCCTTGATCAGAGGTTTAATAATGCGTCCTACACGCAGTATATATCCCTGTCTTTTCCGAGGACCCTCGGTATTCATTCGAAGGAATGCCTTTACGGGGATGGGGCTCTCCAAAGAGTTCTCCATGTTAATCCCTAGAAAGCCCGATATGTTTCACAAGGGTCTCAACGTGTCCCGACCCATGGAGTTCCATCGCAAGTTTGGGTTTGCCAAGATCTTTACCAGAGCTGTCAAGTTGCCGGCGTATATCGGTGGAACGGTAGCGGCCGGAGGCTCATATGTTGCCTATAAAGTGGAGCAAGCCTCATCGTATACCACTGATAAGTTAAGTGCATTGAAGGACTTCACTGATGGCTTTTTTGACAAGACAGGCGACTTCTTCAAAGGTATGAGTGCCTCTGATGGAGGTGGTGGGGATGGCAGTGGTGGTGGTAACGGAGATACAGCTACCGCAGTGGGAGCTACAGCAGCGGCCGTGGGCCTTGCTCCAGAAGAGGAGTCTGAAGAGTTTGATGAAGATGAAGAGACCTTAATAGATCAAGATGACGAGAATGACGACTTGGAAAATGATGAAACTGACGATGAAATGATGAACTTGACGAGGCAGATGATTGATATCAGAAACTTGCTCTCAACTATTGACCATGACACAATAAAGCTCCCATCTATCGTGGTTGTAGGATCCCAATCCAGTGGTAAGTCTTCCGTGTTGGAATCAATTGTGGGCCAAGAATTCTTACCAAAGGGATCTAATATGGTCACTAGAAGACCAATCGAATTAACCTTGATTAATACCCCAGATTCTGCAGCTGATGTGGCTGAGTTTCCCGCATTGAAAATGCATAATCTTACTGATTTCCAACAAGTGCAGAAGATCTTGTTCGATTTGAACATGGCCGTTCCGGAGCACGAATCTGTATCTAATGATCCTATCCAATTGACAGTCAGATCGCCAAGAGTGCCTGATTTATCTTTGGTAGATTTACCTGGCTACATTCAAGTGGAAGCAGCGGATCAGCCATTGGAATTGAAACAAAAAATCAGGAAATTGTGTGACAAATATTTGGAGGCTCCAAACATCATTTTAGCAATTTCGGCCGCTGATGTAGATCTTGCCAACTCCTCCGCTTTGCGGGCATCGAGAAATTCTGACCCTAGAGGTGAAAGGACCATTGGTGTTGTTACTAAGATGGATTTGGTCAGTCCTGAACAGGCGACTGCTATCTTAACAAATAGGAAATATCCTCTTAGGATGGGGTATGTGGGTGTTATCACCAGGGCCCCTTCTCCAGCCAAGAGTGGAGGGAGTCTTTTCTCAAGGAAATCCATATCAGGCTATCAGGCCTATGTTGCCCAACAAAACTTTGAGCATACTTACTTCAAAGAAAACAAGGAGGGATTCCATGGTACCATCACAGGAACAAGGAATTTAAAGAAAAAGTTAATGAAAGTACTTGAAAAGTCTATGGCAGCTTCATTGAGACCTACTCACTTAGCAATTCAACAGGAATTGGAAGAAACTTCATATCAGTTCAAGGTTGAATTCAACGACAGACCTTTGACACCCCAAACTTACTTGGCAAATAATATCGATGCATTGAAATTAGCTACAAAAGAGCTAAGTCATAATTTCTCTCGTACTGAGTTGAAGTCCCTAATCAAAAATGAGTTGGACCAGAAAGTATTAACTTTATTAGCTGAGAGATATTGGAACAAGCCTGTATCTATGGGTCAAGCAAACACCATAATAGAACCGGATTTACGTGAATTATCCCAAATATCGAATATCGATGACGATGTTTACTGGCACAAGAAATTAGATTTGACGACTAGTTCATTGACCAAATTAGGAGTCGGTAGATTATCCACAAGTTTAGTAACCAATGCTTTGATAACTGAAGTGGAAAACCTCGTGGATATAACACAATTGGTGAATCATCCTATGGCGAAAGCAGCTGTCAAGGACGCGGCTAAATCTGTTTTGGGGGCTAAGTATTATTCCACTGCTGATCAGGTTGAAAACTCCATCAA
Organism: Suhomyces bolitotheri; assembly: GCA_030568555.1. Lineage (NCBI taxonomy): Eukaryota > Fungi > Ascomycota > Pichiomycetes > Serinales > Debaryomycetaceae > Suhomyces > Suhomyces bolitotheri. The sequence goes on from JAJMGH010000007.1 coordinate 432,870, forward strand.
ACCGTATAAATATGAAATTGAAATCGAGGATAGAGAATGGCAAACAAGTAAAGAGAATTCCGTGAAATTGCTCAAAGAAGAATTGAGACAAGCTGATGAGGTCTACAATAATCTTAAGAAACAGATTGGTGGTAGAAAATTACTGCAGGTAATGACATACTTGGAGAAATTGAATGAACAGCAAGCATGGGATGTTGATTTGAATTCCAAAGAAGCACTTGGGTTCTCTCCTCAGTTAATTCAAAGAGGGAAAGAAGGGATCTTTTTGAAGGACAGAATTTCATTGTTGAAAATGAGATACCAATTCGTGAAAAATTCTAAGAAATGCAAAAAGAAAGAAAACAAGTACCAATGCCCTGAAATATTTTTGGATGCCGTGGCATCAAAAATTGCAGCAACATCTATCTTGTTCTTAAATGTTGAATTATTGAGTGATTTCTATTACAACTTCCCAAGAGAGCTTGATATCAAATTCTTTAACAATTTGACGAAAGAAGAAATTGAAAGATTTGCAAAAGAAGATCCTAAGATCAAGGTACATATTGAATTACAAGAGAGAAAGGACCTTTTAGAAAGTGCTTTGAGTAAGATTGAAAGTGTTCTCGCGATCCAACGTTCGAAGATCAACAAAACTCCAGAGGAGCCTGCAAGAAAGTTAACCTTTGGCTGGGGCTCGTAAGGAAGATTAACCAAGGTTGTTGACTATCATGTATAAATTTAATAAATCTTTAACCCTGTGAATAGCCCTTCTAATACCGAATATACATTATTTTAGTATGCTCAAATTTTATATTGTTGTCCTATATGCACCATAAAGCTTACTTTATAACCTTTATAATTCTATCAAATAATGTTTCAATTTGCACCCCATCAATGTTTTCAAAGATAGGTTGGAAAGTGTTGAGATCAAGACTTCTACTGAATTCTGCATCGTCCACCAGTTTAGTATGTCCGTTGAGGCCACTGGCCTTGACCAGAACATTCCTATTATTTATGACATCAGCCGTTGCTTGTGCGTTGATCAACATATTGTTCATATCAGTAGACAAATTGAACTGTTCATCTTCAGCTTCAGCTTCAGCAACACTCGAAGGTTGAATGATTCCAGCTCTCGAGTTCAAGTCGACGAAAATGAAAGTGGAATTAAACGTCCTCACAGCAGCAATACCTTCATTATGAGTAGATACATGGATTGGCTTGATTTGATTTGGCTTGAAAATTAATACCTTGGACTTAATTTTAAATTCCGGGTCCGTGTTATAATAGTTAAGTGCCAAACACACCAACTTGCTGACTGGATCGATAGCTACTAAATTTTTACCACCGCTAGTGGTATTAACTTTAGCATTCAATTCATTCATCTTCCCAGTCAAGAGGTTAAATGAACAGAGTCTTGTCTTGGATAAGACAATAAGATCATTCTCCAAAATTGACAAAGATCTGATAGGAGATCCGGAGATGGCAGGAATATTGAAATTCACCGGCTCGAACGTTTGCACGTTAATGGCAGTGATGGTGGATTCATGACCAACAACAATTAACGAACCGTCTTCAGACCAGCAAATATCGATAGAGCTTGAAGCCAAAGAGCCACCAAATTTGGATTTTCTTAAGGTCCATGAGGTTTGTGTCTGTCTCTCGGCCTTTGCCGTATATTCTTTGGTGGTCTTAGGTCTCCATAATCTTAACGAACCTTTGTTATCCACTGTCACAAATGCCTGACCATTGTAATATGAAACTGGAGATTGTAAAATTGAGATTATTGGGTTCGAGCCATGTGGATCGACTATTTTGGTTGCCAATTCCCAGCTTCCAGTAGAAGTGGTCTTGGAGGATGATGCAATCTTATTTTCCTGGTACTTCCAGAACTTCAACGCATATTGCTTGTCGCCTTGGGACAATAAATTATCAAAATCCGAAGTCAACATGCTATCAAAAGTACACATCCACTCTCCATCAGTTGTAAAGGCAAGACTGGAAATTTCAGGGTCTGCCAATTTTGTTTCTGACTTGACCTTACCAGTCGAAACTGTGGAGGCAGCATTTTGAATAAAACTTTGTTCATTTTTCACCAAGTCATAGGCTTGGATACTCGAACCGCTTGGGAAATACAAGTTTTTGGTTTTAGGGTGGACTTCAAATGTGGTAGAGTAATCGTATCTGAGTTTCGACACATCAAATTGCGTTTTGCAAAACTTCTTTTTGGACTTCGCCAATGTAGATTTCAATGGATTGGCAAATCTGGGTCTGATGCTATTGACGGATAATCTAGAAACCAAATCCACTGCCGACAAGATCAACACTTCGTAGGTATTTTCTGATTCGTCCTCGTTTCCGGCCACCTTTAAGAGAAGCTCATAGTAGTCCTGTTTGGCTGGGTCGATGGAGATTTTATCTATCGTCCCGTTCAATCTGGGCAAAAATTGAGTTTTTTCTGTTTCCAATTGCCAGAAAACCAACACTCTTTCCAACCCTCCTGATAACAAGTATGCGTTGTCGGCAGTGAAGTGCAAAGACTTCACCTGGTCGTTGTGCCACTTGAAAAGACGCTGGGGCTTGTCCACTACCAATCCGCCATATAAGACCTGGATGGTTCCACTAGCAGTACCAAGAGCTATCACAGAGTCGTTAGACACTGCCACGGCCGTGACGGGGGCCTTGTAAGGAAACTTTATGTGCTCAGTGGATAAGTTGATAGATGCAAGATCCGAGGAATCTCCGGCCAAAACCTCGAAGTTCACGAGTATAATCTCGTGGTCGTCGGTGATAAACGCAATCTTGGATGTGTCGAGTGAAATGGCGTATCTGGTGACGTTTTCTACCTCCTTCAATGGGGTGATTTCGAGGGAATTACGGTCGATCTTGTGAATTGTCCGGTTCTGGCCTGCTCCCTTCTTATCCTTCTTACCGTTAATGGTATAGAATGTGTCTTGAGTAACTTGGAGTACGCTAAGACAAGGAGAGTCCACTTCCAAGTCAAGCTTGCCAACAATAGGCACGGTCAATTTGTCTTTCCAGTTGACCATTAGCACCTCACCATGACTCTTAAACAAAAGAACCTGGTGTGGGTGTGTTCTGTCGAGAACAAAGTCCACCACATCGGTGGCATCACATTCAACTGTCCTGATACATTGACGGGTAGAAATAAAGTACACTCGGATCTGGTGGGATAGAAGCACAAGGGCATGGCGACCGTCGGAAGAAAAGACAGTAGCAGCCGCGCGTGCTGATGGAAGGAACTGCGGCTTGCCTCCTGACACCAAGGACGTGGACCAGTCTGTAGATCCGCTCATGGTTGGTGATGGTTTGTGGCAGCCCCAAAAGTTTTCAAGATGAGATGCACTTCGATCACGTGACTGGCCTCCTCAGTTTTTCTATCAACGCACATCATCGCTGAAAACTTTGATTACCTATCGCCGCCATCATGATCATTCCAATCCGTTGTTTTTCCTGTGGTAAAGTTGTGGGTGACAAGTGGGAGGCCTACTTGGAGCTTTTGCAAGATGAATCCATGACCGAAGGAGATGCTTTGGATGCGTTGAAGTTGCAGAGATACTGCTGCAGAAGAATGGTGTTGACCCATGTTGACTTGATTGAGAAGTTCTTGAGATACAACCCGTTGGAGAAGAAGGAAATCAGCTAGAGCTGTTGTTTTCGAAGATGTGGACCGAGGAAGGGGCGGTTTACCCTGATGAGGCCCCCTGTGATGACTAGTACCGTGGGGCTAGACCCCCGAAGTGTTGCTGACTACGATGGCAACCCATGGAATGCAATCACGGACCAATGCTGGTTGTTGCTTAGTGCATACCGTAGGCATTATTTTGTATTTTAGCTAATAAACATAGAAAGAAATCTCGTAGAGTGCCTCCGGTCGACTACTGAACGAGTGTACTAGTTCTGTGAGACTGTCAAGAGCAAGTCCAACGCTATCCTTTGCTATATAGTCTACTGTTCGAATATTTATCGCTCAGTTAGTGGACATGGTGAATGGCTTGCTGGTTTTTATGGGGAAATGAGAAAGTCAGCGTTACAGCTTATTCGAATTGAAAATTCCAGAAAATTTGGAAAATGGCTAATAAATATTCCTAAATTGATTTTTAGGTAAATCAAATGTTCACACGCTTCACCTACCTGAAAATCTCCATGACTACGGTCGTTATCCAATTTGGCCCGATTGTCTTAATATTGTCTGGATTTGGGTAAGTTGTGGTTATCAACCATTTATTGGAGAGGCAATGGTTTTTTAGGGCCAGTTTAGACGAAAAATAATACGACAACTGCCTGTCACCAGGACTGAGGCGGCGGTGACGGTTTGTCAATTTGCGTACAGGTTTGTATCCAACAAGTTAAATTGCAGTGCTATAGAACAACGACGCGCTATCAACTTCTACAATAAGCACATAACGCGCAATTATGTTGCGCGCAGTGCAATTTGGTCAAAAGGTCTACTATTCGGCATTTACCTAAAAGAAACTTCGGAACTTGCTTATTCAGCATCTGCAGTGTCTACTGCCTGTACATACTCATAGAAGAACGCATGGAGATGTAAGTGGGCATCAAACAAAATCTTCTCGTCCACACTATGAATATTTCCTTCGCCGAGAACGTCAAAGTAGAAAGGTGAGGCTCTGTAGATGTTCTTGGTCAAGTTCCAGTAATATCTGGTGTCGGTGTTACCAGTCATAATTGCGGGAGCAGTGACAATAGGGTGAGGATATTCAGGGAATACCAATCCTTCGAAAACGTGTCTAACGACTCCAGCAAAATACTGGTACACTTTACCGGTAGTTGGTGTCAATGGGGCCACATCCAAAGGAGGCGAAAACACGTCGACATGGATCAGGCCCTTGGAATTTTCCGGCTTGTAAATCGTTTCGCCATAAGCCTTTACTGTCAAACTGTGTTTTTTAGCGAGACCAATTGTTCTTGAAGCAAAGTGAGCTTTCACTTTTTCGACGTTGGATTCAATAGCCACTCTGTGGTTGACCACAACGGAAGCAAACTCAGGTAAAGCATTGGCCTTTTCACCTCCACGAATAATGTCGAGGGCTTGAGTGGTCCTAATTAAAGAATGGGTCATAGGACTCCGCTCGAGAGCCTTGATTATTTTAGAATTGGCAACTTTGTTGTAGGCAGCCTGAAGAATAGCTCTCTTTGAGAGCTTTCCCACCTTCTTCTTAGGGTCATGAACTGCCATACATTGTAAGTAAGACATGGTTGGATTTTCCTCGGTAAAAATGGACTCGTAAGGATCGTTTTCAATAATGTACCCAAGTTCAGAAGCAATACCAATAGAGGTATGGTCAGGAGGGATAGAGGAATGGCCACCTTTAGTCTTAATTTGGACCTCAATGTCCAAGTATCCCTTTTCACCAACAGCTGGGACTGCAACCAAGGTGTCAGTAAGAGCATCCAACATCAAACCTGGACCCTCATCGATAATAGCATACATGGAATCATGACCATACACTTTTTCCAAGTAAGCGGCAATGAAACTTGCACCGACTCTTCCAGAAGCTTCTTCGTCAAATCCGAATGCTGCAATAATTGGTCTCTTTGGTTCATATCCCTTTTGTAAGAGCAATTCCAAAGTTTCCAAAATGGCAATAACCACATTCTTACAGTCTACCGAACCTCTACCATAAAGGTAAGAACCATCGTAGTGGGCTTCCAGAGGTGGATATGTCCAGTCACCAATGGTGTCTTCTTGGACTGGTACCGTGTCGAGATGGGCCGTTAACATGAGAGGCTTGAGTTTTTGTGAGCCCTTCCAGTGGTACACAAGACCATAGGTATTGACCTTTTGGATATCAAGCGATTGGTACACCAATGGGAACGTCTTCTCAAGGTAATCATGGATCTTCTGGAACTTGGCCCAGGTTTCAGGAGATTCATCCACTTGAGGTTGGTTATCCACAATCGAGGTGTCAATTTTCACGGCGCCTTGGAGTCTCTTCACACTGTCCTTACGGTACTTCTCATCGTTAAGAATTGCCAATACTGTGGCATTGTCTTTATGGAAAGACTTGGGGGCAATTGGCTCATAAAGTGGGCACACATCGCTGTTGGTAGGGGCTAGGGCAATTTTCAAGTATCCCCAGATGTTGGTGGTAGCAAAGAGAAGAACGAGAACCACCAATGCGGTGATGGCGCTGAACAAGGTTACCTTCTTACGGTGAGCCGCTGGGTCCGAAGGGTCTAAAGGAAGTCCAATCATGTCTGCAGAAGAGTGGAAAATAGAGAGATGTTCAGGTACTTTAAATCCCGTTCCGCTCCCTGAAGGTTGCTCGGGATTATGTGGAGATACGGGCTTATCCGGGGACTCACGTGAGGTGGCGGGGGGACAGGGATCAATAGGCCAATTGTGGAGACAGGCACGGCTCTGAGGAGAAGTGTTATCTTTGGGTCCGAAGACAATAGGTGTAGCGGAACCAGAGTAGCGGCACCAACGACGTGCCTCCTCGGCGTACGGAGCATTTGGGTGGGGAGGACTGCCGACATATCATTGCCTCATTGGGCATTTATTTCCGGAGGTTGGCTGCGAATGCTCCAATTGCGCTCTCTATCTCCAATTGCGCGGTTCTCTAGTTATTTCATACCATGGCATCCGCATAAAACATCGGCACTAAGTCGCCAGTCATCGCCGAGGCCCTGTCAAATCATTATAGCCAAATCACTTCGGGTACTTTATTGCAACCAAGGAATTGGCAAATGTCGAAGGGGGAGGCTTAAGTCAAATGAACAGAGGCTCTCTGAACACTGAACACGGATACTGAGTCAGCGTCAATTATCATGTCACCCCTCCTATCTAGTTGAGTACTATTTTAGACACCTCCTTCTATGGTGGGTTCCCCATTGAGACACCACATGTCCAAATCGGGGTGGGCGGTCCCCAATTATCTGGCCACTCATTCCCAAGACCTCCTTGACTAATTTAACCAAATGTTGCAATTAGACGATATTTTAGAAGTAGTAGCGATATCCATGTACTTCATTTGTCTCGATTGGACATTAACAGCCCACGCCTGCAATCAGTTGCATTACAAGGCATTGCATTTGGAGCAAATCAAAGTCTGAATGTGCTGTTACTAAATAATGCCGTTTCGCTATCACCGAGAAAAATAAACCCGAGCAGCGAACATTGTTATCATTTCACTTCGCTCGTCTAAGTAACAAGCTTGCAGGAACGACAATATGAAACATGAGCGTTTTCTTTTCTCCGTATAACAAAAAAAAAAAAACCCTTAGACGATCTAGTAAATGTTTGAAACACTGGGGTATTCGCGAAAAATTCTGTAGCTTGTTGCGAATCACGCATACTGATGGTGAATTGCATCGACTGTACTTGGCCCGGTCTGATTGGCTTGTTTTGGGACCCTAGAAGCTGGGCATTGGCCAGTTTGTACGGACAAGATATTTTTCGGGTCATTTTTCTCTGCCTTTAGTCACGGCATTCCATACTGGGGCTTAACTGGCCCGAAGGCTTGTTATGTTGAAATTCACGTGTAGGGAAAAGTAGGCGCAGAGGTGCTTTCTGTGACGCAAGATGTTACATTTTCCATCAAACTTCCTCGAGAATACGCACACGAGGTGCACACCGACATCGATTGAGGCTTCCGGAAGCTGGTGGTTGGGACAGCAATGTTGTACAAGGCCGCAATCTTACCATGGTAGATCGATCGGTGACACCATTGGTACCGTCACCGGTGTCTTCTCCTTCAATGCCATCCAATCATTCTTGTCTCTCACCATGCTTAGCCCTGACACATTGACGCGGTTCATAACCGAACCGACCGCGCATCGCTTCTGCACCTATTGTACCTGAACCACGCCTAAGGGGGTGTTTGTATTTACATTTGATGGTGCGACAACGCGACGAGACCTCCTAGTATATAACCTGTCACCAACCGCCGTAGTTAAGTTTTTTTTGATCTTTACCAAACAGCTTCTGCTAGCACCTTTGCGTATCTAATCGCGTCCACTCATTTCCCGCCAGCTGAATCCCTTCGTTTGTCCCATTCCAATGCGTTTCACATCAATTGCAACCATTTTTGCCCTTTCTGGTGCTGCCATGGCTGTGCCATTCAAGAGGTACGACAACAGCTCTGAACCAACCCCTTCGGCGGCCGCTGGTGCTCAAGGTCCTGTGTTGTCCTCGTCATTTGCCCAAGTCAACGGCGCCTCGTCGGCACAGGCTGTTGCCCAGGCCGATGACACCACCATCACCTCCACCATCACCTCTGTTATCACCATCACCGAAGACTCTACCGCCATTGTCACCACCTCCACGGGTACCACCACCGAAACTTCGGCCGCTGCCAGTGCCGCTGCAACTGCTGCTGCTGCCAGTACCGCCAACGAGGCTGGTGCTTCAAGTGCTGCTGCTTCTAACGACGTGTGTGTTCCTTCTACTGTCACTGTCACTGTCACTGCCACCCCATCGGCTTCTGCTACCAACGACGACATCACCTCTACCATCACCATGTACTCGACTGTCACTACCTCATACCCTGTGACCGCCCAGTTCACCAACGCCGACTCCACCACCACCCTTACTTCGTACGTGCAAGTCACCTCTACTCTTCCTTACACCACCGAGACTACTATCCACAAGGCTTCTGCCTCTAGTGGAGCTGCTGCCTCCTCTTCTGCTCCAGCCTCCGCTGCTGCCGCCGCCGGTGCCTCTGCTGCTTCCTCCGCTGCCCCAGCCCCTACTTCTGCTCCTCAGAACAACGCCACCGCCCCAAGCAATGGTACTGTGTACTCAGCTGCTGGTGTTCCTGCCTCTCTCCACTCCTCCGAAGCTGACCTCGCCAAGAGAGTCGTGACTTCCGGTTTCTTCCACTTGTTCTAGGGTATTTATGTACAACGGTATTTAGACGTAATTTACGCTAATTTGGCTCTCTGTAATATTTCAGCACCACCACCATCACCACGTCCTACGCCAATTACTGCAAAATGTGTCGATCCCGATTACCTAAGCAAATAATATATATCTTCCTGCACACAACCCAGACGCGATTACCGCGTCCGCCCAGGTTCTACTTAACATAAACATCCCTGTTCAAAACACTCAACATCTCGTTTGGCCCTGATGACATCTCCATTGAAAGGCGGTGCCCACCAGCCCCGTGACGACTCGTTTTCCCCTGTCAAATTACCTTTGTCCTCCACCCCGGCAACCACATTGGGTGCTCCCCAACGAGTATCTCCAAGAAGCCCCGGCAACATGGTGGTCCATCCCCATGGATTGACAGCCAAACACAACGCCTCCATCGGCAACAGAAGGAACACCATCCACGCAACACACAGGCGATCACTTGTGGACACGCCATTGACGGTGCTGCCCTCAGCGTCGGCGGCCAACGCCCGTGATTCCATCGATGGAGCTCCCATTCCCCATCCCAAGTACCCGCTCACCCTGCCACGGGCCAATAGCAAGAAGTTCAATCTCGAGAGCATCAAAAGATCGAAAATCAGATTGGATTCCAAGTTTGGTGCAGGTTCTCTTGATGAAAAGGAGAACCACCCACTCGATCTCTCCCCGGAAAAGGACGAATCGGAAGATCAGATCAGCTCTCCCATCAAGAGAAACAGAACCGGAGCAGGCAATCCTCGCAAGATCGCGAAAGTGGTTACCAGTGCTGAAAATGTGGCCAACTCCTCAGATCATCTGATCCAGATCAATGAAGTATTCTATAAGGAAGACTTGGTGGCCCAATTGAACACCACCAAAGCTTCTCCAGCAAACCAATCCCCCAGAGTGACCCTAGACCATGGTTCTGCCCCGCTCACTACTTCTGCGGCCGTTCCAACTGTTATTGATAATGATAGCGATAGTGATCCTGATGATTATGGAAGAATAGAAAATACCATTAGTCAAACTTTGATTCCTAACACTTCTACTAATTTCAATAACACTCAACTCTCAAAGATTATAAAATTGGACTCGAAACTCGACGAATACATTACTCCACAGCGTCCTACAGAACCGGTCGCAAAAAGCCCTGAAACTAATCAGCAGGTTAGAATTAATGAAAATATCATTCTAGATGAAGAATTTGATGACGATTCAGGGGTCATCGATAAATCAGATACAAAGGATGCCACTAGTCCCCTCAAGAATCTTAAGAAGAGCGCCAGTGATAAACAGCGAATGAATACGATTCGAATCCCTGAGGAGGATAAGGACGAGGACATTCTCGGCGATGAAAGACTTGAGAATGAGCCTACCATCAACTTTCTCATGTCCCCTAATTCCAAACCTGTATTTTCGTTGGATCAAGTAAAGAGAATGCAAAACGAAGATCAAGAAAGTATCAATAACTTCAGAGAAAAATTGAGGTCAAAAGAAGACTCGCTTGTTCAAGTAAGAAAAGAATTGACTGCCGCTTTGGCCAACTTGTCGCTGAAGGAAAAGACAATTGACGAATTGAATGGATTCAAACAATCCCTGGAGAGAAATATTGAATTCATCTCGATTCAATTAAGACATAATGAGCGGGAATTGGCATCACTTACGAAGAACTTTAAGATTAAGGAAAGTGCTGTTAACAATTTGAAAACGAAGTTAGATGCAATCAAGTTACAGAAGAAAGAAGCTGAGAAGCTCATCGGCGAGCTTACTAAACAGGTTAATGATCTAACATCTTCCAATATCGATACAACCTACAAAGTAGATACTTTGACGGCAGAAAAGGAAAAATTGGTGAAGACTCAACAGGAGTTGGAACGCGCAAACAAAGAGTTGATCTCCGAGATCGAAAACCTTAAAGATATAAATTCTAAACAGGAAGAGTTATTAAAGGAACTTGATAATTTAGAGCATTTGGCTAACGAGAAGATATTCAGTCTTGAGAAGAAGATTCAAGACCACACACAGGAGATCGAAGAAAGAACTCTCAAATTCAAAGAAGAGAAGGCTGATTTGATCAAGGCCCATGAAAGAAAAGAACAAGAGCTCGAATTGCAGTATACGAATAATAAAAATCAATTACGGGAGATTTCGGAGGAATTGGAAGAAACTAAAGTCTCAAATAATGAATTAACCACTAGGATATCCAGCTTGGAGTCGGAAATCGAGAGACTTGAGAACAGACAATCGGATAAAGTAATTGAGTTGCAAAAAACACTTGACGAAAAGGAGTCGATTATTACTGAAGACGTGGCCAAGCTCAACGAATTGGTCGAAGCCATTGAAAAGAAGAAAAAGACCTACGAAAACATAATATCGCAATACAAGGAGGAAATTGAATCTTTGAAACAGGAGTCCAGTCAAGAGAAAGAAATGAGAAAAGAGGTTGAATTTTTGCAGAGCCAAGTGAAATACCAAGAGGTAGAATCGCAGAAAAAGATCGATGAAGTGGCAGCATACCTCCACAAGCAATATGCCGAAAAGCACACGCGTAAATTGGGCGAAGTGAGAGACCAATACGAAAAGGAATTGTCCAGTGCTAGCACTGAAAAGAAAAACTTATTGCGGGAAGTAGATCTGTTAAAGAGAAAGTTGAACCGGACTTTGGAGGAGAACCAAAAAATGACAGAATTTATTCACGTACACAAGTTGAAATACCCAACCACTAAACTCACATCGTCTGAAGGTAGCCCCAAGCGGAGACGCGGATCAAGATATTAGTCTTAGCTACGTTGTATAGGAATTTAATACAGAATTACCCTGGAACAAAGGTAGTCGATGGTATAAACACGCACCTACCATGTGTCACGTGCACACACCTTTCGCACCTATTTCGTTGCCATCTAAAATGACCAATGTGATTAATAAGGGATCCCAATCAATCATATCCCCCAATTAAGTATCATCATCCTTGTATATACTTAGTCAACATGTCCAGCAGAGAGGTCGTCAAATTATACGAAACTGTCATCGAAGAAGTCATCTCGGACTCCAGACAGGACTTTGAAAACAACGGCATTGACGAGTCGACATTACAAGACTTGAGAAGGATATGGTGTGAAAAGTTATCGCAATCACAGGTGGCGAAGTTCTCATGGGATGAGGAGGATACGTACGACGGAGCGGGGAGTCTTGCTGCTCACGCCAGAGGGTTGGCAGCTGCGTCCAGGCTTCCTTTGACCAATACGTTGAAGCAATCAGGATTGGAACATAGTATTGGTGGCAGCAACGGGCTTGAGCTTCCAAACGTGGGTAATGGAGCATTGTCGTACAGTGCGGTAGCGACCGGAACCAACAGCATTGGTATTGAGCTTCCACATATACAGAGTGACGAGGATGACCAGGGAACCGGTTTGATGTTGCCCAATATTAACCAAGCAGACGGGACGTTTGAGATGACTATAGAGACTGACGATGCTCAAAAATTCATAAAGTCGTTGAAGACAGGCAAAATAAAGCAAGCGGACGGAGCTCTTGATGATGATGACGACGACGAAGGTATTTTCAATGACTCCGACGATATTAACTCGGACCTAGATGATGGGCTTGAGAGCGAAAAGCTGGACGACGAAGATGGCGACCAGGAGGGCCAAATCATGTTGTGTTTGTACGAGAAAGTTCAGAGAATCAAGAACAAGTGGAAGTCTACAATGAAGGAAGGAGTGGCCAATATCAATGGCCGGGATTATGTATTCCAAAAAGCTACTGGAGAATGTGAGTGGTGATCACCATCTAGGTCCATGATGACCGTGATGTCCATGATGACTGTGGTGGTGATCGTGGTGATGGCCGTGGTGCCCATGATGACCGTATTCTTCGTCATAACCATAGCCTTGACCGTAACCACCATGTCCACTATGTCCACCAAAGCCACCAAAGCTACCGAAGCTACCGAAGCTACCATGTCCATTTCCATGTCCACCATAACCGTGGTGGCTCAGGCCCCCTAAAAAGTTTTGTATTTTACCGTGTCCATGATGTCCATGATGTCCATGATGTCCGTGATGTCCGTGTTTGAAGCTGTTCTCCAACTTATTAGCAGCAATGGCCCCAACAACAGCACCTCCAATCTTGCCAAGAGTGCCATGATTTTGGAACATTTTACCCCCACCATGCGCTCCAGCCGCTCCTCCACCTAAAGTTGAGAGAAGGCCCTTGTCTTGGCTCTGGTCCTGAGGTGATCCTTGCCCACCGTACTGGTTATTATTTGGCGCGTAATTGTATGACGGGGGCTGCTGGTTATGGGAGTATTGGTTGTTGCTATGGCTGCCGCCATTATAGAATTCGTTTGCTGACATGATAGTTTAGATTTTAAATGTACAATATTGGTGAAATTTATAGCTACGCATTACCCCAGTTAAGGTCACATCCTGCCAAGACGGGCGCAGTCGCGATCCTATTGTGCACCCTATTTCCCTTATCACACGACTGACCTGCTTGTGAAAGCCTCATTCATGGCCACATCTTTTCAACCTCTCTACATGTAACAGATCATTCGTTCTAAATTTAGTGAAGCTGTATTACAGCCACGAATATTGTACACCTTATATATATAGCCAAAAACCCCACCAATCGTGACCAAGCACCGGCCAGTGTCATCACTCAATTTCCTGTGCGCGGATTCATGGTAGCCCCCTTATTATAATTGATTCAAAGTCTAATTTCCAGCTAACTCCTGTTTATTTCAGAAGTTGGGTATCTGTAAGTCCAACACCTCTCTTTTGTCATCTGGCACGGGCAGACCTCCTTCAAAAATACATTTAAAGTCCACCAAAAATGTACTCAACACTTCCAAGGAGATATTCAATGTAGGAACAAAAACAATACACACGTTCCTTAAGTTCATTCTGTTGGTTTGGTTCTGGCTGATAATTTGCCTCAAAAACTTAAAGATAACATAACACATATCAAAATGCACCTGGTCGAAATTATCCAAGATATAATCCCTAAAAATCATTGCAACCGACGATGGTGGGAGACTCTTACCATTTTGCAATATCACTTGATTCAAGTGATTGTAGGCATGAACACCAGTAATGGGAGACGGCAATTCTCTCAAATATGCCTTGAATAAACCGGCGACCGTGTGCATATCTGGCTTGAGAGACGACTCAAACAAATCAATATCGAACTGCGAATTGAATTGTTCTTTCAATTGTCGAATTGCGGATGCAGATCCACTTAATCTGAAAATCCCTTCCTCGTAGATAGCACCTGTCCTTGAAAGAAAATCCAAACACCTGAAAACTATACTGGTAACTTGGCGGCCATAGAACTCATGATGTGATAACTCAAATGACTCTGCAATGTCTCTTCCAAACACAGATTTGGTCATCCCTTCATCCAAATTCAATTGATCAAGATACTTCTGCATTTCGGACAGACCAGTAGTAACCGGAGTGCCTAAGCTTGGCGCTAAACTGTTTCCTGGGCTTGGATAGCCAGGTTGGGTCTGTATAGTTAACGAAGGATTTCCTATACCACTATTTGCAGGTGAATGTGAATCATCGTTTCTTCTAAATTGAAAGTATCTCTTTTTGGTCTTCTTTGTTTCTCCGACAACCTGATCATGGGAAGGCAGCTGTTCAACCATTGGTACTGGTGGCTCATCCAAGTTGTCATATCTACTGCTGGGGGATTCCCCAGCATCATTGTCCGCAGAAGACCCAGAAGTTTCATTATATTCAAGTAATATCTCTACCCAGTCATCTCGTTCTTCGTCAGTTTCGGCACAGAAAAAGTGCTTAGGGTGAGCATTTGATAATTTGGCCTTCTGTGACTCCATAATCAAAAATGCGTGTCTGTATCCCTTATCTTCAGCTACTGTATCATTCGATTGCCTTCCGATTTGACAGTTTTTCAATTTGATATGTTCAACTAGAGGACCACCTGGTACTTCATATATCTCCAACGATGGTCCATCAACTTGACACCATCTGACTTTCCAACTGGTCCCCAAACCTTTATATCTCTTTACCAAAAAGCCTTCCTTTCTTGCGCCACTCTTGTAATCATCTAATGGGTTGACGAAATCAAGGGACAAGTATCGACATATTCTGTGCAAAACCATTTGAGGTATATGAGGCATTAAAAATATGGTATTGAAGTAGTTTTGCAATCCAACTCGCCTAGTTTCTATTTTGCCTGGCGAAGTCGATAAAAATAATGCTTTGTCTGGCAATAAAGGAAGACCAAAGTATTCCACAATGGGCCTAATCTCGTTATCAAACGCAACGAGCTGAGTGTAAGTTTTACGTATTCGCCACATTTCCTTATCACTTTCACGATCCTTGATAAGAATGGTGATGTTAGGTTCATCAGATCGCTTACCACTCGCTGTGGGCAAAGCAATTGTGCTGTGAATCACAATATCAATTGTGTGGAAATCTTGAGGTTTAATAAATAGCGTAACATCATCATCTTCTTGTTTAGGGGTATAAAGAACCTGGAAAGAACTTTTGGAACCGCCTACTCCTGAACCGGTCGGATGCAACAGAGGTCTCGAATCATTGATATTTGGAGTACGTAAAACCTCATCAGTTGCTCTTGAATTAGATACCGATCTGTTGAATGCATCAGGGGTGAGGGGTGCTTTTTGATCGATCGGCGAATAAGCCACATTGGCAAATTGCGGTGTATTCTGGGTTGGAGGAGTCTCAAACCGACCATTCATACTTGAAGAAGTATAAGAATATACGTCCTGAAAATTATCGGTGATGGGAGATTTGAGGGAGTGCAGAATATCGGATGTGGAAATGCTTTTGGGAGATTCCATGGCTTCCCTCTCGAGTCTTTCTTGTTGCTGCTGTAAGGAAGCGGGTAATTTAATTCTTGACTTGTAGGACAGAAAACTGCTGGCACTTTGGTTCTTGGCCGTAGAATAGCCGATCTTGTTAATATTCAGAGGTTCATGGCCACTATGATCGGACCGCGTCCTGGCAATATCGAACGAGTTATTGCTCTTCACGCTAATGAAGCTTTCATTGATGTGAGAAGTAGACTCAGTCTCGATCGCTGGTATGGATGCTATTCTTCTTGGTTCGTCCAGCTCGCTGGGGTCTTCGATCCCGGAAATAATCGACTCCGACTTGGTGAGAGGCTCGAGTGGAGCCATGATGGTGTCCGAAGACTCAGCAGCGGTGAAAGGTTGTTCGGTGGTAGGCGGGCCCATTGGCTCGGTTTCAGGAACAGGGGAGTTTCTCCTTCTACGAGCCGACCTACTGGGAATCTCTACCTGAGGGCTGCCTACCGTGTCAGTGGGCTTCAGCAGATGAGCTGTACCGCTGGGGGGCTGTACCTGGGGTGGTGGTGGAGACATGGCTGGGGGGGCATTGTGCTGGGCCTTGATAGGCAGCGGGGCGGCCGAAGGATTGAGCTGTGCTCGGAGCTCCTTGATTTCAAAAAGCAAGAGCTCGATGTATTCCTTTTCCGTTAAGCCGTCTCTATTAAAGTCGGGATGTGAAGGTGGTATGGCTTGGGTTTGTCGAGCCCGACGTGGTGTCTCCTCGGCGCAAGGCGGTTCTATCGAGTCTTTGGTAGCACTGGTGGGTGCTGATTCTAGCAGTGTAGGTGGTGGTTGCCGGTAGTTGAACGGTATGGTGCCTGTGGGAGACCGGACGTAGTCCTTGTGATAATTATTGGCGATCGGCTTGGCATCTTCCTCTAACAGAGAGGTGTGGGGTGCCGTTATATATGCCGAAGCACTACTCTCCATTATGTCAATATAACGAAAGTAAGGACACTAGCAGCACGTGAAGAGATGGTCAAGACGCTGTGGTAGACTGAGCTAGCAGTGGATAGTGGATCACAGGGGTGGAAACAAACGGGTGGCACTGGGGTGGATCTAATGGAGGAATGGTGACAAGTGCTTTGGTGAGGAAATTGCCTACGCGTTCGTGCATAAGGCTGAGGATGAAACGACCAGGCAATTAACGAAGGCTACTGCTTACAGTGGGACGGTATGAAAAAGGAGACGCCCATCCGAACCCGGTGAAGGGTTGGAAGATTGAGGCCATTCACATCCAAAATTGGGTTGGTATTCCCGTTTTTGTGGGGGATCGGCTGACATTTTTCACTAATTCCTACCCCACTCAGGGTCCTTTAACGGGAATGTTGAGATATGCTAAAGAAAGCTGTCCCAGGCTACAATTGGCCGCAATTGATCATGTTCGAACGTATTCTGCCATGTTAGACCTAGGTATACCTACGCCTTTGGGGCCAGAGGGCCACGTCAGAAGTATCGGTTTACGCCTATCCAATTGTATTTGTGTGTGCGCTACAATATGGGGTAGGTATGCTGTAATGGGACAGAATTTACTGGACCAGTAAATCCAAGAACTGGACACCAGGTGATGGGTTAGCTGTCGCAGTGGTGGCTGATCACTGCTAAATGAGCCGCTTGGCCTCAAGTAACAAATAATGATGCTGCAATGGGACGGCTGAACCCAAGCTAATAGCACGTCGCACCGCACCGCACATCATATCGTATCACCCAAGTTCCATAACTGGACCGCCCCATGTCCTATTAATTACAGAAGGAGCGTTCATGTTCGATGGCACCATTGACTGCTAAGATTTTGCTAATAAGCATCTATGCATAAAGTGTATCCTTTCATTTTATAATATTAATTTGACAGTGCTATTTGCTATGGAGGACCCCACAGGAGTCTCTATATACTAGCAAATGTTACTTGCATCACTTAGATATCTTCTTAAAATATGATCTTGTGTGCCGTAACACCTTTCTATCGTCATCAGGATCCTTTTCAGGGCTCTTGACTGCAATTGGAATTTCCGCTGCTGGTGCAATATACTGATAAATATAATTAACGGGAAGAATTGCATTGGGCATCATCGACCTTGCCAACTTGATCACTTCATTGGCCCAAACAGTGATATCATTCTTGGGCTTTTTGTAGGGAACCCAGTTCTTTTTACAGCCCTTGACAAGTTCTTTCATCACATGCTCTGTTCCCCAGGTTTCATTCCAAAGAAGCTCGTCGTCATTATTGAGTCCAATTAAGTGGGAGAATATTCCCGTCGATAATGCCCCATCGGAGTACCCTCCTTCCAAAAATGAAACGACCTTACCCTTGGTATGAATCTTTGCAAGTTTGACCACATCTTTGGTGAAGGTCGCATAAAATGATGTTGGCACATTGATATTGTGCCGTTGCATATGTGGACTTTCGTATTCAGAGGCATCAAAGCCAGCGGAAATCGCAATTAATGCCTTAAATGGCGGTGGCTGAACTGGCTTCTGTACCGGTTGACCATACAAATGAGGCTTTAAAAGATACTTATTATATCTTTCCAAATTAGACAAGTACTCTTGGTACTCCTGCTCATATTGCTTTTTGGATTGGTTCAAAAACTGGTTTGCCCTATTAAGAATTTGCACATACTTGGTTTGATAATGCTTATAGAATTCGTCTTCAGTTTTCCACTCTTGCAAATGGACATTCCAAATATTTAAGTCATGATCCATAATACAAGTAGACGCATTCTTGATGTTTTCTCTGGTTGCATACCCTAACTCTGTTGGATATGATTTGATATCATGCAATGAAAAGTATCCTACTTTGGGATATTTGGCATATCTTTTGCCATATTCATCTCTAGGAACATGATTCACTTCATCCTCCTCTTCTTGACCATAATCACCTTGGAACCCTGCTCTTTCCCAACATATATCTTGACTTCCATCCCCATGGTGTAAATCGATATCTAAAATTGCACAATGCGTAACTTGATACTTTTCAAAAGCATACTCTATACCGACCTGTACATTGTTTAATAGACAGAAGCCACTGGGCAAGCAAGCATGGGAGTGGTGACCAGGAGGACGAATCATTACAAATGCCAAATTATGATTTTTCTCGTCCTTGGCATAAAGAGAATCAATGGAGGTTTCTATCGTTCCAATAACACCCTCAATGGCGTTAATTGTCTTTGGGGTCAAGTAGATATCTCCGGTGTTCCAGTCCTCGGGGACTTCGACCTGGTCGTTTTGAAGTTTTTCCGACGATTCAAGACATAATTCGATTAGTTTTTTCGGCCAATTTTTGCCGTGTACTTTCATGACATGACTAGATAATGCAGACGATCTCTTGGTTGAGTTTTTCACCTCGTAGAAAAAGGGAAACATGGTGACGGCGGCAGAAACACCGATGCAGGCCGCCAAAAGACGTTGGGGACGTTCAAAAATAGTAGATAAGTACGATCTGGTGACCCATTTTCTCCCAAACGCATGTTCCGCGGAATATGGTGACAACAAAATCAAAGTTTTGTCAGACTGGTTGACAAATCGTGGCGACTCGGTTTGAATATGAGGATTGGAACTCAAGAATTCATGGAAGGTACGGGTGTATCTTGTCAACTGGTAGTCTATTAATGGAGATGGCTCGAGAAGGTGGCTATACGAATCGTAAGGGTCTGGACTGGGAGATTCGGTCCGTGGTGCTGGAGACAATGAGCCGGCCTTGGCAGTCTTTTCCTTGAGGATCTTTGATTTGTATGCTTTTTCCTTGGTAAGGGTTTGGGAGGAGGGCTGGAGACTGTAGCGCCTTCGCGTCTTGAACTGGGGGATCTGCTCGTCTCTGATTTCATTCTCTTCGAGCTCTTCAATGTCCACAATGCTCTGGTCACGGGTGTAGTTGGCGGTGGTGGAATTGAGTACGGTATGGTCAATTGAAATGTCGTTGTCTTCCTCCACATCATTAGAGGACGGCTTGATGGTGAGGGTTGTCTCGAACTGTGAGATCAACGACTCCTCGCTATCATTTTGCGGAATACGAGCCGCCATCGTGTGGAGATGTGGTGAGAGATGATCCCACCAGAAATGCCGGGGCCAGTTGTTTTGGAGCTTATTGTTTTGGTCACGTGTGGAAGGAGGTTGCTGCAAACCCGCGTTCGCGAAGCATTTAGCCGGTGTCTGTGTGCAGGTGGGGCAATTGTAGGTTAAATAACCTACCACTACCTACGGTTGATCTGGAGACGATGGTATATGGGCTGGGATATGCATTTCCGGTTGCACCAAACAGGTAATCTAATAAGGTCGTCAATTATGTATTCCTAATCGGGCACTAGGGCGTACGAGCCGGCCCATGTTCAGCCTTATGGCCCAAACGGTCTTTATTAATTTATTCACACTGAGGGCTTGCCCCAATTGTTTCGGCCCCCTCTATCCTTCTCTAGGCTACATTGGTCTTTGTTACAGTTGGTGATAATTTGAATATGCACAGATATAATTTGGGTCTGGGGTTTGGAAGGGTGGCAGAGGTTTACTTCCACCAATGCATGCGGCGTTCATTCTCGAATCAGCTTGGCAGTGAACAACGCAGGGTTGATTTCACGGCCCAATCTGGGGGTCTCACCCACGTTGTGTTTTCTTTTTCTGATGACATTTTCAATGAACGCTTCACCGGCCTTGTATGACGATCTCACCAATGGTCCACTGGCAACATAGAGGAATCCCATTTCCAACGCCTTATCTCTCCAGTAGTCAAATTTTTCTGGAGTGATATACTCTACCACCTTCATATGTCTCTTGGTAGGACGCATGTATTGACCAAACGTCACCACGTCACACTTAATTTCTCTCAAATCACGAAGCGTCTTCAAGATTTGCTCGTCGGTCTCACCGAATCCCAACATGATGGAGGTTTTCGTCACCAACGATGGTTGAGTGTCCTTTGCTCTCTTCAATATGCCCAATGATTGACGGTAGGTGGCACGACGGTCTCTGATATGAGGGGTCAAGTCTTCCACTGTTTCCAAGTTGTGGGCATACACATCCAAGCCTGACTTGGCCAACACTTCGGCCATATCGAAATCACCTCTGAAATCTCCACTCAACACCTCCACCAAAATCTGGGGCGCCTTTTGTTTTATTTTCCTCACAGTCTCCGCCAAATGGTTGGCTCCTCCATCGGCCAAGTCATCACGGTCCACCGTGGTCAACACAACGTAACCCAATCCCCATCTACTGATGGCTTCGGCGGTATTTTCGGGTTCCATAGGATCTGGAGCTCCTGGGTTTCTATTAGTTTTCACACTGCAAAATCTACACCCTCTAGTACAGGTGTCTCCCAACAACATAATGGTGGCAGTAGCTTCGGATTTCTTTCCGCCCCAGCACTCACCAATGTTGGGACACTTGGCTTCCTCACACACCGTCGATAACTTCAATTCCCGTACATCTTTCTTCAAGCTCTGGAACGATTTTCCTTTAGGTATAGGCACCTTTAACCACAGCGGTAATCTCAGGTTGGGGTCCTGTCTAGCGGCCTCAAGCGGGTCCAAAACAGTCGAAGCTTTCCCACTGACGAAATCTTCGAAAGAAGGCCCTTTGTTCATTTGATCAGAAAACTTAGTACGTCTTCTCCGTGCTTTGGGTTTGTCGGTTTCGGCGGTGGCCGTAGCTTCAGCAGCAGCAGGAGATGCTTCAGTGGCCAATCCACGGTAGAAATAGGCAGATGGCCCTATGCGTGAGTTAAGCGCCGTTATTATACGCGTCCCTGGCCTCATTCTGCCGTGTTTTATGTATGCAAATAGCAGGTATGATCAAAGATGAGCTCTATGGTGTGCTCGGATCACAGTGGTGTTAATAATCTCTTCTCCAAAAAAGACGTGCGCAAACCGCAATGACTCTGGTACAGAGGTTATGACCCTGGCCCCGGAGGTGTGTACCGGACTGACCCGGGCCTTGGAGCAATAGTGGAGATAGCCCAAGTGTGGGGTCCCTACCAGGTGTTGGGTTACTATCGCAAAATAGCCTCAGCGGAGAGATCCCTCGTAGTAGAGTTTCCGGGGCTTTATGTGGCATTTAGGATGGCATTTACTGTCGGTGATGGAACGGGCGATTTTGGCGCCTGAATAATTTGCTCCGACAGATCTGCTTTTTGCAATCAAGGTTAGATCGGAGAACAAATTCGATCAAAAGTTCTGGAAGTTGCTAAATTCTCCTCCGAAAGTTTTCTGGGAGATTTTATCCCTAGTCTAGATTTGGTAGTTCTACAATCTAACAACTATAGCCGTACTCAAAACGAAGACTTATTAAAGTTGGAATATATACTTACACATTAATCCACGGTGGGAAAAGTCAAACACGGAGCAAGGGTCGGCTCCATCAATGCGGTTGTTCAAAGCAAACGATGAACATCGTCATCCTTGAATTGTTCGAGGCTGTCCAAGTTGTTCCACCATTTGAACAAAAATGTTTGGCAAATTAATTTGAACCAAGGTGTGAACACCAACGATTCGTCCTTGAACATTTCTTGCAACTCTTCGGCATCCACATACTTGTAGTCCTTCACTTCGTTGTCATTGGCATTGATGGTGATGCCGTTTTTGGCCTTCAAGATCAAAATGTAGTCGATTTCGTGTTCTCCCCATTTCTTAGAATCGGCGGACGCAGACTTATAGTGGATTCTCGTCAAGTATGTGAAGTCTTTGATAGGAGCGTCAGTAGCAGGGATGCCTAGCTCATGTTCAAGCTTTCTTTGGGCAGCAACTTTAGCACCTTTCACGGCATTAGACAAGTTATTGATATCGGTAGAACTGCCAGCTTCACCCTCTACACCCAACTCCGAGGGTATACACAAAGGATGCGAGCAGCAGGTATTGGTCCACATGGCCGGGAAGGTGATCTTTTCGTCTGCTCTTTGTTGCAACAACAACTTGCCGTCTTCGTTGAAGAGGAAGACGGAAAAGGCCCTATGCAACAATCCTTCATTGATATTACTCAACAAATGACACAACTTCTTGGTTCCAGCACCCACGGGCCTATCGTTGTTGTCCAACACTATGCATAATTCGTCCATGAGCTTGATCTGCTCAGTATCATGACCGTGTAAGGCATCATCGTCTGAGGAAGACTCCGACGATGAGGAAGTAGGAATGCCGGAGATCTTCTTCAATGGTGTCACCGACCACTTAGCCAAGATGTCCTGTGGAGAGAGGCTGGCCACAAGTTTTGCGTATTCTGACATTGTCATTTCGGGTGGAATAGAGCCGTTGGTGGTACCTGATATTTTGGTTTTTTTTCTTTTAATGAACCGATCGCGATGGACACACTACCGGTCGTATACGAAGCAGGATAATCGTATGGAAATTATCATGGCATGATGGCAGTGCGAGAGAGCGGAGGGGAGAGGGGAGGGGCGATATGATTGGCTGGCGTGTCCCATTCCACCAACATCCCCCCTCGTCCTCCTCCAGATCAAGTGGTCCCTATAATTTTTCAGGTTTAGCGTTATCGGCCGCGATCGTATCGGGTACGAGCCTATATAAAACAATTACACACACCATGCATACTCTAACCGTAACTAATCACAGCCATGGGGAAAGGGTCACGCTATTGTTACTCCGCCTGTACAGTACGGTCTGTATCGATGGTCTGGTGGAATCTCCCGTGTCGTATTTCGCTCGTTTAACGATAATCCGTAAATGCGCGTCAGAAAATGACTAGCATTAGTTGGGGTATCAGAATATTAAATAACGAAGAACGAATCTCCGGCACGGATAGATTGGAAAAGGCCAACTTTGTTCGCTGGTGCATACTGGGGACACACTGGCTATCTAACTACTGAGATTGGTCGATCCTTCCGTGTTACTATTGGGTTCCTATAGAATTCTAAAGTTTTTGGTTCTGTCGCTGGAACAACGCCAAAAGAACATCAGATCAAAGTAAAGGGCTAGTGGTCCCCATGTAGGTTTCAACATCACCTAGTGAACTCGTCGCCGCCCATGTTGTGAGGCTGCTTTCTATCTCCGCCTATCCACCGCCATGCTTCAGCCGTTTGCACCCATTTTCACCGCGCACGCCCACGAAGAATTTTTCACTTTGCTGGCATTTTTCGATCAACGCCCATACACTCCCCCTCCCCAGTATGTCTGAAACTTCTTCATCCAACAACGGTGCCTCCGCCAGGCGTTTCATTAAGCGTCCTGATGATTCAGCCACCAAGAAACAAATTGAAGGTCTCTGGGCCGACATCAAGAAATTGGACTTAACCTCCAACGAACTTGCCGAACAGATCAAAAAGGTCCAAATCGACCCTAAGGTCTCCGATAAGCGTAGTTCCTTGCAAGCGGAATTGAAGGTGATTATTTCCAAGCAATCCACATTGAAGAATGAGAGAAACGCTATCAATGAACAAATCAAGAACGTTGACCAACAAATGAAGAAGAGAATTGCTGAAATC
Organism: Suhomyces bolitotheri; assembly: GCA_030568555.1. NCBI lineage: Eukaryota > Fungi > Ascomycota > Pichiomycetes > Serinales > Debaryomycetaceae > Suhomyces > Suhomyces bolitotheri. The sequence goes on from JAJMGH010000007.1 coordinate 456,990, forward strand.
CAACAGCAGACCTCGAAATTCTCATTCAAGAACGTTCAAGAGATTGACCAACGTATCAATTCCTTGGACAAATTGGTCGACACTGGTGACTTGAAATTGGCTGAAGAAAGAAGATATGTCAAGGAAATGTCTTCTTTGCGTAAGTTGAGAAAGGACTTTGAAGGAATTGAAAAGACCCAATCCCTCATTGACTCCGACAAGGCCAAGATCGCCGAATTCAAGGCCCAAATCTCCAAGCTTCAAAACAAACAAATCCAGGAGGATTTCGAAAAGATTCAAAAGCAATTGGATGAAATCAATGCCGGTAACAAGTCCACTATTACCAAGAGAAATGACTTCATTGCTAAGAGAGATGCCATCAGAGCTGAAAAGAAGGAAAAGTTTGACCAAATCAACAAGTTGAAGAGCGACTTGGACAAGCAATTCGCCAAGTTCAAGCAAGCCATGGCTGACGAACAAAAGAAGTGGGAAGAAGAAACCAAGGCCAAGCGTGCCGATGAGAAGAAGAGGGAATTGAAGGAATATGCCGAAAAGCAATTGGCGGAAGCCTCTGTGCCTGCCTTCTCTGAAGAAATAACCACCATCCACAACTTATTGGCATACTTTGATCCATCTTACGTCAAGCCAGCTCCAAAGCCTGCTGCCACCAATGGCTCCAAGATTAACGAGTCTCACAACATCAGAACCGTTGAAATGCCAAGCGATGTTGTCATTGTCAAGAAGGAACAAGAAGACTTCTTTGCCGGTTCCAAGGGAAAGAAGGGATCTAAGGGTAAGAAGTCAAAGTCCAAGAAGTTCACTGTGGATCCAGAAATTATTATTTCTTTGAGTGATTTGAGCATCCCATTCCCACCAAGCGAAGATGAGGTGCCTGAAACCATCAAGATTTTGAAGGAAACCTTGGAAGCCTTAGAGGAAAAGCAAGACGAACAAACCAAAATCAATATTCAAAAGGCCGAAGCCAGAATTGAAAAGTTGAAGGAAAAAGAAGCTGCTGAAAAGGAAGGCGAAGAAGACGAAGAGTAAGTGCCACTGTACTTAAATCTATCAATAAAACGTTACATAGTATTTGTATTTGCACCCAATAGTAGCATGTATGGTATGCGCACGCCCGATGGCTCCGATGAGTGGGTGAAAAATAGCCCACGACTAACCGGAACCTACTGCTAAATCATGGCTAAAAGAGCAGCAGAAGAGGCCGCCAGGCCCACGAAGAAACCCACGAAGGTTGCATCTGAAAATCGCGTGTCGATTTGCATTCCCTCCACCGTCATTTCCTCAAAAAATGCATATAATTTAGAGCAAATCACCCATATAGCTTATCAAATAGCAAAATGTTCTACTATTTATAATGTGACAGAGATCGTGGTGTTGGATGTTCCTGACATAGAAGAGGTCGATTCTGAGGTGGTACAAATGACCGGCTCAAAAGGAGGAAAGAAAATGAAATTCAACTTTGATGATGACGATGTGATTCCAGAACAGGAGGTTCAAAAACAAATACAACCGGCCAAAGAATCAGATAATGCATATCTACTTGCTAGTTTGTTACAATTCTTTATAACGCCTCCATACTTGGTCAAAAGCATTTTTCCACCCGAACTCAAGGTCAATCAGAATATTTTGAAGAAACTCAAATATGCCCAAAAGTTGCCCAAAATCACCACCCTTCCTTTCATGTGTAATAACAATGTGTTCAAGGATTTTAAGGAAGGTATGACCATTGCCCGTGAGACCCCCAAAGTGTTGAACAAGAAAAGCAAGGTCAAAGCTGCTAAGAAAATCAGTGTTACCAAGTATGTGAATATCGGTGAAGCGGATCCATTGGAATTGAATATCAAGCGTGAAATACCGGTCAATTCCCGTGTCACCGTCGATATCAAGAATAAAACCATAGTATCTCCTGCTGAAGCTTATGGGGTCATTGGAAATAAATCTTCGTTTGGATACTTTATACGGATGTGCAAGAGATTCAGTCAGATTTTCACCGAGAGTTCGGTTCCAGAAGGATACAGTTCTAGTGTCTATGTGAACACAGACGACTACCATGGAACGAATGGCAAGATTGAGGATTTCACCCAGATCAAGGCCATTTCCAAGTTTGAAGGAAATGTGTTGTTGGTGCTCGGAAATTTTAAAGATCTACAAAGAAGTTTTGAGAAAGACAAGTCGGCGTTAGCAGGAGTCGAAAGTGTCGGGCAAATGTTTGACGGTAGTGTCCAGGTGCCGCCAGGAGTACGGACTGAAGATGGCTTATTGGTCGCGTTAACCAAGGTGAACCAGTAATTACCTTAATACCTGGGACATGGCATTTATATGTATATCAGTAATTATTCAAAGGTCATCGAGAAATGCCAGTGTAGCTTGGGGTTTGTGCCAGTTAACCCGTTCCTAGTACTTAATAGCCATGTGTGTTCAGAGTCAAGTGAATCACCTTATCACGCAAATACATAAGGATAAAACTATACCAAAAAAATTGCAACTGCCTACAAAGATCATCCAGGGTGTTCTATCGTTTAATAGGTATAGGCAAATGGCTGAGGAGCTTTGTGGTGGCTTGTGTAGAAGCTTATAGGTGCAAAGTTGTGTAGACTCGGTGACATCGGGGTTGCGTTCTAATTAGATAGTGAAACCGAAGTTCCAACGGATTTAAAGCCTAAAATCGCCACAAAACAACCTTCACGTCTGCGCGGTGATTCACCGCACTCCCACCGGAAAATCTGGCACCTTGTTTGCACCCATTTGAACCACAATAGCCGCACATGCTCGCTACAGAGTGCCCGTACGTCGGGCCGCGTTTAAAATGTACCCTGGTGAATCACCATATGTAATTTGCTTGAGAGTTTATTGTTTTTGGGATGCTGCTTGTGCTCTCTGTGCCAAAATTTTCGACTAGTTTATCCGAGACTGAAAAGTTAGGCTTCTTCATCATGGCCCTAGACGATCAATTATAATGTCTATCTCGGGCTTGTGGAGGAGAAACCAAGGTTGTGGTCAGCTGATTCTTCGTCAGTGTCCATTTTCTATTCAAGTTGTCGCTTTAACTTGCATTTGACAGATGCGGACGTTGCGCATCATTGCATGAAACGGAATTAAACAATAGGCATGTGCAGATTACCTTAAGCGCAATGAGGACATTCAACTTTCTGGAAGGATTACTAATGAAGGTTTGGGTATAAATATCACTTAGGCTGCTTCAATGGTCATCAGATATAATAACTCCCATGTCTACTGTCAACGTTACTGCCTTGAAGGGCACCAAAGTGTTCGAACCTGTCAAGGTGGGAAAGAACGAGCTTCAACACAAGATTGTGTTTGCACCAACTACCCGATTCAGATCATTGGAAGATCATACTCCATCCGATTTGAACCTTCAATATTATGGTGATAGATCCCAAACCAAAGGATCCTTGCTTATCACCGAAGCTACCTTTATCAGCAAGCGTGGGGGTGGTTACCCAAATATTCCAGGGATCTGGACCGATAATCACGTCAAGGGATGGAAGTCCATCACTGACCGTGTTCATGCTAATGGCTCTTTTATCTCACTTCAAGCTTGGTTCTTGGGTAGAGTTGCAATGCCTCAACAATTGAAAAAGGATGGCGATGATTTCATTGCTCCATCCACAGTCTATTATGATGAAAATTCAAAGAAGGCTGCTCTTGAAGCCGGAAACCCTCTCAGGTCATTGACTGAAGAAGAAATTCATACAATCATCTACGAAGAGTATCCCAACGCAGCCAGAAAAGCCATTGCTGCTGGATTTGACTACTTCGAACTCCACGGTGCTCACGGATACCTCCTTGACCAATTTCTTCATCCATCTTCTAATAAGAGAACTGATAGATATGGTGGATCTGTGGAGAATAGAGTGAGAATTGTTTTAGAAATTATCGACAACTTGATCAAGGAGATCGGTGCTGAGAAGCTCGCAATTAGAGTATCTCCATGGACTACTTTCCAAGGTATGAAGGCTGAAAAAGAAGAAGTCCATCCTATTACCACTATCAGTTATTTATTGCATGAGCTCCAAAAGAGAGCAGATGCTGGTAACCAAATTGCTTATGTTTCCATTGTCGAACCAAGAGTTTCTCCGGGAGCTACCGGTATCACTGATATTCCCAAGGAAAACCAGATAGGTAGCAATGATTTTGCCTCTAATGTCTGGAAAGGAATTCTTTTGAAGAGTGGAAACAACACCTACGACGCTCCAGAATTCAACAATTTGAAGCAAGAAGTTGAAGACAAACGTGTTTTGGTGGGTTTCTCTAGATACTTCATTTCCAACCCAGACTTGGTTGACAGATTGTATAACGGATACCCATTGTACCCATACGACAGAGATGCATTCTACTCGGGTGTGAACTGGGGTTACAATACATACTTGAGACACGGTGAAAAGAAGGAATACGACCAAGAGGTTGAGTCCAAGAGAGCCGGTAAGGCTATTGAATCCCAGGCTTAGAATATAGATGATTTATATGACTTAGAAAGTGAGATATATAATTTGGAATAAGGTACACAATATTAGTGAGAACTGCTGCTGATTCGACGTATAGATAGCCAAACTTGTTCACCCAAGGTGTAGCTGTAGATCACGTAGAGCAGACTTGCTTGATCTCGTGTATACTTTGCCCAAAGAAACTTGAACCCAGAGAATAAAAGAGACTACACGTGTGATGCTACCTGGAACCCAAGCAAAATAGCATTAGATCTTCTGAAGTCGATTTACGACATGATAGAAAGGTATCTTCGATGATAATTTCGATGACGTATTGTGTTATAGAACATAGGACGATCGCCGTTCTTAGATGCAATATTCAGATAGCCCAGGAAAACCATTCATCCATGAAATACTATAACTAAATGTTAATTAGTAATAATTCGAACATTTGTCGAAAAATGCCACAGTAACCTGGTTTACCGGTTTGTGGTAGTTAATGGTGCTCGGGGTCCAGAGAAATCACCTTACCACACAAATACGAAAGGATAAAACTATACGAAAAAACAATTATACAACTACCCTTAAAAATGTCCCTGTGCTTATTCTGGAGACAGGTAAATGTCCGAGGGACTTTAAACAGCTTCCCGAGGGACTTTAAATAGCTTCCGTGGGGAGCCACGGTGGCATACAATCTCGGGCCCTCTCGGTGACATCGGCGATGCTATGTAATTGTGATTAATAATATCCCAAATTTCAACTGAGATAACGCTGGAACTGTCAAAAAATAAAATTAAAATGCGCAGGGTAGGCCAGGGACTAATTTTGGGCCGGATGATCTTGCGGTGGCGTTTGTTTGCACCCATTTGAACTACAAGGTCAACGGATACGCCCACTATAGAGATGAGTCCTATGCATAGAACAGCCATGAACCAGGGTCTACAAAGTTTCCCGATGTAATTTGGAAGAGGAATCGTTGTTTTTGAGTGCTATTGAGTACTCATGCTCGGTGGCGCCAAATCCGGCTAGTTTTTCCGAGCCTGAAAAGTAACGTTGGCTGACCTTGGCTCGACGAATACATTCGATAACGATATCTAACTCAGGCTGAGTCGAGACAAATCGGTGTCCTGTGGTCAGCTAATAGTTCGTCTAGAGTTGATTTTCCACGGAAGGTCGTACATAATAAATTGCATTATGACAGATACATACGTGGTGCATCAACGCACGGCCGCAGCGGAAGGACCTAGAGACTGCGGCAGATGCTTACCTTAGGCGCCCTGTAGGACACAAGCAGGGTTACTAATGGATTCTGAGGTATAAATACCACCTGTACTGCTCAGTTGGTCATCACATACAACAATTATTGCCATGTCTACTGTTAATGTTACTGCCTTGAAGGGCACCAAAGTGTTCGAACCTGTCAAGGTCGGAAAGAACGAGCTTCAACACAAGATTGTGTTTGCACCAACCACCAGATTTAGAGCGTTGGAAGACCACACTCCATCCGATTTGAACCTTCAATATTATGGTGATAGATCCCAAACCAAAGGATCCTTGCTTATCACTGAAGCTACCTTTATCAGCAAGCGTGGGGGTGGTTACCCAAATATTCCAGGGATCTGGACCGACAACCACGTCAAGGGATGGAAGGCCATTACTGACCGTGTTCATGCTAATGGCTCTTTCATTGCGGTACAAGGCTGGTTCTTGGGTAGAGTTGCAATGCCTCAACAATTGAAAAAGGATGGCGATGATTTCATTGCTCCATCCGCAGTCTATTTTGAAGAAGATTCAAAGAAGGCTGCTCTTGAAGCCGGAAACCCTCTCAGATCATTGACTGAAGAAGAAATTCATACAATCATCTACGAAGAGTACCCCAACGCAGCCAGAAAAGCTGTTGCTGCTGGATTTGACTATTTTGAACTCCACAGTGCTCACGGATACCTCCTTGACCAATTCCTCAACCCTTCTTCCAATAGAAGAACTGATAGATATGGTGGATCTGTGGAGAATAGAGTGAGAATTGTGTTAGAAATTATCGACAACTTGATCAAGGAGATTGGTGCCGAGAAGCTCGCAATTAGAGTATCTCCATGGGCCACTTTCCAAGGTATGAAGGCTGAAAAAGAAGAGGTCAACCCGATTACCACCATCAGTTATTTGATGCATGAGCTCCAAAAGAGGGCGGATGCTGGTAACCAAATTGCTTATGTCTCTATTGTTGAACCAAGAGTATCAGGTATTGTTGACGTGCCCGAAGACAAGCAAGTCGGTACCAATGATTTTATTTCTAGTATTTGGAAGGGTGTTATTTTGAAGAGTGGAAACAACACCTACGACGCTCCAGAATTTAAAAATTTGAAGAAAGAAGTTGAAGACAAGCGTGTTTTGATGGGTTTCTCTAGATACTACACTTCCAACCCAGACTTGGTTGACAGATTGTATAACGGATACCCATTGTACCCATACGACAGAGATGCATTCTACTCGGGTGTGAACTGGGGTTACAATACATACTTGAGACACGGTGAAAAGAAGGAATACGACCAAGAGGTTGAATCCAAGAGAGCCGGTAAGGCTATTGAATCCCAGGCTTAGAATATAGACGACCTAGATAAATTGTTCAATCAAATATGATGTATACTATGACGACTAAAGCATGCAGTAGTGTAAAGAGCTGTAGTTGATACGATGTAAGGATACTGGAGACTATTGATATGTGGGGTGGCTGTTGCATAGCCTACGATGGGTGAAATTGCTCGTCATTCCTAAGTTTACGATATGGCTATATGGCCCGTAACCAGGACGATTTTGCACCCATTTGGTTGGAAGCGCAAATGGGATAGGAAAAATGCCCAAAAATCACCAAAGAAGTAGAACCACAATCCCAATTTGAAACACCGCTTCCCTCAATGAAAGTCCCATTTCTAATGGCTGTTTCAGGCGTCGTTGGATACAGTCTTGGTACCGGGTGTTTGTATCACGTGAAACCGCCTATATGTTTGTTGGTGCCCTGCACGTTGATGCTCACAAAACGTAATACATTGCTTATTCAGGGTATTTGGTACGTTATTACCTGATTGGGTAAATGCGATTGCAACAGAGACCAATAAGTATATCTCGATAGTATCAATACACTGTAGCTGTTATAGGATATCTGATCCGTCTGATATACTCCCGGCAACCCCTAGCACTTTTTTCTGGCGGATTTCCGGCCCTATTGGCCGTCCCGGCTAATTTCCCAGCGGCGGTCACGTGCCAGAGGTCCTAAAAATAGAGTTCTAGAACAATCAACAAAAACACTCCACAAAAATTTCACCCCCGGAACTGCTCCCAGCGCCCACTACCCTCGGAACTCGCCGGCTTCACCACTAGCTGATCTTCGGTGCCAATGTTTCCTACACTTCTCTTTAACCCATCCACTCGTTACGATGCATTTGAAGTACTTGTCTGCCATCGCTGCCCTTGTTGGTTCTGCTACCGCCATCGGTGATGTAAGTAACTGTTTTCGGCCGCTTTTTACCGGCACTTTTTGCCCCATTTAGGCGGATATTTCCTGCTTTTCGAGTTATACTAACCCTTTAGCTTGCTTTCAACTTAGGTGTCAAAACCAATGACGGAAACTGTAAATACACCCAAGACTACTTGAATGACTTCAAGATCTTGCAATCCCAGTCCAAGATCGTCAAGACTTACGCTGTTTCTGACTGTAACACCTTGCAATACTTGGCCCCTGCCGCCCAACAAGCCGGTTTCCAAATCATGGCTGGTATCTGGCCAAACGACGACAGCCACTTCCAAGATGAAAAGAACGCTTTGTCGACTTACTTGCCAACTATCTCCGTTGACACTATCAAGGTTTTCACTGTTGGATCCGAGGCTCTTTACAGAGACGACTTGTCCGCTTCTGACTTGGCCGACAAGATTAACGACATCAAGTCTTTCTTGAAGGACATCAAGGACAAGGACGGTAAGTCCTACAGCAGTGTCCCTGTCGGAACTGTTGACTCTTGGAACGTTTTGGTTGACGGTGGTTCCGAACCTGCCATCAAGGCTGCTGACTTTGTCTTCGCCAATGCCTTCTCTTACTGGCAAGGTCAAACCATGAAGAACGCTTCCTACTCGTTCTTCGACGATATCATGCAAGCCATGCAAACCATCCAGACCATCAAGGGTACCGATGTTGACTTCTGGGTTGGTGAAACCGGATGGCCTACTGACGGTACTGCTTTTGAAGCTTCCCAACCATCTGTTGACAACGCCAAGCAATACTGGCAACAAGCCATTTGTGCCATGAGAGGCTGGGGTGTCAACGTTGCTGTCTTTGAAGCTTTTGACGAAGCCTGGAAGCCAAACACCTCTGGTACCTCTGATGTCGAAAAGCACTGGGGTGTCTGGGACCAAAACAACAACGTCAAGTTCTCCTTAGGTTGTAGCTTCGACTAAGCCTGAACAGCGTGGCCACGATTAAGATACCTTCATTTTATTTCCTCATTACCCTCGTTTTTATTCTATATAGCTATTTTGGTTAGAAAAAGAAGCTATAAAGCTCTCTACTGCTGTGACTATGGATATTGAGCTTTATTTGGTCTAATTGAATTCTTTTTTTACTGTTCTGTAGCTACTCAAATTTATGACTCTGATTTTTTCCTTACTTATTTAATAATGTCCTTAAACATTTAAAACATCACATTCTACAGTCTTCCGCATTCAACATTAAACCTCATTAGTCTGAAAGCACAGCATGGATCTCTATGAAAATTTATGAGATGTATATTAATTATTAGTCTCGTATTTCGTTGAAAATATTATATGCATACGTAATTATTTACAATTGACTTAGCTGAGAAGCATAAGACCTCAGCTTCTAATTAAAATTGAGCAAGTACCATATAGGCTCAAAATTTTCATTATGATGTTAATCAATGGGTTTGATTTCTTTCCTGGACCTGAATATAGTCCGAGGAGTCGCTAGCTGTTTCCTTTTCTTCGATAGCAGCCTCGTCTGGAACCCCAGCTCTTTCCTCCTCAAGCTCATTTTCCCCTTCCTTTGTCTCCTCCTTCTCGGCATCTCTCTCCGGAACAGAGGCATCAGGAAGCTTTTTGTTGGTCACAAACACACATGCAACAAGCGAAATGGTTGCAAAACCAATACTCATGTAGAAGACATTCCGAATGGCGCCCATAAGTTGGGTCTTTACAAAGCGCTGTGAATCTGGAGACAAGGAGTTAATAAAACTGTTGCTGTTAGCAATGGCTTTCCCGGTCATTCCCTTCAATTCAGCCAAGATCTTTGGGTCGGTTTCCTTTGCAAGAGCCTTGTCGAAAATATTTTGCACCGAAGAATTGTAAACAGTATCAGACAAGTCAGAACTGATAGCACTCATCAATGATCTGGAAAAGTTGATAAGACTGATGGTCATGATGGTACTTCCAGGAGTCTTTGGGGCACAGACTTGAGCACCCATAATAGCAGGTTGCATGTTAAGACCAGCTGCGACACCAAGAAAGATCAAAAGTCCGATCTGCTTAGGGATACCGGAGTCTATGTCAAGCAAACAAAGCAAACCACTACCTATGGGTCCGATAACACCGCCGACAAGGGCAACAATCTTGATGTGTCTGGTCTTTTGAATAAAAACACCAGAAGCAGCTGCCGAGATCACGACGGAAATAACGGTTGGAAGCAAGTGAAGTCCGGCACCCATGGCACTGTGATGATGAATAATTTGGAAATACACAGACAAGTAGATTAATCCTGCAATAAACGCAGCAAATGAGCCAGACCCAAGGGCAATACTAGCATCAATTTGAGGGATTTTGACGATTTCCGCTGGAATAAGAGGGTTTCTTGTGACAAAAAAGTTCCAGTAGCCAAAGACCACTAAGGTAAGTGTACCAAGGACAAAACAAAGGATCACAGCAGCAGATCCCCACTTGTAGTTAGCACCACCGAAAGTCAATGCCAACAAAAACACAACGATACCACCGGTCATCAAGAAGGTTCCGACATAATCGTATTCCTTTAATTTCTCTCTGATATTTTCTCTGGGGAATGGAGGTCTGAAGGAATAGATGAATGCGGCTGAAGCAATCCCTCCAATTGGAAGGTTGATGTAGAACGCCCATCTCCAACTGACATGCGAGGTGAATGCACCACCGACAACTGGACCTAACACTGAGGCCACGGCAAATACCGCACTCATAATAGCCATACCAATTGGTCTCTTGTGAATTGGAAGAATTTCCGATACAATGACAAACACCATACCTTGAACACCAGCAGCACCCACACCGGCCAAAACTCTTCCTCCAATCAACACATTCATGCTGGGAGCAAGAGCGCACATCAATGATCCAGCTTCAAATAACACAATTGCCACAAGCATGGTATATTTTCTTCCCAAAATAATGGATAATCTGGCAAACGGTTGAATGAATACTGCAATCGTCAAAAAGAACGCAGATGATAACCACCCAACCTTCTCGAAAGCATGGAACTTGTTACCGACAGTAGAAATAATGGTGGAGACAATCGTTTGGTCCAATGCCACTAAAAACATACAAAGGAACACAGCGATAAAGCATGCAAATAATTGGAACCCATGAAGGTACTGTTCTTCTCTCTTGGTACCATCACCGGCGTCACTCTCTATGAACTTCTTATCCTTGGGCAATGGAGCCTGCAGCTCGGGGTCAACGCTAGCCATATTCGAAGCGTTGTAATGGTTGTAACCGTCGTTATGTCGTTATGTCAAAAGCAAATCAAAGGCGACTGCAATTCTACTTATATGTCATTTGCCTGTATATATCATGGCGTTATTATCGCCGTTAAACCCGCGAAATGCCGTCTGGGATTTGTAATGTGCGAGGCCACCACTTAGCCGCCGCCGACATTTAACAAGGACAGCCTGATGGGATTGTAGTCTAAGGGCTCTGTACATGGTGCATTATGTTCTCCAGCAGTGCGTCTATACATCCCTATGCATAGAAGCTATAGCCAACGACCATCCTGGCACTGAAAAGTCCATAGCCGTTTAGCTAACGCGGCTGACGCTTGTTAGTAAGCAACTAGTAATGTTCGAAAATACGACTCATTGCCTACGACGGTTAGGAAACGAAAAATAAAATATCACTGCACTCAAAGAGAAGCGGTGATAATCTTATTACCGTCCGGCATCGAGGAGATGGAACGGTAAATGAATGCGTCATCTGCCGAATCCAGGTTACCCCTGGTTTGACTGGGTGAAGACAATCAAGGTTTACAATATCAAAACCAACCGTGCTGCGGAGTTAGCAATATAGCGGCTTTAAGCTATATACCTCAGTCCGTGCGCCACCTGCTGTGCCGTCAGCCGATAAAAGGGTGGGGCGGTAGGATGAATGTTGCAATGCCAGTGATCACATACAAGGTTCATGGCAAGAAATCATCTCATATGTATATCACCTTGTTCACTCGCATGGTTACAGGAATTAGGTACGCTCGATGCGTCCTGCATGTAGTCGAAGACATCAATACCGAATAGATTCTGTCTTGGCTGGAACAGCGGTACCCGAATCTCATAGGCGATATATTGGGAGTCATTAGTAGTATCTGCAAAAGGGTCGACCTCGGGGTCCCCGTCCCAGTTTACCCAGCAGCGCTTTTTGTTTCCTTTGCTGTCTGAGCTCAATGTGGATCAACTTGTTCTCTATTGAGCTGAAAAATTGAAAAAACTTACAGAAACTTCACAAAATGTGCAAAAGCGGAATTATTAATAAAATATCCCAAGATACCTAGCAACCCGTACTAACACACACCAGAGTCGACCTTAGGCTGCTCATGCCCTTCATTTTCATGATATGGTTTTTTTGTAACTGAACTGGGGGAATTTTTTTCGCACAGAAGTTTTCGACAATAACGACTTCGTGGCCAAGTTGGCTAAGGCGTAAGACTGTTAATCTTAAGATCGTGAGTTCGACCCTCACCGAGGTCGCTTTTTTATTCCTCTATTTTTGCTTGCCGTCGTGGATTAAATTGACCTACTGTGGTTCTTTTTGGGGTTATCCTTTTCATAATTCGGTATTGATCGATTTTGGACCAATGCCAACCGCAGCTAAGCCGAATTTGCCATGGATGCAAACAATATTGCGAAACAGAAAACTACAGAAAACACTCTTAGGCGATCTGCTTTCTTCCAAGTTTTTCGTCAATTTACCATTGATGTTAATTTATTATTCGTGGTGGAATCCCGTAATTACTGATTATACCACTGGAAGACTTTGTACAGTTGGGCAAGCCAAATAGGTCGAAATGAGTAATTTCCCAGAAGAGAAAGCAGGCGACGCTCTTTACAACCCATTCTATATCAAAAAGTTCAGTATTAAATGCTATATAAAGAAGAAGAGAAGTGAAAGTCTATCAATAGACCTAATGCAAGAAAGGTTTAATTATTGGTCAGACAAAGATCATGGCAAACCCGACAGCAATGAACGTCATGAATGAACCACCAGCAAGAGTGGAAACACCGAAATTAGAGCTGGATTTGGCAAACGTCTGAGTTGGATTAGCGAATGATGAATAATCCGAAGCCTCTCCAGTAACTGGATGATTCAAAAATGTAGGAACACCAGTTTCGGATCCTCCGTCTTGGTTGGAGGCAGTAATAAGAGTCTGATAAGTGTTAGGTCCACTACGAGTGGGGTCATCTTCACGAGTTTTAATGAAAACTGAAGAAGGGAACGTTATTCTTGTATGGGATGAACTGGCAGAATCGGTAGAAGCTTGTGCTTGTGCATTAGGAATGGTGCTTTGATAGCCAGGATCAATTGTAATATCACCAAAAGTCAAAGTTGGATAAGGTGAATGCCCCCCGCTAGAGAGCGACTCAGTTGGACCTGCGGTGGCTAATAATGTTGGTTTATTGTGGGAGGTTTCAGGACTGGCGGTGTACGTACCATTAATGGACCCACCAGAAACCAAAACCTTGAATTCTTCTTGGGCCTGTTGCTCCCGCCCATAAATTTTTCCACCATTAGATTCGATGGACGTCCAGTCACCACTGTCATCCTTGTATGAGTAGGATTTTCCTGAAGAGTAATCGGAGACGGTAACAGACTTGATGTGCATAGAAAAGGGAGCATCGGAGTAGTCGGTTTCACCTCCAGCCCACTCGATTGTACCTTCAGCATTGGACTCATCACCACCAGCCCAGATTCCAGCAATGACTTGCATGGGGGTTTGGGGGTATCCGTGGGGATCATTGCTCTTCAATATTCTCACCGCAGTTCCATCCAAGTACCAGGTCAACGTCTCAGGAGTCCAGTCGAGAGTATAGGTATGATAATTTTCCAATGGATCGGACGACACAGGGTGGTATCCACCTCTGTTGTAGGAAGCAGTTTCACCTTTGACAAAGTAGTTTGATTGAAATTCGTAGGGATCTCCTCCGAAAAGTTCGATATCAATTTCATCTTGAGCATCCGACTGAAGGTAGAAACTGGATACAATTCCCTTACCTTCGGCTGCCTTCATCACCACCTCGACTCTTCCGAACATGATGTAGAAATTGGACTTGATGGTGGGGTTATCAAACCTTTTTTTGATGGACAATGACACACCATCCTTACCGTAGGAAATATCACCCGGGTTATCCAACTGCGAAAAGTACTGCGATTTGGAACTAGTGAAGTCTTCCGTTACCGAGGTGCCTAGGGCAGAATCATCAGGACAGTCCTTGCTATTAAGAGGATTGCAATTGGCCAGGACCATTGCTAAGAGCGGCAATAACGTGAAAAGTCCTTTCATGGCTGATGATGAATGATTTTGCAATCACACAAATATGTACAAGATAAGGAACCAAGTCGGGGCAGACGACCCAAGATTTATAGGTGCCCGTATGGTCTGCCACCGACGACGCAGGGCGGTTCCCCTGTGATCTACAATCTCATCACCAACACAGTATCTGCATCGAGATCGCAGGATGGCTGGGGGTATGTTCCCAAAGAGTGATTTTGCGGCAGATCAGGGAGCCTCGACGCGCATTTGACAGGAATTTTTCACTGCGTCATCTCATACCGCTGGCTAGTTGCAAAGGACATCAGACATTGTCAAGACGGCACTGGGCTTGTCGCCAACCATTTACCCAAGGGAGGGGAACCTGGTTGACGTCTACTGAATGAGAACGATTCTCCGTCTTTTCACTATTGAAAAATTACCCTCAAGGGCCCAAGATCAGCCGTTTACCTAGTGGCTTTGGTGGCATCGGATCGGCCACCCCCAGGTCTGCATCACGGGACAAGGTGCCGGTGCCAGTATTCCTGGCTTGTTACCGGAGCAACCGCTCGTCAGTCACAAGATTGGCCTATTAGACGAGAGATGTGGGACTGCATACACAATGGGCCCTGTGTGCGAATACGGAATGGTCCACTATTGTTCACCAGCTGCTAACAAACGCCCCAATTTTGACCGGAACAGCCTTAGAATTGGCCCGGTCGCTAGCCAGCCCCACCACATGCCCGCTCTCGTGACCACACCCCGCCAAATTGGAAAGGGCCTGATCAGAGGAGCCGCAACACTACTCCATAGTCACGTGACCGTAAACAGGTGCAGGCCAGGGAGATAACAATTATCAAGCGTGAAGCCAGCTTACAATACACTCCACCTGTCGCTTCTGTTTATACTCATCCGTCGCATAGTTCCGGTCCACAACAGCATATCCCATATGAAACATTTCCTGTTGCTCTCTGTCGCCTTGATACGGAGGGCTGACGCCCAGCCCCTACCCATACCCTACACAGCCGAAAGTCATCATGGATCCAGCAGCAACGTCATGGACCATCATCATAAATCCGTCGGATGGGACGACGTACCGGCGGAGGATCTGGATGACATCGCGGTGGTGATGTTGCTCATGGGCATTATTGGGGCGTTTATGATCATCGTGTCATTCTTGCTCTGGTGTGTGGTCCGCCGCAGACTCCGATTATCTGAAGACGAGATGGTAAGAGAAGAAGAGAACCAGGCTTACTTGGAACTTAACTCGGACGAGCAGGAGCTCTATTTTCAAAGCAAAGACTACCTCACCCAGAACCCATTCTTGAAGGGAGAACTTTCCTTGTCTCAGAACTTGGCCATCCAGGAAAAAGGAATAGCGGCCTACGAGTTCCAGAAGGACTCCATGTTAACCAATAATGACCTCATGATCATCAACAAATGTGAACTCAATTTTTTCAAGAAATTTGAGTGCTGCAGTATCACCAACCTTCCCATGGATGCCAAGAACGACGTGTACTACTTCGAAAGCAAGATCTACTCATTACCTGATCCGGAAAATACCATCATTTCAATCGGACTCGGGGTCAAACCATATCCGTGGTTCAGGCTCCCGGGAAGACATGCACATTCTATCAGTTATGATTCTACGGGCTACAGAAGACATAACCAACCATTCAAATTCAGCTACGAACCTCCATTCCCCCAATGCATACAAGGTGATGTGATCGGATTGGGATATCGCACAAGAACTGGTACCGTGTTCTTTACCCGTAATGGTAAGAAAGTGAATGAGTTCAGACTTGGGGGCCATGTTAAACATTTCAAGCCAGGAGGAAATGGCCAATTATTCCCCATGATAGGTGCCAACAATTTGTGCTCGGTACATGTGAACCTTGGCCAAGCCGGTTTTGTATTTATCGAGGGAAACGTCAAGAAATGGGGTTATGCTCCCAGAGAAGGCAATGGCCCTGCTCCACCAGCTTATAATAAATTTAACAGCGACATTTTGTTAGAAAGATCAGAGATAGACGAAGATGAATTAAGTGAAAGAGACGAGGATTTCCCTCCTGATTTCTGGGAAATCCACAACGCAGAGGAAACCAAGGATGACAAGTACAGTTACAATGCATACAGCGAGGTGAATTCCGACGATGAGAGAATTACCCTCAATACTATATTACCTCCACATCGCCCACCTTCATATGAAGATGAAGGAATTCAAGAGGGCGGTTCGCTATTGACTGAAGAAAATATGCAGGCTCACAATGTGTTGGAAACGAGCAGTTCTTCCGAACAAGCCTCCGCAGAACAAGATGAAGCCTCCGGTGAACAAGAAGAGCACTCGGAATCAGAGAATACACAAGCAGAGCACCCCGAGCAAGAACATGATCAACTAGAACATGATCAACTAGAACAATATCAACCAGAACAATATCAACCAGAACAATATCAACCAGAACAACACCAACGACAACAACTCGCATCAGATCAATCCAACCATGCTAAAAATTCAGATGAATCTAAGCAGCCCGATGAGTCCGAACAAATTGGGCACGAACAAATAGAGCGGTCGCAAGAAGTGCCTGAACTGGAAGTGGGAGCTGGCTCGACAGACGGCTCACCAGATCACGGCATGGAGCGCCAAGAAGAGCATGACTAGTACTTCCCGGGACCTCCTATATTGTAGGAGCATTCCATCAGTACACAACAATAGTATGAACACGTCCGTCTCCATGGTACAAACGGCGAAATGTGGGGTAGAAATGTAAAAAATGCGCGATGCCCCAACTGATTCCGGAAATGTGTCTCGGAAACAGACTACATACACGTCCAGACATGACTCGAGTTATTGTTGGGCAAACCCCTTAAGTTAGAGGTGGTTCCTGACCGCCTTGCCCATCTATTGTGTGTAGGCATTGCTTGTTCTGGCAACATGCGATCGGTGGTTGATTACCGATGTTGACCGTTGGTGCTCGCTTCCCTATTCTGTTATAGTTTCCAATTTCATGTTCAAGCACTGAAGAAATAAAGTAATGTAGTGCTATGCCACGTCATGTTAGGCCATGCTGGGGTTGAGTCCTCGCTGGATGTGATGTAGCCAAAACATCCATACATTTTGAAATGGTTTCACCCATGCCAAGTCTAATTAGCTAAGCTCATCACGAAATACCACAATAGTGCTAACAAATTCCCAACTCCTAAACCATGAAAAATGTACACATCCCAGCTATGATATTTTGGCTATTTTTGTAAATGCGGTTGGGAGCCATGTCGCACTTCGACTGGCCCCTACTTAGTTTTTGTGGGGAAACTTGGGGTAACAGTCGCAACCAACTGTACGGCGTTTTGACGGCCCGACGACGCCGAAACCTCCTAAGTGCCACACGGTTCAGTATATATAACAGCGACAAACTCGTTATCAATTCTTATCAGACCAATAGATTCAATCCAAACCACCATGATCCAAAAATTTGTCTGTGTACCCAAATCGGACTACGACGTCATAGTGGTGTCAAACGGCACTATCCAGCAGGTAGAGGCCGGCTTATCTAGCATAAACGAAACTGCAAACAATGAGATCCCTTTGAACGGGCATGTCACCTACCTTGACACATTTGACCAGTTGGTTAGTCACTTGAAAACTATCAACATGACCGATTCACGTGGTTTTTCCGGCAAGGTGTTGTTCATGTTTTTCAACGGATTAGACTATGTTCAGAACTTCTTGTCTAGCTTGATCGACTACTATAACAAATGCATGTATGTGAACTCGTTCAAATACCACCAGTTTGACCTGTACACCAACGTGCCCAAGACCCGGGACTTGTCGCCTGTGTACAATACTATTGAAAATGCTTATTTTTATATAGACTCCACTACTGTGGTGGACCAGTTCAATAGTTCGTGCGGGTTTATGGATTTTGCGTCACAGTACGAGTCTGAACCATCGTTCAACTCCATTATGTGCATTACCAACGATATCCTCAAAAAAATGGCATTTATGTTGGGCAGGGTCAGAGGCTTGTACATTGATGATACTCACCTAGCTGGCGAAAAGGCATACCCTTTACGGTGCCTTATTAGAAACTTTCCAAAAGTCGAAAGGATTGAGTTGGCCAGTCGCCCCAACCTTATGATGTTTAATGCCTTAATGTGATTACGATACTAGATTTTTTATAATTTATAATTTATAACTGTTTGACACGACGATATACTGAATTGTCATAGCATGTGTTGTAGGACTAACCGCTAGTACTCTTGAGAAGCCTATACTCCAGTTCGCAGCCAGATCCCATATTAGAGCGCATCGCATTAGCCTATTGCGTAAAAGCGATTACTACTGTCTCAATTGCAGGAGTGAAATGCGGAATTCCTACCCCGTAGCACCGTACTAAGATTAGAGTGCCAGATTTGACCATCCCTATACTGAGCATCACTTTCCCTACCGAGTGTACAGATTACTTTTTGTGCGTGGTCAAAAATAAGAATGCTTAGGCTCAAGGCTACGATTTCTACTCTCCAATTTCAAATCCGTCAATCAAGCAGAAGTATAAGTTTAAGTTAATTTTACATATCACCATGGACTGCATAAAACCGTTCTCCACAGTTAGGCGCGGGTGCATTTCCGCGCTTACCCGTTACGGAAGTTGCGTCTACTGTTATCTCTCACTATATATGCCATTAATGATCCGGTGCTATGCCATTATTTGCACCCAATTCATTGAGCACAAATGATTTATCTTATTGTGGCACTTGTGATTGTGCTCTTGGTGAGTTGGTTTGTTCACCAGAAGAAATTCCATGTGCCCGTATCTCCATCTGTGGTTGGTGCCCACAATATTGTCGCTGTTGATCCGCTGTGGAAATGGGAAGACGAGAAGCCTTTACCCATTAGACCATTCGCTAATAAGCGGAACTTCAACATCTCAATGGGCTTGAAAAACATTACCGAATCTGGATCAGATTGGCTCCTAATCGAGAACACTTACTTGAAAACAGCCCAATTGAGAAAGAAATATACCCAAATGTATCCCGATAAGACCACCTGGGCTCACGATAGCAAGATCGTTACCCTTGCTGTGCGGGAATTTTATGATATGGTTATCGATTTCCTCATACAAAAGTACCCTCAATACTTTGTTGAAGATGAGAAAGGAATGGTATTAAATACCATAAGTGACGAAACGTTCCCACGTAAAGCGTTATCCCGAGGAGCCAAAGATCTCGTATTGTACTTAGCATATCTCATCGAGGAGGATTTTTTGATACTTCTCAAGGATAATCCAAAGGATCCAGAGCAAGAATACATAGCTCGGGCTTCAGTGACGGGGTTCCCTAGTGGGTTTGATCCTAGTGTTAATTTTGATAAACCTATCTCCTTCATTCACCTGCCAGTTCCGGAGTATGCTAATAGATTGAAGAGAACCATGCACAGTTTTTTTAATCGTCTCAATGCAAAAAATCTTTGGGTAAGACACAATTGGTCCATACAAACTCACCCCTCATTATTCTCGTTAGCCGATAACCACGCCCGGAAAGGAGAGAAGATAAAGAAGCTAGACTACTCAGAAATCGACTTTGCTAATGGATGCTTTCTCAGAGTCGAGAGGCAAGTCCTCACGAGATTACCTCGTCTGGGTGCAAATTTCATGACGATTAGAACATATTTGACACCAATTAACCAAATCAAACAAGAGGGACTTGGCCCAGACTTGGTAAGTGCAATCGACCTGTTACCCGATTATTTGGCCTTCTACAAGAAACGCGATGCATGGGGAGATGCAGTCAAGCAATATCTAATGGAATAATCAATCTCTTAAAAATCATATATACTTTTGTATTTAATCAAATCTTTCAAAAGTGTAGGTCTTGGTTGTTCATTGTAATCTACTCGTTCAACTTAACGTAGTTGGCTGGGAATAAACCAACTTCACCTGTCTTTGTATGTTTACCGGACCACCAGTCTTCATCGACAAATTCAATTTCTTCAATTTCATCTCCTTCTTGGAATCCAATTTCATTGTCTTCATCTTTTTCATAATCGTATTCGGCAACTGCAGAACGTCCCTTCGACGCAGCAGGAGCAGCAGGTTCCGCTGCCGCAGTTTGAGGAGCAGTTTCAGCAACTGGAACTGGACTGTCACTAGCACCGTTTTCTTTCAAGACAACATAAGCAGCTGGGAATAAACCTACTTCGCCGGTCTTAGAGTGCTTTCCTGACCACCATTCTTCATCAGTAAATTCGATTTCCACGATCAAGTCACCTTCGACGAATCCAATTTCATTTTCTTCATCCTTTTCATAATCGTATTCAGCTATAGCAGTTGACTTGGTAGAATCCTTGACTGCGGTAGGCTCTGGCTCAGGTTCCTTTGCTGCTGGTGGAGCCACAGGGACCACATTTCTGACTGGTGGTGGAGGTAAGTTGCGATTAGGCAACGAAGGAGCAGGTGCTGCTGCTTCTTCTTCGTCTTCTTCCTCTTCGTCTTCTTCTTCGGATCTTGGAACATTTCTGGCTGGAGGAGGTGGCAAGTTACGTGTAGGTAATGAAGGTGCGGGCACTTGTTTCTCTTCTTCTTCTTCTTCTTTTTCTTCTACTTGCTTTTCCTCTTCCTGTGGTTCTGGAATATTTCTAGCGGGTGGTGGAGGTAAGTTACGTGCTGGCAACGAGACAGGAGAAGGCGATGGGATGTTCTCTTTCTTTGGGAAACCACCACTAGAGGGCTTAACTAATTCTTCTTTTTCTTCTTTTTCTTCTTCTTCTTCATCGTCGATCATTTGTTGACTGAACTTTTCCGATACATTAGACACTTCGTCATCCTGAGCAACGGTCTTATATTGGCCCCTCTTTTCGGCCCAAATTTGTGCCGGAGTCTTACCACCTTGAGCAGCGAAATTTCTCGAAGCACCGCCAACCAACTTATCGTTGTCTCTCTGAGAAACTCCCGAACCGAAGTTGGGTTTGGCACCAAACTTGGGTGCACTACTGGAAGAAGAATCATTGACTGGATTGAATCTGGACGCCACAGAGTGGCTGACCTTTGGTTTTGGTAACGAGGTGATTCTTCCGTCATCCGCAAACGCCCCAATTCTCTCGGAAATTGGTTTGGACAGCTCAGAAGCTCCGTTCGTACTGTCCACCTTATTGTTAAGACTCACAGGTTTTGGTTGTGAAGAAATGGTAGAGGACTTTTGCTTCCTCAATTCAGCCATGTTAACCTTGGTGGGCTTGTAGGCAGAAGGTACGTCCTCCAATGGATTCTTTTGAAAATCCCTCTCTTCGATCTCACGTTCTCCCCCCCATTCTTCTTCATCATTTTCGTGCTTTGATGAAGAGACCACAGGCACTGCTGCCGCCACAGGCTTACCAGTGGACTTTGGCACATAGGAAGGTTTGGATGCAGGCTTTGGTGCCACGGGTTTCGAAACAATTGGCTTGGCTACGGCCGGCTTTGGGGCTGGCTTTGCCGCACCTCCACTGGACTTGGATAATCCTTGGGTGGAGTACCGGGCGCCCGCAGCAGCACCTACTTTATTGACGAATTCATCCACATCGAGATCATCCTGGTCTCTGGCAACAATCTGCACATGATACCCACTCAAAACTTTGGAAACGTCAGCAAAATTACTGGCAAACGATAATCTCAGCTTAGCAGGCGAATTGTCGGGACACCATCCCAACAACAAGTTCTTGCTAACGTCAGAGCCAGGAACAGTGATTCTGGCAATCCCGAATTGTACCTGGCCGTCGGTGAAGTTCTCAACAAACTCCTCCAAAGGTCCGTTTGCTACTTCGGCAACGGTCAAGGTGCCGTGCTCGACGGTGTAGACGGCGTAGTTTGCTGACGAGTCTCCTCTGACCACCTTGTTGTAGGCGTCTTGGATTGCACGTGCATTGGTGGATAAATCAATCTTTTCCATGATGATTTGGGGCAATTGATGGGAGCAAAGGGTAGGATCTATGTGGTGGAACTAGTGCCACCAAGAGCCGAAGTCACGTGCCAGAAAACTGATCTATATTTGGTGGTGGCTACCTACTATATACGACATAAATGGGGCCATTGCTAGGCCCTGGCACCAACGAGTGCTTAGCGTAAAGTAGACAATGGAACTGGTGCATTGGGTAGTCATGCCCACTCTGTAGACAGAAAAGTCCATTTCTATTTGCCGGAAAATTCCTGTCTAACGCAAACAGCGTGCTGGCGGAGTCACCCCGATAGTCTAAAGCCAGATAGTAAGGGCATATCGGCCACAGATACCACTGTGAACTTCCTCATATCGCTGTATCTATACTTTTATTCCTAGTGCCATATTTTTCAACGACTCAATTCATGCTCAATTCACGCTCAATTCACGCTCAACTCACAATAGCATATACTAAGCACCACATCATGACAAACCCTGGGATATTCTCCACCGTTCCCTCCACAAAGAGCTCCTTCATAGGGGAGGTAAAGTACTTGTCGGAATCGGGCCCGCAGCAGACCCACATAAACAATAAATTGGTCAAGGTGATACCCACCAAATAAAATCCAAATCCCACCAACGACTCTAACGCCAAGATCCCGCTTCCTACTCCTAACGCCAAACTGGCAATATCCCTGACACGTCCGAGCTTCTGCTTGTTTGACTGGATGCTTGCTGTGTAGTAGATTTTCTCCTTCATGGCAACGATGTGGGACGAGAAAGTGGATGGTGTAGTAGGAAATTGGTGCTTGTATAGCCAGGGTCGACTGTTGATTACGTAACACACAGGTGGAACTGATCCATTCCGCCCCATTTGCCTCACCAACATCCCCAAACTAGCAGCAAATCATCACTGACAGATCCAATAACCGTCCAGCTACGAATACTGTAGTTCTGCCTTCAAAGCTTCATTTTTCATCTATTTCTATAGTTTATTTAATTATGCCTGGGTGGGCCTTATTACCGGGGGTATAACAGCGGCACCTGTCAGACAAGTCAATGATTGGCAAAGCTTCTAATTGTCCCTTGTCACGCTTCAGTTCTACGAGGGACCTGCCCTTCGCCACCCCGGGGATGGGGAGTGTGTTGCTTTCGCTTATCAAATGTCCGGTTTGCCTTCTTGGTCGCACGCGAACTAATCAGTGGCAACAGTTCATCACTAGCCCATCATCACTATATGTCCATCCCGGACCCCAACTTCCCTCCACAGAGGCTCAAACAGCTCCTCTTTCTACTCCCGAAAGCCAGCGAGTTTGAGTTCTCCAATGCCGTCAAAAAACAAATACGAAAGGAGCTATTTCTCACTGCTTCTCATAACGGCCAATACATGAATCGGATCTTCCCCAAACTTTATCGAGAAAACTTGGCGGACGACCAAGTAGTTCATATTATCGAGAACGAGCTACAATGGAAGTTTTCTAACTACTATAAGTATTCCTTGAAACACGTTCGCCAGGAGGTACATGATCACCATGCATTCCACCATAGCCTGACCTGTTCACGTATATTTCGGAAGGGTGAGCCCATCTACAGATGTTTGACGTGTGGGTTCGATGAAACTTGTGCATTGTGCTCTCAATGCTTTAAGCCAGAGGCCCACCGGGGCCACAAGGTCCATATAACGATCTGTTTGCGAGAAAATGGTGGTGTGTGCGATTGTGGGGACCCTGAGGCATGGGTAAAAGACTTCGAATGTATGTCTCGTCCTCAAGAGCTGGTATCCACCGAAAACCCCCCCACAGATAATGGACCGTTACCGACGGAATTTGCTGTCTCGCTTTTAAACACTTTGGAAATAATGCTTGATTTTGTTATCGATGTATTGAGTCACTGTGACCTCCAATTCGAGGATCCCAACCAAACGACCACCTCTAAAGTCGAAACCAATTCCATAAATAGTACGTTGAATCCAAAAAAATATGGCTTCTTTGACCTGAACACCGTTGACAGTGCTAGTGATAAATTTTACTTGATGGTATACAACGATCAAATTAGACACTATAGGGATGCCGTTCAAAGAATCCACTTAGTGAGCAGAAAAGTCAAGCAGTTCGCAATAATGGTCACCGATAGAGTAGAGCTTTATGGGAAGGCCCGGGTTATCAGCTCGAAAAATCTTAATCTATTAATTGAACGGCAAAAGATCCTTAGTTCGACTGGGTTGGCCTCGTGTATCCGAAATCATCGTGATATATTTCGTGAAGATATGTGTGATGAAATTCTCAGGTGGCTCGCAGAGTTTGCAGAAAGTGAACTATTCAAAACTAATAGCGAAGTCCAAAATATTTTTTGCCAGGTGTTTTGCAGCAGATGGAATCCCGGCTTACTCAAACTGGAGAATGTTTCTATCGATTACGAATACAAGATGGGCACATTAGATAATTTGAGAATCCCCAAGATTCCTTCTGGCCAATCCCCGCCATCCAATAACTATTGTGGATCTAAACAATCTTCAACAACGTCACTCAGTTCCTCTGTTTCAGGGACCAACCATTCATGTGTTGGAAAATCCACCCACTGGTTTTTCAAGCCTTCCAGATGGGACCTTACTGAAGAAATTTGCCATCAGTGTAATTATAATCTCACACTAGATGATTACGATCCATTTACGAGCCACCTTGGCTCAAGATTCCAATATTTGATATACTTGGATATTCGATTCTGGAAATCAATAAGACTAATTCTTCATGACATGTATTCTTCGTCATTGATTACAAATTTGACATACAAGCATATCATCTGTTGCCAATACGTGGATATTTACCCAACCATCGCGAATATGTTCCTTTTAATGGACAGGGAGCCCGAACTTAATGTAATGTGCACATTATCGACTCAATTGTTTACTTGCCCTTCAAATTCAACTTCTATAGTAAGGCATGGTGACGTCTCTAGAGTCTTCGCAACCATATACGGGTTCTTGACGACGGAAGAAATAAAGAACCCCGATACAATTGAGGTTACTAACCAAATCTTAATGAAAAGCTTAAAAAACCGGAGATGGGGACAAATATTTTTTGATGTGGGATATATTCTCAGCAGATCGAGGGACTCAAGCTTCATTTTAACTTCAGGAATAATCCCTATGTCATGCGACATTCTATCCCTATTTCAAGGTAAACCGTCAATCAAGAGGGAAAAGGAGTCACATATCGAATTTGAAAACTCCGATTATACCTCATTTTTCCATGCCATTCTGGTAATATATCAGTTTGGAGATTCAATATCACAGTGTTTAAGGAATTTGAAAGATTTAGATGTTAAAAGGACCTTATCTAAAAATGCCATTATATATGTGATTAGACACCTTTTAACTTTAGAGAAATCTGGTGTCCTTGAGGACTCGGGGACAAAGGATCTCGATTCAGACAGCAATAATGGCTCTCAAAGACTGAATGAAGGTGAGACTATTACTGGTGATAATAATTTAGGGACTGAAATTGTGAACGATATCCCTCTCGAGATAAATAATAATATTTCTACAGCGGTGGAGGTAGAAATAGCACAGAATGAAACTGGTGGCGGTTCTGCAGAAAACTCCAATTCTGTTTCAATTTATAAGGTGGAAAAATCCAAAATCAATAGAAGGGTTTTGAAAGAATTCATTAGCGGAAATATAATTCAAGATTATAGAATTGATGAAGAGAAGGTTAGCTTTTTACACCCTCTTCACTCTTTTTTGAGTTGGCTTATTGAATTATCGGATTTTTCTGATTTGGATCAGTTCCTTCAAATATTAGATTATTCCACGAAACTGGAATATAATTCTTCTGGAATTATAGAGTCAAATGAATTGCCAAATCCTCTTACTACGATTTTTGATTATCCTATCAGAACGACAGTGTTGATGAGTCAAATTAAGTCTGGGTTTTGGGTCAGAAATGGATTTAGCATCAAGAATCAACTTCAATTATACCGTAATTCAGGTTTACGGGAAAATGGGTATATGAGAGATTTGTTTCTAATTCAAGTCTTTATCAATTCAAACTCTCCAAATTTGACTTGTTTTTTTATCTTTAGTAGATGGTTACTTATGGATGGATGGATAGTTGATAAACCCGCTAAAATTCATCAAGGTTACAACACTCATTATGATATACAAACTAGTATCCATGAAAATCAAAGGGAGAAAACGAGTTCACCAGCAAAGGATGTTGAAGAAGAAACCGTATCTACTCCATACGACCTGAAGACTTTACCATACATTATTGAAGAATGTATTAATTTTTTCATACATATTCTTACCGAAGATTTGTATCTCCAAGGGTTGAAAGAAATGGAAATAAAAGAAATTAGAATTAAAAATGAGATTATCCACAATTTATGTTTTGAGCCTATGAATTACACCAAATTATGCTCTCAAATTCCCGACCATATTACTGCCGATAAACGCTTTGACATCATTTTAGAGGAGGTAGCTACCTTCAAGCCTCCAAAAAGCTCGAACGATATTGGAATCTATCTGCTAAAAGAATCTTACATTGAAGATGTGAATCCATATTACTTCAATTACACTACCAATACAAAGGATGATGCAATCAAGTATATGAAGCAGCAAATTCATAAGAAAACAAAGAGACCTATGTATGAAATTGTCATCGAATCAAAGGTTTTCAATAGTGACTGCCTAGGAATTTACAGGTATATCGGGAACTTCTCAGTTTCGGCATATTTTTCAGACTTCGTTATTAGAACAATGAAATATATGGTTAATGAACCTCTCGATAATCTCGAGTCACTTCTTGAGACCATGCTTCATTTGATCCATTTATGTTCTGTTGAAGCGCTCATTGATGTCAATAAGTACGGCACATTCTACGACCGGTTTGTTAACATCTCCGATTCATTTGGATGTTCAATTGCTTTTATATTGTACCAGATTCTTGTTGATGAGAAGTTTAAAGCTAATCATGCGAAGATACGAGCTATTTTCAGAGTATTTGAAGAAAAATATCACAACTTGAATGATATTTTAAATGACCAAATTGCAAATTTTGACTATATGTTATTGGATATTCACAGCTCTTGTTCCAAGGACTTATTAGAAGAAGAAAAGAAAAAGAAATTTGTACATGACAGGAAGAAAAAGCTCATGGCGAAATTTAAGAAGCAACAATCGCAGTTTTTAAATAATTTCAAGTATGAAAGTGATGTTGAAATGGAAGATCAAGAAGCAATTGAAAACAGCAAAAGAGACGACTTCAATCCGGAGCCAACAGATGAACCGAACGATCATTCATGGAAATTCCCTGAGCCCTATTGTCTTTTATGTCAGAATACCTCAGAGAATAGTGGACCATTTGGAGTGATCTCATATATTAGCAAAAGCTCAGAATTCAGGACTGTGCCATTTGATGATGAATATTGGACAATAAAGGCTTTTTCAGATAGTCCCAATCTTGATGACAGTGAAAATGATTTAGAAGCAGCGATGAATACTGACGATATGTGCGATCACTCCCAGGATGGGAAATACTTTGCGACCAGGGGTGACCTCACAGATACAACAAGTAATTATCATTCCTTCATGGATAAAATCAAAAGAGATAATGTGATCGGACCTGGATTTCGCAGTAGAAACAATATTGAGAGTAAGCTTGTTTCACTGAGTTGTGGTCATGGAATGCACTTTCAGTGCTATATGAACTTTTTAATGTCGAACAAAAATAAGCTGAATCAAATAACTCGAAACAGCCCTGAAAATATTGATCACAGAGAGTTTCTATGTCCGTTGTGCAAATCGCTTAACAACATGTTTATTCCTATTTTATGGACTAATAATAATAGGAATTTGGATGATTTTGTTGCAGGGAATAAGGGACTAGTCCGAAATCCCTTTGAATCGTTAAATCCAGAACAAATGTATGATCGGGAATGGCACCAAGACTTTGTGGATGCTGCAGACCGTGATATTGAGTCGTTGTCGGTTGCTAATCCGTCCTTAAAAGAAATGATTGTTATCCGTGGCTCCACTTCGTTGACGTTGGCACAGCAACAATTCAGGGTCCTATTAAGTAACATGTTCCAATCTTTATCTTTTTTCTCGTTTCCACAGGTTTTTAAAGCTGATAGTACTTATATTTTGACAAATACAATCAAGTCAGTCGAAATCGCATTAAGAGGTATTAGTTCAAATTCTACTTTGATAATAAACCAATTATCGAATAACTCGCTTACAAATTTGAGGATTCTTTGTGAGTTCCGAAACACAAGTGTGCTAATGAAAATTAAGGATTGGATACAGCTACCGAGTAAAAAGGGTGATGCATATACAAAATTGTTAGCTTCATTTTCTTCCTTAACAAAAGGTAATATTAACTCCACAATCTTGGAGGCCGATTTTTTCGAAATTCTTGTTAATTGTTTGCCAATTAAATCGAAAGGATTTTCGTTTAATGCAATTCTTTCCACCTGCTTCATGGGCCATTTGATTCAAAACATGAATACGATTGTTTCAGAATTGAAGAGTCATAATTTTTATATTGGTTCTGATATTAGTGTCAATGATATTCCGGTTATTTCTGGATTACCACAAAAATGCAGACGAAACATATTACAATTGTTTGTGAGGTTAGCCAACCTGGAAGCAGATGGCATGGAACAAAATGAAAGACTTATCGAAGTATTATTATCAATGTTGATTAAGTCCTGTACACCATTTTTGAGAAGAGCGGCTATACTAGCAGTTGTGTTTTGTGCAAATTTTGATGCTAGCAACATTGAGTATCATTCTGATAGAATTGAAGCTGATAGATTATGCACTTTTTTGAATATCAAGACCATATCTGAATATTTGGATACTATTTCTAACGACAATAATGAAAGCTCATACGAGTCCGACATTTTCGATGATTTTATATCGTACTTGCAATCTCCTGAAGCAAACGACAATCCGATAGAGATGAAGAAGCAACTTGAGTATCCTGGAATTGTAAAATTGGTTGATTTACCTGAAAGACTAGATTTATTTTTCAGTAACTATTACTATTCGGACAAATATAATAATCCTCATACTACAATAGAGGATCCTGCCGTTTGCTTATTTTGCGCTGAAATTGTCGATGTACAAAAGGCTGCAATTGGCAGTAATGAGGGTCAATGTACCAACCACTTCCTTCGTGAATGTGCCAATGAAATTGGAATATTCTTGTTGCCTAAGGAAAGAAGTCTTTTACTATTGCATAAGAATGGAGGATCATTTCAACACGCACCATTTTTAGATAACCATGGCGAACTTCCTGGTGAATCAAGGACATCGAAACCATTATATCTAATGCAATCGAGATACGATGACTTTGTTCGAAATTTATGGCTCCAGCACAACATTCCTAATTTTATTGCGCGGAGTTTGGATAGTATACTCGATGCCGGGGGTTGGGATACCTTATGATTCATTTAGTCAAACTACATATAAATATGATTAGTATGAATGAACGATATATTCATCGAATTATAGGAATGGATGTACTTATTACTTCGAATATTTGTAGATACTTCGCTAGTAGAGATTTCTCCAATCATCAAGGTCTTCATCTAACATCATCATTCGCTCGACCAAGGCGTCTTCCTCGGCTTCACTAGGATCACGTCTTGCCATGAGATCATACAAATTTATCAGTGCTCTAATATTCTGTGGAATACCTTCATCAACAAATATTCCACGATTATGATCGTCACTATGTTCTCTTTCCTCGTGTCCACCATGATCCTCTTCATCACTCTCACCATCATTATCGTATGATTCTTCTTCTTCAACATTTGCGCCAGTATCAACGTTAACATCATCGTCATCGTCGTCGTCATCGTCATCTTCATCATCTTCATCTTCATCATCATCTTCATCGTCTTCATCATCTTCATCATCAAATTCATATACTCCTGCAAGATCTAGGAAGGTAGTCTGTCTGTCATTCAAGCTTCTTCTTGTCCCAAAAGCACATAGCTCTTGGTTTAACCACATCCTATTCAATTGTTCATATCTAAAATGGTTCAACGTGGCTTTGCCAGGGGTTCTTGGCCTTTTAATTTCACCATGTTTAGTAAGATAGGGCGCAGGGATGTCGAACCACATAGGAGAGGATATATCTATATAAATCGTAATCCTTAACGCATTGATTCCTGGTATGAAAAAGATCCCAATAGTTTTGGCACAGTTCATAATATGGCTCAGAGATTTTGAACTCTTCACTTTTTTGGCACAATGTAGACATACAACCTGATCGTAATGCCCTTTAGTTGAGTATGCTCCCTCATCCATAACGCAGTCATTGAAATCATCTGGCAAATCAATCAAGTGAATAATGCCTGGATAATCAAGGGTCAATATTCTATTGGCAGCATCACTTGGAATTTTTTCACATATCATAATATCGAAAACAGATCTCTCAAATGAAAAATCATTGTCTGACTTGTCGAGACCCATGATAAGTTCATCCAACGAAGGAATATCAAGTGCCTTGGTAAGCGCACCAGAAGAGTCAACGTATGCTTGACTATTAATTTCGTCTTTCAAAAACTTGATCGAGTCAATACTTTCAAACATATTAACCCCTTCAGACAGACAGGTTAGTATATCCTTTAAGATTATCATCTGCCTCAAGTATGGTAGAAGGAGTCTCTCAACTGCATAATAAATTGCTATCCACTGCTCCTCCAGATAAGGAATCAAAAGACGCTGAGACTCCATTATTTTACTCAAAAGGGACTTAAAAGAATGTAACACCGGTTGTGGAATATCAAAGCTTTTACCATGTCCCCTCATCCGCTGAACATCATCAAGTCCTCGTTTGTAAATTGAATAAAGAGAAATCGTTATCGTCTTTATCATACCTAGCCTTGCCAAAGTTCTCAAAGATTCATCAGTTTGGAAATAAAGAATCACCATTTCATCAAATACACCATGTGTCATACCCCTAGTATCCCAAGATTTGAGAATTTCGCTTTTAAAATCTTGCGAACTTCCCAAAAGGACAGACGATGCCCTTTCAGTATATAATAAAGCTCGTGCTTGGATTAAGGATTTAAGCAAGCTCTTCACAGATCCCGGAATTTCCTCCAAGAACGTACCACAGCTCTTGTTCCCTCCAATTCTGCCAGCAATTTCATTCATTTTGATTGTATCGGCAATAATGGTAGAAAGTTCAAATAACGAGAAGAAATATCTAGGATTGCAACTTGTACGTTTACTAAGCATTGGCTGATCGATCTTCTCAAGCAACTCATCGTCTATGATTCGAAGGAAAGGCTTCAAATTCTTGTCTTCAAGATAATTACTGTGAATTAATGCAGTTTTCAAAACCTCCGACTTAGAATCAGACGTCGATTCATATAATTCATCATATTTGTCATGAAGTGGATCGTAGTCATAGCTAATTTCGGGGTTCCCTGAGTCGTCAACGCTCTTCGGATCTCTGAAGGAAGGAACAAACACATTATGCAATGCACGGCATAAAGGACATGGGAAATTCTTGTTTAACCCAATTGACAGCTTGAAGCATTTATGATGTATATAATGACCACAGGTGGACAATACGCTCAACTGACTTCGTCTATCATTATACATTCCAGTTTCGGTTATCTTGAATCCAGAACCATAAAGTTCGTCAGGCTTTCGAGGTGTATGCTGTTCATCAAATGGCTTGAAGGCTTCATCAACATAAGCTGAGTCATCAGGTAATACCCAAAACAGAGTGGCAGATGTTTTGGTTGCTAACAATCCAATTGACTCCGTTAACGTCTCTGCCTCCCCACAGTAAACACAGGTCCTATCTTGATTATGACTTTCTACTTCCTTTATTTCATCTGAGTGATTCTTGAGATCCTTATTCATAGATAAAAATTTCTTCCTTTGTCTTTCGAGTTTTTTCATAACTTTCGATTGTCTCATTTCACTCTCTTTTCTTTTTCTGTCTTTGTCAGATTCAAATACTCCTGTTTTCTTTTTCTTGTATTCCTCGACGTGACTTTCTCCAAAACAGTCGATTAGGTTCTCAAGAACTCGTACATCCTTGGTGATAAATTTGTCCAACAAAAAATCAGCTTTTCTTACCACTGCAGGAGACATCTTCGATTGGATAATCAGTAATAGAAGATCACCTATTGGAATATTCACAAAATGCTGATTCAAATAGTCTTTCCCGTGAACCAATTCATCATCAATTAATACAGCATGAATTAAGTGTAATAAATGTGGCAAATATGTTTCATCAGAAGTCTCTATGGTCACTTGCAAATATTTGTAAACCAACTTTCCAAACTCTACTGTTTTTGTGAATTGTCCGATAGCAGCATGAACATGCGATGGAACTCGTTCGTCGTGACTCAATTTTGGGTTTATGATGACTTCGTGCTGCGGTGTTCCACGAGTTGTACTAACATGCTTCATCAACGCATCAGATATGTTCTGGTATTCAGATGAATCGAAGTACAAACTCAATGAATCCAACGTATTGAATACCTCAGGTTTTAACCTGAACATTCCGGAGTCAACCAAGGATGATGGAGATTGGTAGTCTGCCAAATCGTATAATATCTTATCAAAATCGGTTAATTCTTGTAGTTCACTAGATATTTCAGCCTTGATTGCTGTATATGGTTTTGGTTCCTCACAGAGGAAGTATGCAATTGCCTTTCTCACTGTCAATTCATATCTCTCACTCGAGGAGATATCATAGAATACTTCCCTTTCCAGCAAAAGGTTATACAAGAAAACAATGAATTTCTCCGATATTGAAAAGAACCGTTCTTCGTAAACTGTCTCGTTATATTTGATTTCGTTTCTGAACCATGAAGTTAATTCCCATCTATCAATGAAATTCAATAGAGTGAGTTTAGGATTATCAACAATACACGCAATTTGGTTAAGGTGGAAATCTCTAAAGTAAGTTAAATCATTCATGATCGACGCAAAGTAAAAAGAACCTTGTCTACTAGTCGAAATTCCATTTCTGATCCAAAAGCCCACTTTAATCTGACTGGCTAGGACCAAACTTCTTAAAGAAATATCAGATATGTTCATGAATGGTTTTTTTATGTCCTTTAATAAATCAAGGAACAATGTTATACCATTAGTTTGAGCTAGAAATGATAATAAAGCATTCATTGGATTTATTAATGAGACATGTTCCTCACTGACTTTGAAATCAATAATATTATTATCTTGCTTAGGTGAGGCTCTTAATAGCAAATATTGTAACAAGAAGCTGGTGTGCCAATTTACTTTGAGTAGATCCAATTTGCTAGTACCAATAGATTTTGCAATGTTTAAAATAGGTATTGAGTAGTCCAAGTGAACGATAAAGTCGAGAATTTCACGTTCTACATGATCTCCTAATCTTCTCTTCATTGGCCAATACCCCTGGAAAGTTCTCAAGATAAGAACTGATGAAGTAAAGTTTCTCGGGACGTTGAAAATATTTTTGTTTGATGTTCTTGATGAAAGGCAAGTCAAATCTCTAATTCCTCTGACAATAGCTGTTTTAATTCTTCTATAGCTCTCAGGCTCCTTTTCAGAAATATCAACAATAGTAGGATAACCGGACCTGTTATCCCATTTAGTAACCTTTTCTTCTATTAATTTAATAAGCGAATTAGCAACAATTTCATATCCACCTTTAGACAACATTTCATCCACACACTTTGGGCACGTAAAGATTTGGGCATTAACCTCGAGCAAAATATTGAGATGATCCTCCCGATCACAAGATGCAATAGCGTTTAACAATAATGGATAAACTTGCAAGATCTGTTGCGCGAATTTCGCTTTCTTTTCCAGATCAGACACTATTGATGGAATAAGCAAAGAAGGCAAAATCGCACGAGTGGATTTTTTAGCCCTTTGTTCATAGAGCATAAGCACTTGAATTCTTGACAAATCTACCTCAGTAGCTTTGACAAAGGTTTTCAAATGCTTAAAAGGTCGAACAAAATGAGATATGTTCAATTCATCATACAAACGAGGAAGATAATCGGTATACCTTGTTCCAAATAAAATTCCATTGTTCCAGCATTTATATTTGACTTCATAATGATTTTGAGTTAGCTCTTTGAATGCCGCATATGGCAAAGACTGGTCAATAATCGCCAGTTCCAATAAAACTCTTGAAAGAACTGTCTGACACATCGCACGAAATTGATCATTGGATTTGAAATTGGTTATATCTGAAATCCATTCGAAAATAGATGACACTATCTCTTGTCTGATGTAGTCCCTTGCTGATATAATAGATGATTGTAACCCACATGAATTAATCTTAATCTGAGGAATATCAAGCTCACAAGTCTCGGATGCCTCATTAACTACGCACCTTCCATTCTTATCTATTTCTGTGACCAATGCATTTGCTCTTGTTGTAGAGAGGCCTGTGGCATTTACCAATGCACCTAGTGCCTCATCTCGATTGTGGTATTCATCGTTCCATACAAGCAAGAGCCATCTTTCAATAGAGTTTTTGTCTTCAGCCCCGGCATATCTTTCAGGCATAAGCGAAGAAAAGTTACTGATGTTTTCGGAGCTGAGAATATGGTGAAGTCGGTCGATTTCTTTCCGAACAATAGAAAGATTATTGACGCTAAAATGCAACACGTTGATGGCATAGTCCAATACAGTGTAGAGTGTCTGGGATAGGGCGTCCTCTAGCCCATCAGGCAATGAGTTCAAGTCGTCCTCTGATCTAACACATTTACAATTGAGCGGCTTGAATGCTTCGGGGTCTCCACAGTCACAGATTCCTCCGCTCCCCCTGGTCGTGTACACCGATACATCGTGTCCTTCATGGTCGTCTTTGTTGAAGCAGTAGACACACAACACACATGACTCGTCAAATCCACACTGTTCGCACCGGTACACTGGTTCGCCTTTTTTTAACGTCCGGGAGCAAACCTTATCAGCTAGATGGGTGTATGAAGCTTCGCGACGTTTGACGTTGTAGAAGGGAGTCTTCAGGGTTTTCTTGACCACAGTTCCCGCTGCCAATTGCTCAATCTCTTTGGTATCGATGCCGGGGAAAAGATAATCAAGATACTTGCCATTGGCACTGCACGCGTAGTATAGAATACGATACACATTTTGCTTTAACCAGGGATCAGTGTAATCGAGTTCTTGGGGCAATCTCACCAACGACCGCTTCAATCGGGCTGTAATCTCAGTGTCAGCCACCTCGGGGAGGTTGGGGGTTATGGTAGGATATCCATCCCGCACACCCGGATCGTCATCATCTTCTTCCAGACTGGGGTAGTCGTGGTCGTCGGTTGGCACGCCAGAATCATCGGACCAGCTTTCTTCCTCGGATTCATCATCCATCAAATACAGTGTTACTCCATCTGACCACCTCAATGGAGTTCCACTCATGTTGGGGATAAAATTTAAGTTGCTATTGTAATTGATAATACTACCAATTCACCCTTGTCCAGTTGCAGCTGTGCACTGAAGTCGTGCGAATAGACGAATAGGTTGGCCGGTTGTCTGTGTACACTCCAGGCCAATCTCAGGCATATACAAAAATTTCGGAGAGTAATTTGCACTCAATCAACTCAGGCTCCACCCATCGCCATGTCCGTAGCCACCGATCCTACTGAGCAGTACAACCTCATCACCAAGGACTTGCAGGAAGTCTTGAACGGCCAGATCATCAAGGACGTTCTTGAGAAGGAAAAGAGACCCCTCAAGATCTACTGGGGGACCGCTCCCACCGGGAAGCCTCACTGTGGATACTTTGTGCCCATGGTCAAGTTGGCCCATTTCTTGAAAGCAGGATGTGAAGTGACGGTGCTTTTGGCCGACTTGCACGCGTTCTTGGACAACATGAAGGCGCCTTTGGAGGTGGTCCAATACAGATCAAAGTACTACGAGCATATTGTCAAGGCCATCTTGAAGTCGATCAATGTGCCCATTGAAAAATTGAGATTTGTGGTGGGTTCGTCGTACCAGTTGAGCGCCGACTACACCATGGACATCTTCAAGTTGTCCAATGTGGTGTCGCAAAACGGAGCCAAGAGAGCCGGTGCCGATGTGGTCAAACAAGTGGATAACCCTTTGTTGTCGGGATTGATTTATCCTCTCATGCAAGCTCTTGACGAGCACCACTTGGGAGTCGATGCCCAGTTCGGAGGGGTTGATCAAAGAAAGATCTTCGTCTTGGCCGAAGAAAACTTGCACAGTATTGGTTACAAGAAGAGAGCCCATTTGATGAACCCTATGGTTCCTGGATTGGGCCAAGGCGGTAAGATGAGTGCGTCTGATCCTAACTCCAAGATCGACATCATTGAAGACCCAAAGGTTGTGAAAAAGAAGATCAACAGTGCCTACTGTGCTCCAGGAGATATCACTGATAACGGTTTGTTGGCGTTCTTGAAGAACGTGGTAGCGCCTATCCAGGAATTGAAGACGGAAAAGGAGGGTCACTTCCACTTCGACATTGACAGACCAGAGAAGTACGGTGGTCCAATTTCTTACACATCCTACGCTGATATCGAGGCCGACTTTGCCGCAGAAAAGTTATCTCCTGTGGATTTGAAGGCCGGTGTTGCCGACGCAATTATTGGCTTATTGGCACCAATCAAGGAGATTTTCGACGCCTCGCCAGAATTTCAGGAAGTCCAAGCTAAAGGTTATCCAGTTGAACAACCAAAGCAAAAGGTCAAGAAAGAGAAGAAGAACAAGGGTTCCAGATACCCAGGTGCCGGTAATGAAGCCGCCAAGAGTCCTAGCCCTGCCCCTGCAGGCGATGCCAAGGTGGAGCAAGCAGCCCAAACTTTGGAAGGTACAACTATTTAGACAAGTAATAATTTAGATATCGTGTCACATGATGCAGACTCTGGGTGTAGATCACGTGATATACAACAGCCAATCAGTTGCGACTGAAAATTAATCACCAAAAAATCATCCTGGTATACATAAACCATATCGACAATGGTACGTTAATTTTACGGGTATTAAAGGTTTTGCGAGGGCTATGGGCGTATTATACTGATAGAAGAAAACTGCATTGCGGGCTATGCCACTCTTTTGCTCGAAATTCTCCCAGTGGGTCCCACAGCTCCAGCGCATCACCACACCACAGAGCCCAGACACTGAAAATCACCAAAGACTCCACTGCTAGGAGCACAAGACAGGATATCTACCATTCCAAAGTAGTCATCAATGTTTTGGAACTGCTAACAGCTCCTGGTGCCCTTAAAAGTTCCTGTTCCAGTGGCTCATTTACAAATCAGTACTAACCTCTAGTCTATTTTGAGCGCTTTGTTCCAAAGAAACTCGGTTTACGTGGCCACCATTTTCGGCTCTGCCTTTGCCTTCCAAGGGTTCTTCGACTACGCCGTGACCGGCTGGTACGAAAAGCACAACCAAGGTAAGTTGTGGAAAGACGTCAAGGCCAAGTTCATCGAAGGCGGTGACGAAGACGAAGACGACGAATAGATGTTACCCCGTCCAACCCAAGTTAGGTGGAAATGCATGCTAGATAGCCAGGTGGTATATATATCCTGTAATAAATTCATGATAAGTAAGGTGTGTAGATTTGTACCCTCCATAACAGGTCAGTGATCAATGGACCCCAAACGACCATACGGTTCCAGTAAGATGACCGGGAGTAGAGTGTAGCTACCACATACTCACACCCTCTTCAGTAGATAATTGCTTGCCATTGGGAGTCGGGGATATTGCACCCTCACTCATCTACACTTCCGCACACTAAAATCTCATCGTAGTTTATTACTTACTAACGAGGATGGGTGTCATTAACCAACCAAACAGTCAGATCAAGCTCACCAACGTGTCGTTGGTGAGAATGAAGAAGGGGAAGAAGCGGTTCGAAATAGCGTGCTACCAGAATAAGGTCCAAGATTGGAGATTGAAGATCGAAAAGGATCTCGATGAGGTGTTGCAAATCCCCCAAGTATTCATGAATGTTTCGAAAGGATTGGTCGCCAACAACGACGACTTGATGGCGAGCTTCGGCACCACCAACCAAGACGGAATCATCTTGGAAATCTTGAACAAGGGTGAGATTCAATTGAACGAGAAGGAAAGAACCGCAAACTTACAGCAGAAACAAAACGAGTTCTTGAACATCATATCCACCAAATGTATAAACCCCCGGTCCAAGAAGCGGTATCCGCCTTCGATGCTCCAGAAGGCGTTGGACCAATTGAAATTCCACTTGAACCCCAACAAATCCACCAAGTTACAGGCCCTCGATGCCATCAAATTATTGGTGGAAAAGCAGGTGTTTCCCATTGCTAGAGCCCAGATGAAGGTAAAGGTAGTGTTAACCAAAAAGGCCTATGGTAAGGTGTTTGAAGAGATCAAGGAAAACATCGAGCAGATCGAAGACGAAACCAAGGATGCCAAGGGATACGAGTGTGTGGGTATTATCGACCCCATCAACTATAGAACCATCTTGAGCATTTTGGAAGGAGTCGAGGGCCAAGGTTCGGTGGACGTGCTAGACATGGTTGCATT
This sequence comes from Suhomyces bolitotheri, assembly GCA_030568555.1. NCBI lineage: Eukaryota > Fungi > Ascomycota > Pichiomycetes > Serinales > Debaryomycetaceae > Suhomyces > Suhomyces bolitotheri. The sequence goes on from JAJMGH010000007.1 coordinate 495,613, forward strand.
GGCCGATTAGATGGAGAGGCGGCATACGGAATAGTTTACTCTACAGTAGCATATAGGAGCTAATAGAGGCACTGAAATGGCGAAACTACTCATGCCAATAGTTAGTGTAGCCACCAATACGGGTAACCCTATAGAGAGTAGTATAGTGTCCCAAATGGCCTCATAGCAACGATGGGGTCCCATACGGTCCTACAGTGACCCCATAGTTAGCTGTATAGACGGGCTGGTATGCTTCAATGTAACTAGACTGCGAAATCACAGCGGGCCACACTTGCCAATAGACACCGGCAGGGCAAGCAAATGGGAGGTGGAGCCGTCAGTCCAGGTCCCTGCTGGCACCGTTGCCCCTCTAGCTGCTCAGAACCGCTCCTGACCTTGCAGTATCTCCCCTGGTGGGCCCCAGTGGTCTCCCAACCTGGCCCCTCGCCATTCTCACTATCCCTCGCTGTGGAGCCTGCGCACTCAGGCGAAGATTAACAAAAAATTTTCATCTCTTCACCACCATCAGCCATGTCTATCGTGTTACCATCCACCAGCAGCACCGACACCTTCAAGGCAGAATCCAAGTACTCTGCCCCAGTGCGCCGTCCAATTGAACCAGTTGGCCGTTATTACCTTGCACATGCTTCCAGAACCTTGAGAGGCCACACCTGGTCGGAATACGAGAAGATAGAAGCAGAGAAGAATGTCAAGCAAATCGAAGAAAACCAAGACGAAGATCTTGGTGACGAAGAGCAAAGCGAGGAATTATTGGAACACGATCCTAGAGAATGGAAGACTGCCGATTTGTACGCCGTGTTGGGATTGTCCCACTTGAGATACAAGGCCACCGAAGATCAGATCAGAAGAGCCCACAGAAAGCAAGTATTGAAGCATCACCCGGACAAGAAGTCTGCTACCGGAGGCTTGGAACAGGACGGGTTCTTCAAGATCATTCAAAAAGCTTTGGAAGTGATGTTGGACTCTACCAAGAGACAACAATACGACAGTGTTGACACCAATGCCGATGTCAAGCCACCAGCAGCCAAGTCCACCTACGACTTCTTTGAAGCATGGGGCCCTGTTTTCGCCTCTGAAGCCAGATTCAGCAAAAAGCAGCCTGTTCCATTGTTGGGAACTTTGGAGGCCACCAAGGACGAGGTGGATGCTTTCTACGGATTCTGGGGTAAGTTCGACTCGTGGAAGACCTTTGAGTTCAAGGATGAAGATGTTCCTGATGACACTGCCAACAGAGACCACAAGCGTTATATCGAAAGAAAGAACATTGCCACCAGAAAGAAGTTGAAGCAAGAAGACAACAAGAGAGTGATAGACTTAGTGGAAAGAGCCCACGCTGAAGATCCTAGAATTAAGTTGTTCAAGGACGCGGCCAAGAAGGAGAAGGAAAGAAAGAAGTGGGAAAGAGAGGCTGGATCCAGAAAGGAGGCCGAAGAGGCCGCCGCCAAGAAGGCTGCTGAAGAAGAGGCTGCTAAGAAGGCCGCCGAAGACGCTGCCTCCTTGAAGGCCAACTCCAAGAAGGCCAAGGAAGCCGCCAAGGCCGCCAAGAAGAAGAACAAGAGAACAGTTAGAAATGCTGCTAAGGACGTGGGCTACTTTGGAGAAGAAGCCAATGCTGCTGTCATTGATGGCGACATCGAGTTGTTGGTCGAAAAGTTCGACGACGAGCAGTTGCTGGCGGTTGCAGCCAAGCTTAAGGGAGCCAGTGCTGACGGAGCCAAGGCTGCCATCTCCGAAGCCGCCGCCGAATTGAAGAGTGCTGGAAAGGTCGAAGCTTCGTACTTGAAATACTTTTAAATACTCTCATAGATCCATAGACCAGTGATATCAAGGAAATCGTATACTGAAATAACACTACTGTAGACAACCGGGTGGTGATTCGGCTCGTAAATCGTGTATTGGGGCTGGGTTCCGGGTTATATGCCATTATTCTTCGTTAACTAGGTGGCCAGCATCGGCCTCGGCCGCAACGTTGTGCTGCAATGCCTGGCCCTTCATGTGGTAATGGGCCTTTCTCTTTTCTTCAAACACCTTGTGTCTTTCTTCCGCAGTGAGCGGGCGTTGCTGTTCTTCTTCTTCTTCTTCTTCGTCCTCTTCATCGCCATTATCCTCTTTCACCACTTCACCGCCATTCAACGAGTCCACTAATCCGTGACTCGAATGGATCTCGCCCTCGCCCAACTCGAACGCTGGAATGTCCTCCTCGTCATCATCGCGATAGTATTCTCCGGTGGGATCAAAACCGCCTTCATAAGGGGTCTTGGGCTCGTCGATGGTCATGGTGGAGGTCTTCTCCTGTTCGGTTTTGTACAAGTTCAATTCATCCCATTTCAAGTGCTCTTCTTTCTCCTTGTGGTCGTCGCTTTTGGAGGCAAGCTGGGCCCTGATCTTCTCGCCTTCGCTGGACTCAGCTGCCAAGTGAGCATTAAGACGAGTATTTCTGATGACTTCCTGGCGGTCCAATTCTTGTGGGGTCTGCTCGATGTCGGTATTGGACTCGGACTTATTACGTAAGATGCCTCTGGGTCTGTCTTGGTCAGGCATTGTGGGTGTTTGATGGTTGTAGTAGTTATTGCTGGGTGGGATTGGGCAAATAGTTATGCCAGCCCTGCCATCACGTGGTCGGGCAGCCCACTCGCGCCTGTCACTGCTTACATCACTCCGTCAGAGCCGTTCACGTGCGTCGCCTCTGTTCACGCAAACAGTGTCCAAATTCGGAACAACTAAACCAAATTGAACAGATCGAACCTCGATATCGCCATTTTGTTCGAGCTACTCCTGGGATCAAATCACATACTGCCGCCATGGGACAAGTGTTCAGTTTCACCAACATTTTCGGCAAGTTATGGGGCATAGACAAGGAGATCAGAATTCTCATTTTGGGGTTGGATGGTGCCGGTAAAACCACCATATTGTATCGATTACAAATGGGAGAAGTGGTGACCACCAAACCCACCATCGGCTTCAACGTCGAGACCCTCAAGTACAAAAACCTCACATTAAACATCTGGGACCTCGGGGGCCAGACCTCCATCAGACCGTACTGGAGATGTTATTACAGCAATACCGCCGCGGTGATATTCGTGGTGGATTCCACCGATAAAGAGCGGATTGACATCGCCTCCAAAGAATTGCATACCATGTTGAAGGAAGAGGAATTACTGGACAGTGCATTGTTGGTGTTTGCCAACAAGCAGGACCAGCCGGGCGCCATGACCGCCGCCGCGGTGTCACAAGCGCTCAACTTGACTGATCTCAAGGACCGGAGCTGGAGTATCGTGGCGTCCAGTGCCATCAAGGGCGAGGGGTTAACCGAAGGCTTGGACTGGTTGATGGACGTCATCAAGGAGGAACAGTTATAGCGCTAAACGTCATGGTCGTAATACAAAATATTGGCACCGGCGTCTGATTAAGTAGTATATATATATCTATAATTGCACATGGTAATCTACTGCTCACGCTCCTTGACCCGCTCTAAAATCGTCTTGATCATTTCGTTGCCAAGAGCATTGGCTTCGGGGAACATCGGTTGAAAGAACTTCTGGGTCTTTTCAAACTCCTGCTTGTAGAGCTCAAAGTTCCCAAACGAAACTATGCTGGACCAGTCTCTGGCGGCGATGGTGAACTCCAAATCGTCATGTCTGAACATATCGGCCGAGATCGCCACGTCGATACACTCTTCCAACAACCCTGGAGTGCAGAACAAATATTCTGTCACCCCCAAAAATATCCTGAATAACGGCGTGGAGCAGATGATGTGGTCATAGGGCACGATCCCCAAGTGATACCAACTATCCACAATGGCAAGCAATGACAAATGAGAATTGGGCTGTCTTCCTCCGGGTGGGACTTTGGAAAGACTGAATTTCTGGAGAATGTCGTCGTCCAAAAGAAGATCGTGGTCGGAAATGTGACGAAACACGAACTCCTTTGCCTTCATGAGCCGCTTTCTCAACTCGTCCTTATTGCCTTCAATCATGATTCGGAATAATGCTGTGACCGACTTGGCGTACTGCAAGATCTGGTCATGAGCCGACGGATTGGTGATGGCCAATCCGGCGTACACATGCCATTTGTTGGAGAAGATCCGAAGCGAGATGTTGATTTTGGCATTCTCAATCCCTCCCGTCCACCGAGGGGTGTCCCAAGGGTATTGGTTAATGGACTGCCACGCCACTCCCATGGATAAAAACGCCGCGTGGGTCACCGCCTGGGTGTCTGCAGTGATCTTATCGTGGTCTATCGCCGACAACACTACTATCTTGGATTTGAGACACGATACCAAGCTCTGAACAAATCGGAAACTGTCACCCTTGGACCGGTGGTCAATCAACACCAAAGGTTGCCCCGTAGTATCGACCTTGGGTCCATGCAATGAGTGGAGCGAGATGATCTCCACGTCCTGAGGCATAATGTCTTCGAATGCCTTGATTTCGGGTTCCTTGCACGAGGTTTGGCCCCCCACAATGGCTCCATATTTGGTTGACGGACCGTAGATGGATACAATTTTGCCGATATTTTCAGCCTCGACACTGTAGATAATGTAGTCGGCTATCCTCGATACAAGATGGCCGTTCTTCAAGATTTCAAACTTTTCGTCCTTGTACGTCGCTTTGGTTTGTTCGTAGAGATCTTCCCGATCACAGCCCACAACCTTCCATCCGGCTTGGCTGAACCGCTTGGCATAGAGGAACCCCATATCACCCAAGCCGATGATCCCTATGGTCTTGGATGCCTTCCATGCCCGTGTCTCCAGATCTTGCTGGTCTATTTCTGGTATTTGACTCATGGCAGTGGTAGTTTATTCTGCATACAGATGATGAATCGTATAATAAGCGTGGTCGTGTGTGCAGGATCCTCGTACACAGAGAGATGAATACTGTAAGACAAACCAGTAACGTTGGGGACGGACTGGGCGACCTCCCGATGTCTGTGAAAGCAGACCCCTTATGGGCCTGGCTCGTGAAGTTAAAATATGAGCCTATTGGGAGTCCAGCGGGGACGGGCGCAAACTTGTCACCAGCCTGATGTTCTACTGTTGAATTTTTCACCCCACCTCTATTAACGACATTGTAGAAGTAGAAAGGTCAACTTCAAAAAATAACAATAAATCGAAGGCAATCTCCGACGTTCCCGTCTGCTTAGAATGTGTCAGCACAAGCGTCGGGTATTTTGTCGATGGCCCTTCGGTATTCGCTATCAGGTGCCGTAAACAGCCCGGCCCGGTCCAAATGTGAACTCAGAAAAACTTCTTTGTGCTTCGTAACGAATCGGTTGGTATCTCCGAAACCTACTGCACGATTAATACTTCCCAACGTGTGAAGTGAAACCTGGGATGATTTCAGTTAATTCTACACTATGCACGACGAGGGCCTATTGGCTAACAGTGCCATTCGAGTCACGCCTCTTTTCGCTCCATATTCGTTCCATATCCGAGCACAGTGGGTCGGTAGCTGCCACAGTCTAGACTTATCCGGAGAACGCTGTCAAAATCTCCGCACCAGTATTATGGTTATGGGCGTCGCTGGGTGGTGCCAACACAGTGATCTTGGGGAGCCAATTTGGATGCAGCGATCCGGGAAAATGGCTCAGTAAATGACGCCCTCGACCTCGATACCACCGTATGACGGTCAGGTAGTGGACCACGGCCTTCCACGGCCTTCCATGTCGTTTGAGGTGATCCTGTCTACCGGAAATACCCAGCAATATCCGGCCACTGCGGCGCGCACCCCAGTTCAGCTTACAATTGCTCCTGCCACCATCTCAGATTTAAACCGTCGCATTTTCCCATCATTCTCAACTCGTTAGTTAACTACTAGTCCAGTTATCTTTAGCCAATCCCATCAAATAGTATTCAAAATGGCTTCCAACCCTCCAGGTCCATGTTGCGTTGTCACCCACTTGCACGAAGGTGAGCCCAAGGGCACCCACAAGACCATTTTCGGACTTGACACCTACCAAGTCGGTGAAGAAAACGGTAACGACAGAGTCATTGTCATTCTTACCGACGTCTTTGGTAACAAATACAACAACGTGTTGTTGATTGCCGACGAGTTAGCCAAGCAAAAGTACCACGTTTTGATTCCTGACATCTTGCAGGACGATCCACTCAAGTCCTTCGACGACTTCCCTCAATGGATTGCCAAGCACGGCGCAGACAAGACTTCGCCAATTATTGACAAGTTCTTGGACTCAGTGCACGGCGAGTTGAAGCCCAAGTTTTTGGGAGCCATTGGCTACTGTTTCGGAGCCAAGTTTGTTGCTCAAAACTTGGCTAAGGACCGCCACCTTGATGCTGGTGCTCTTGCCCACCCTTCGTTTGTTACTATCGACGAAGTTAAGGCAATTGCCAAGCCAGTGGTTATTTCTGCTGCTGAAACAGACAATATTTTTACTACTGAATTGAGACACGAAACTGAAAAGGCGTTGGCCGAGAACAAGGCCAGATATCAAATTGATTTGTTCTCCGGTGTCGTCCACGGCTTCGCTGTTAGAGGTGACGAGAAGGACGCCATCAACCTCTACTCTCAAACCAAGGCTTTGAACGACCAAATCGCTTTCTTCTCTCAATACCACTAGCTTTAGAAATAATCGAACAGTGTATTGGGTAGGTGTAGTTGGCAGGCGACGGAGCAGAGATATCCGGTCAATGCACGTGAGCACGCAACTTCCGGTCGCTCCGGTGCCAGCCCATGGACCCCGGCGGAAAGGCACCTTGTCTCTCTATGGGCCACTTAGAAAGAACAGCAGCCAGTGCTGGGAATGCTAAGTGGACGCTGCCTCTGTCACCCGCTTTGTCCTGCTGGCTGAGGCCCAGAACCAGCAGTGAAAAATCTGAAAAAGTTACGTCACGTGTATAGTCCTTTAAGTTCAGCGCATTTGCAGTAACAATCGGCAAACATCAACCATGTCAGTCAAGGTGTACAGTGCCCCAGGGAAAGCGCTCATTGCGGGAGGATACTTGGTACTTGATTCTAAGTACAATTCCTATGTGACTGCTTTGTCTTCCAGAATGCACGCGGTGGCCACAGCCGGCACCGCTACCGAATCAAGCCAGATCACGGTGACATCGCCTCAGTTCAATGGCCATTGGCGCTACAGCATTGCGGCCAACAATGTTGATATCGAGGGGACGAGCGCGCCTAATCCATTCCTCGAAGCCACCGTGTCTACGGTTCTCAGCTACGTCCGGCCCCAACAGAAGTTCAACATTGAAGTGACGATCTATTCCGATCCAGGATTTCATTCCCAGGAAAACACTAAGAAAGTGACATCAGCGAATGGAGCCAAGCTGTTTTTGTACCACGGAAAACCCATTCAAGATGTACCCAAGACTGGATTGGGGCTGTCTGCCGGGTTGGTGTCGGTGGTGACGGCAGCACTATTGGGACAGTTTGGGGACTATTCCCAGAACGTGATCCACAACGCCGGTCAGATTGCCCATTGTATAGCACAGAAAAAAATAGGGTCTGGGTTCGACGTGGCAGCAGCGGTGTACGGGTCCATTGTGTACCGCCGGTTCGAGCCCAGCGTGATAGCTTCGGTGGTGGCTGGAGACAAACAACAACTCGTGGAATTGGTCAATGCCGAATGGAACTTCAACCATGCGCCCTGTACCTTGCCTCCTCACATCAGAATATTGATGGGGGATATCAAGGGGGGCTCGGAAACTCCGAAGTTGGTGTCCAAGGTGTTGAAATGGAGGGCAGACCAACCGGAAGCCAGTCTTGAACTCTATACTGCCCTCAACCGTGCCAACGAAGCATTGATGGCATCATTGACCGAACTACATACCTACTACAACACCCATCAAGCACAGTACCTTGAGGCAATCGAATTTTTCACCATCAACGCAGTGGATCAACTCGATGTGGACCAACTAGACAAGAAGCTTGCGCCATTTGTGGCTCTCATCAAAGCCATCAAGGAAATCAGAATTAACTTACGAAAATTGACCCGTGGTTGCGGGGCTGAAATTGAGCCACCTCCACAGACCGCGCTCCTTGATGCCTGCAACACCGTCAAAGGATGCCTTGGTGGGGTGGTGCCAGGTGCAGGAGGGTACGATGCCATCAGCTTGTTGGTAATCGACAGCAGCATTGATTCCATTATGCAAACCACAGCCCACGATGGGCGATTTAGTGCGGTTTCGTGGTTGGATCTCCACGAACAAAAGAATGGTTTAGTGCAAGAATACGCCCCCGACTACGCCGGTCTAGAATTGTGAGATTGGGAGCGAACCAGCGGTGTAGTGTGCCGGGGGATGGCATGATCAGTGCTCAGATGTTTTTTGTAACTGCCAGCTATGTTAAAAACGCGGGGGATGCACACGACCGGTCATCGTCTATTTATTGAAATACGGACTCATACCGGTGCCTCTTGACAGAACTACACCTCAGTAATGGTGTCAGATAATAACAAACTAACGGTGGTGGGAGGACCGTCCAAAGAGTCCTTTCAAGAGGAAGATTTCTACAACTTTGTCAATGTGGGGTCGCACTCCGATCTCGTTCACCATGACAGGGACCTGACATACGATGATCTGCAAGCCTTAGTATATGATGATAGTCCCGATAAAAAGCAGTCTCGAAAATACACGTTCCAATCGTATATATTTCTCGGAGTATCAGCGGCGTCGGCCGCGTTAACATTGGCGTGTGAGATCTACGTCTACATTGCCATCAATGTCCATAAGAAACAGGTGGATTCCCAAGAACGATATGCCGAGATTTCCATTTACTTGGCCCTCTTTATTTTTGCCACATGGTACCAGTTGTTCTTGACCGTGATTGCCCTCAAGACGAAGAACATGGTTTTGCTAGCCATGATGTGTCTCTTCTACGCGTGCATGTTGGTTTACACGGGAATCCAGTACGAAGAAGTCACCAACGCACTTTCTGATGGTGGAGGATGGCACCGAGCGGTGGCAGGAACGAACATCGCGGCAATTGTGATCTTGGGAATCACCCTAGCAGTACAAGTGTCCATGCTCATGTTGCTCCGCAAGCAGGTGAAATGGGTCCGATTCAAGAAAATCGGCGCCGACCTCAGGATCAGGCGCATGTATACCATTTTCCAATTGCACCGGTGCTTGCTTGTGTTTGACTTTTTCTTTTTCATTGGGTTCACGGTGCAGTTTATCGTGATCATGGTGAACAACCGGTCGTCGCTCGAATTTATTCTTACGGTGGTGGTGCTTCCTTTGACCATTGTCATCTTGTTCCTAGCGGATTTTGCCGCCACAAGGGAGTTCTGGGTGTTGACAGTGGCCACCATCGCTGCGTTCTGTGGCGGCATTGCCTACATTCTTTTCAAGATGATTCGGTTATACACAAAGTACACGTCGGCGTACAGCGTGGCATTGAAGCCGGGTGACTATTTTCCCGGAAGAAAGTCCATCATAACCTTTGGTGCCATTACCCTTGCCCTTTTGATCACCACGATTGTTTTCGAAGTGTTGGTGCTTGTGAACTATGGCAAGGGGTTGCTCCCACTCGTGAGCACATACTACCGTATGCTTCCCGGGCACAAGCAAAGCAGTCCCCAGAAGCTGGTGGAAGACACATTGGAGCCAGGACCCACTGGCGCCGATGCCGAGTCCTTTATTGATTAGGGGTCCGCCATACAAAAACGGAAAACGGTTGCGAATTACCTAATGTAATATATTATGACCCAGTTGATAGCCGATGCAGACAAACGCAGGAACCGCTGGAACTCGGGACCTCGCCGTGCCTCGTTAGTGCACCTTACGATACCCATGCCATTAAACCAGTCACTCGAAGATAGCCACCCACGCCATAATCCCCCGATCAGTGGTGGAGGGACTCTAATAGTATAGCCCCAGTAATCACCCGTGGAATCGCGGGCCAATCAGCAACCTCAGGTGTAGATGATAGTATAGGATTACAAATAAAAGCCGCCAGAGTCAGTGACCGCCATCTCGGACCTATTGATCCCTCCTCGGGTACTTCCATCGCCAGTGACGGTGGTAGGCGATGGAAATTGTCGGTTGCCAGTCCTCAGAACCCTGGAATGTCCGCTCCGGCCTATTCCGACGCAAGCTGCAGCTGTTTGTAATTACAACGCACGGAAGCCGCACCTTAGTGGTGGCATGTGCCCCGACCATTTCCACCCACAGCTTAAGGGACCACCCCCCCCTAAGCGGCCATACCCCCATGAAAGGTGGATGATGGGCCGTCACCGTATCCCCCGTCAACGGAGTGGTTCTACGCCACAAACTCCACCCACAAATCCCCACCCCGGCCCAGCGTCGCACAACCCGTGGCTGTCGAATCGGAGTCAGACCGCCCGAAACGTCACTTGCGGTGTGCCGGGCCCAGAGTTCTCCGATCCTATCGGACGCAGTAGTCCGTGCGGTGGACCCGCTGTCACCTGATCCCACATACAGTCAGATGATGGAACCGGCCATCTGACAGGGGGGAGGGGCGACGTGCACCGGAGTTTTCACTGCCATCCCAATTGCTATAAATACCCCTCGTTCACCACATTTTGGATTTTTCCTTATCATCAAACATCCCATTGCATTATAACATCCATGTCTGAAATCACTTTAGGTAAATACCTTTTTGAAAGATTCTACCAATTGAACGTCAACACTGTTTTCGGTGTCCCAGGAGACTTCAACTTGCCATTGTTGGACAAGATTTACGAAGTCGAAGCCGACCACGGAAAGGGTTCGTTCAGATGGGCCGGTAACGCTAACGAACTTAACGCTGCCTACGCCGCCGATGGGTACTCCAGAATCAAGAGATTGGGTGTGTTGGTCACCACCTTTGGTGTCGGTGAATTGTCTGCCTTGAACGGTGTTGCCGGTGCCTACGCCGAAAGCGTGGGTCTCGTCCACGTTGTGGGTGTGCCTTCCACGTCTTCGCAAAACAAGCAATTGTTGTTGCACCACACCTTGGGTAACGGTGACTTTACCGCCTACCACCGTATGTCCAAGGAAATTTCCGAAACCACCGCCTTTGTCATGGACATTGAATCTGCCGCCGCTGAAGTCGACAGATGTATCAAGACCGCCTGGATCAAGCAAAAGCCAGTCTACCTTGCCTTGCCAGTCAACTTGATTGACCAAAAGGTTTCCGCCGATTTGTTGAAGACCCCAATTGACATCTCCTTGCCTCCTAACGACAAGGATGCCCAAGACGAAGTCATTGAAACCGTTCTCGCCATGATCGAAAAGGCCAAGAACCCAATCATTTTGGTTGACGCATGTGCCTCCAGACACGACATAAAGGCCGAAGTCAAGCAATTGGTTGAGACCACCCAATTCCCTGTGTTCACCACCCCAATGGGTAAGGGTGGTGTTGACGAAGGTGGTGTCGACGGTGAATTGTTGGAACACGATCCATCTTTGATCTCCAAGGTCGCTGCCAAGTTGAATAGCGGTAAGAACTCTGCTGCCAGATTCGGAGGTGTCTACGTCGGTAGTTTGTCCAAGCCAGAAGTTAAGGATGCCGTCGAAAGCTCCGACTTGGTGTTGTCCCTCGGTGCTTTGTTGTCCGATTTCAACACTGGTGCTTTCTCTTACTCATACAACACCAAAAACATTGTTGAGTTCCACTCTGACCACACCAAGATCAGAACCGCCACCTTCCCAGGTGTGCAAATGAAGGAAACCTTACAGCTTTTGATCGAACGTGTCAAGCCAGTTGCTGCCAAGTATGAACCAAAGCCAGTGCCAAAGATGAAGTTGGCCAACACCCCTGCCACCGAACAGACCAAGCTCACTCAAGAATGGTTGTGGACCAGAGTCTCCTCTTGGTTCCGTGAAGGTGATGTGGTTATCACCGAAACCGGTACCTCTGCCTTCGGTATCGTCCAATCCAGATTCCCAAACAACACCACCGGTATCTCACAAGTTCTTTACGGAAGTATTGGTTACTCTGTTGGTGCCGCTTTGGGTGCGGTGATGGCATCTCAAGAAGTCGACCCAAAGAAGAGAGTCATTCTTTTCGTTGGTGACGGTTCCTTGCAATTGACCGTTCAAGAAATCTCTACTATGATCCGTAACGGTACCACCCCATACATTTTCGTGTTGAACAACGATGGTTACACCATTGAAAGATTGATTCACGGTGAAAACGCCGGCTACAACGATATTCAACCATGGGACAACTTGACCTTGATGAAGGCCTTCAACGCCAAGGACCACGAGGCCCTCAGAATCTCTACCGTTGGTGAAGCTGAAAAATTGTTCAAGGATAGTGAATTCGGTAAGAACTCCAAGATCAGAATGATCGAAGTTATGTTGCCAAGAATGGACGCTCCTCAAAACCTTGTTAAGCAAGCACAAATCACTTCCCAAACTAACTCTGCTAATTAAGCAGTTCTTTTACAAGTAATGGTTTTTATGTATTAATAGAAAATGCAGCTGGAGAAATGTAGTCGAAGAATTGGTGTAGTTGATATGTGGGAGATATCTAGGAGAATGTTAGTAAGGCCTTAGTAAGACGTTACGAATGTATAGCAAGAGATAAACATTGCAAGACAGACCTAGTGCTCGGACCAAGTGTATATGTGCAAGAAAATGTCTACTGGCTTAAGGAAGTCTAGATAATAACTCCCGATGTCTACACACTGTGTAGCCAGGGAACTTGTTCAGAGTGAACTAACCACCAGTATTGAGAACTTCGTAGCACCTGAAGACGCTGTCTCTGATACTGATTATGAAACGCCATATACAATAACCAGCTGTGGTACTATCAATTTGGTAATGCTGCCATATTCTTGCTGGTTTAAGCGTAACACCCGTTTATAGTCTCTGAGATTTCCTATCCAAAGTACGGATGTGGCAAGAAGTAAATCAAGTCATTTTATTTTGTCTACATTAAAACTGCAGGATCCTTCGATTTCTCGGAAACAGGTCGAGGATCTGTGACGGCCAACCACCTATGTATTATGGCCAATTGCTTAATAATGTAGTAACTAGATCAATATTAAAATTAGGAGTATTACTAATGCTTTACTACTAGTGATGGAAAACTAATTTTTGCACCCCGCTGCCAAGCATCGCCATTTAAACCCCGGGGGTTGCGAGAAGGTAGGTAACTCGCTAATTCCTCGAGATAGCATAGGAATTATGCACTACGGTTTTTCCTAATTAGTAGCGTAGAATTTAATTACTTGAAAATAGATGGTAGGGTTTAAATTTATATAAATCTACTTCAGATATATTTAATGAACAATTATGGGTAAATAAACGAAATGAATCTAAAGAAATTGATAAATACGTGCTCACTCCACATTTCCACTTCCATAGGTATATCATAGTTTCACAAATGTCGTTCCTGTCAGGCCATTCTCGGTGCTGTGTATCTCCTATTTCTTATTTTGTGGCACCCCGGATCTTACATGATTCCGTAACTAAAGTGTCAAAATAAAACTGGCACGGAATTACACGGAGTTAACTCCAAACGGTGCCATCACCGAGCGATGGTTATAAAGCCCACCAACTGCCCTTCGTGGTTCCCCCATACCACTATCATTACAATGGCTTCGAACGGATTAGGTGCATGCTGCGCTCAGAGAAACTTCCACGAAGGAACCCCCAAGGGATCCTTCAAAAACTTGTTTGGGCTTGACACTTACCAAGTTGGTGAAGAAAATGGTAACGACAGAGTCATCGTGATTCTTACCGATGTGTTTGGCCACAAGTTCGTCAACAACCAATTGATTGCCGACCAATTGTCCAAGAACAACTACCACGTGTTGGTTCCTGATCTCTTCAATGGTGACCCTTTTACTGGGGGAGACATCCACGCTTGGTTTGTCAACCATACTGAGGACATCACCACGCCTATTGTCCATGACTATTTGACTGCTGTTAAAAAGGAATTGATGCCTAAATTCCTCGGATCCATTGGTCACTGTTTCGGTGCCAAGTATGTGGTCAAAAACATCACTTCCGATGGTATTCTTGATGCCGGTGCTATTGCACACCCATCGCTCGTCACCGTGGAGGAAGTCAGAGCCATCGCCAAACCAATAATTATCTCCGCTGCCGAAGATGATTTCACATTCAGTGTGGAACAGAGACATCAAACTGAACAGATCTTGACTGAAATCAAGGCTAGGTACGAGATCAATTTATTCTCGGGTGTCTCACACGGTTTTGCTGTTAGAGGAGACCTTAACGATCCTGTGGTCACCTACGCCAAGGAGAAGACGTTGTCTGACCAAGTTTTCTTCTTCAGTCAATACTAAGCTGATTTGACTGGAAAAGCCCATGAAACCTATTGGCCCTGTGGGGGTTTTAAAATGCCGAAGTCATACCGGGGGGCATCTATAGCTTGATAGAGCAGTCCACTCATAGTGGATGCATCTCAGTTCAATTCTGAGCAATTTAAGAAAGAAATAAAATAAAATAAACCAGAACAGAACAGAACATTTTCACTTTTCTATTAATCGTCCCTCTGAGCTCCGTAGGACCCTTCTTCGTAGTCGCAACGTCCGTATTAAGCCCATCTTACAAGTCCGCATCGACTGGTGCTCATAACCACAGGGTAACATTTGCTATCAATAAACGGGCCAGAACTTCGGTTCATCTTAACGCATCTCAATGTTCGACCCTGAAGTCAACGAAAAGCAGCCGATATCTCGACTGAAGCGCAGGTCCCGTGTGGCCCTTCATGTTTTGCTCTTCACCTGCTTGGGGCTTGTCTCACTCATCTACTCGTACTCAGATAACACCGTTTTCAGAAACTGGGTTGGGGCACCATTGACAGGAGTGGCCGACGGCCCCAAGGACCCAGACTCGTTGTGTCCGTTAGTTCATAAATTTGACCCTACCAGCTTAGTCGATATGCAAACAATTGATACCATCTTGCACGATGAAACCTTCGCTAATCGCTCCTTAGAAAAGTTGTGGGGAGCCGTGAAGATTCCCAGCGAGTCCTACGACCAAATGGTTGACCCGGGAGAGGTAGATTCTTTGGAGGAATTGTATAAGATCGAACCAGCTTGGAAGGAATTTGAGAAGTTGCACCAGTACTTGGAAAAGACCTTTCCTTTAGTGCACCAGTATATGAAAGTGGAGAGAGTCAATAAGTTCGCCTTAGTCTATACGTGGGAAGGTTCTACCGACAAGAAGCCGATCTTATTGACGGCCCATCAGGACGTGGTGCCAGTTGAGGCTGATACCATCGACTCCTGGATTTATCCTCCATATGAGGGTGGGTTTGATGGGACTCATTTGTATGGCCGGGGAGCTGCCGATTGTAAAAATTTGTTGATCGCATTGTTAGAGTCGGTGGAGTTGTTGCTCGAAGAAGGAGCATTTACCCCGGAAAGAACCGTGGTTTTGGCCTTTGGTTATGATGAAGAATCTCACGGCAGAGGGGCAAATAGTATCAATAAGCATCTTGTGGAGAGATATGGACCCGACTCATTCTTGCAAGTTATTGATGAGGGAACCGAAGCGTATGAAACCATCGAAGGCACTAAGTTCATTCTTCCTGCCACGGGGGAGAAGGGGGTTTTCAATTCTTATATTGGACTCTACACTCCTGGGGGCCATTCCTCAATTCCTCCTGACCACACTGCTATCGGAATTTTGGCAAAGTTAATCACCGAGATTGAAGATATCCAGTTTGAAAGTATTTTGACCAAGGCTAATCCTGTTTTGGGACAGCTCCAGTGCGTTGCTGAACATTCGAAGACGGTAGACCCAACCTTAAAAAAACAGATTTTGATGGCCCATTTCAATAAAGATGCCAATCAAAAAGTTATTAATTACTTGAGAAAAAATCTTGAAACCAAATACTTGATCACGACCTCACAAGCAGTGGATATCATTCATGGAGGCTCAAAGTCAAATGCATTACCGGCATATGCTGAAGTGGTGATCAATCTTAGAATAGCAGTAGAAGAATCCCTCAAGTCCACTACATCCAAACTTGTTGGCCAAGTGCAGCAAGTGGCCGAAAAGTTTGGTCTTGGGCTCATCTTCAATGGAGTAGAGTTGATCCCCCCAACTGATAACGGATACTTCAATTATTCTGTTGCTGAGGCAAGGGAGCCTGCCCCTATTACTCCGTCAAACGATGAGATGTGGAATGTATACGGAGGCTCGTTAAGATTCTTATACGAAAATTTGTTGTTCCCCGATTCCCAAGATACATTTGTGTTTTCTCCGTACCTTTCTCCTGGTAACACCGATACATATGCGTACTGGGACTTGACCCGAAACATCTACAGGTATGTCCCCGGTATTCCTGTTGAGCAAGAGAATCTTCATTCTGTTAACGAAAGAACTCTATTGCAAAGCCACCTCTCCATTCTAGCTTACTACTACTATTATATCCAGATTATTAGTGGTATTAGTGACGACCGATTTATTTAGAAATGTTAGTATTAGTCAATAAATTGTCAATGAATTGTCGGTAGCTTACCCCGGAAATGGCTGCGAAGATCATCGAGGTCGTGTAAGACCCTTCGCAGCCACCATAGTGAAAAATTTCAGGTTGGTGTGGATCGTAGTTAATCATCATGCCTACAGAACTCGAAGAACTCGTGGAGTTTCTCCATTCACCCCAACCCGCAGTCGTCCTGATCGCCTTAGACAACTTGGTGCAATTTTCTCAAGGACCGCAACAGCTGCTTTTCAACCACAATAACTATGAACCTATTAAAGACTTGAAGAACTTGGTCAAACACGAAGGCAAGACCACCGTCAGCCAATCGTTGACGATTTTGATCAACTTGAGTGATAGTTTACTTATCAGAAACAAAATCGTGGATGATGAAGACTTTTTGCGTTATTTGGTGCAGCAAATCGTCAACATTCACAACTCGAATGCTGACTTAATGACAATTTTGTTGACCAACTTGGCAAAGAACGATAGCATAATCAAGATTTTTGATATGACAGTCAAGCACAATGAAGAGAACAGCAAGGTGTTCAAATCTAACAAAGTTCTCGATTGCTTAATGGATCTCTTTGTCAAGGGATTCGATAGGTCCTTGAATAAGTATGCTGATTTTGACTATTTGGCGTACTTTTTTGCCGATTTTTCCAGATTCGAACAAGGAAGAACCTATTTCATCACCGACCAAAAATATGATGAAGTGGTGCCATTATCAAAGTTGTTGGTGTTTACTGAAAAGTACGACAATAAGATCAGAAGAGAAGGGATTGCATCTACAATCAAAAACTCGCTTTTCGATACCAACTCCCATATGAAATTATTGACTGACGAAAAGATCAACCTCTTGCCTTACATTTTATTACCATTAGCTGGTCCTGAAGAGATAGACGAAGATGAGATGTTCGATTTGCCAGAAGAATTACAATTGCTTCCATCCGACAAGAAGAGAGAACCTCTTGATACCATCACCAGTATCCACTTAGAAAGTTTATTGTTATTATGTACCAGCCGTGAAGGGAGAGAATATTTAAGAGAAAAGGCCGCATACGCTATTATCAAGGAGTTACATAAGGTGTCCGATAACGAGGAAGTTGCTGAATTGATTGACAGATTGGTACAAATGTTGAAGAGAGATGACGCTCCCGAAGGTGCAGAGGATGCTGAAATGGATAATGACAGCGATAGCGACGACGAAAAAGTTGTCGAAATTGTCTGATCCTGTAATATAGCTAGGCCATTAAGCATAAAATAAGATGGAAATAGATAATAAGCCCATGTATTTCTGTATATGTCTCGACTCTTTCTTGAATCTCGTTCTTTTTCTTTTTCTGGTAAGTCTATTCCTTTAATACCAATCTTCCGTCTACCAATTTAAGGTACAGCTTCACAATGCTGATGATACGTTGTTTGTTGTCTCTATGAGCATTAACTCTGGTCTTCAAGCTCAACAATAACTCCTTGGTAGTGAGCGGATTATTTTTGACCATGTCCAACACTTCTTTGATTGTAACCAACACTCCATCAGGACCTGCTGAGTTCAAATCAACCGAACCCGAGGCAACAGGAGAAGGCGATTTACTTCTCTCTTCGCCGTTAGTAATTCTTGGAGATTTATCATCAAGCTTGATCTTCTTCTTGGGTGATGCAACGATGGGTGAAGGTCTTTTCCGTCCATTAGGTACCCAGTTTCCTCTGGGGAAAGTATTCAAAAATACTGACGGAGCCTTAATAACAACAAATCCATCACCATAGTTCAGAGCGATGATTGATCTCGAGCTAGATTTCTTATTTTCACCATCATTAGGAACCCCGTCTTCTGTCTCTTGCTTTATACCCGTTTCGTCGTCGCTTTCGTCGTCACTTTCCAAATCGGATTTAGATAAGTATGGGTTCAACTGGTCGTCATCCTCACTATCATATACTCCACCTTCGGTCTTATTCAACACCTTTCTCAATTTTTTACCCTCCTTATCAACCTTTCTCTCCTTTTCTGTTTCAAATAAATCATCCAACCCGTCATCAAACTCACCATCAGATTGTCCATCAAAATGCGCTGCTTTAAGCATTTCCTTCTTGACTCTGCGTTCCGATAACTTGTTTTCTTCTTCGTCGCCATCCATGATTGGAGCTTCCTCATCGTCGGCAAACTCTTCATCAAAATCCAAGTCATCATGATCTGAGTCTCTATCATTGGTATCCCCTCCTAGAACTGTCCTCAACCTTCTACTGCTATTTGTGCTTGGCGCAGCCAGATTTCCATTCGGACCATTGACCCTGAATCTAGCGTCTTGACTATTTTCTGTTATCGATTTTTCTTCCATATGTTTCATTAACCATCTAGGAACCGATGAATTCTTTTCCATTTTTGCTTCGGCCTCTTCCAAAGTTAACGTGGCGTATCTATTTCTTGGGGTAAACTTATAAACCTTTTCTGCCGGGACCATTTTGAAACCATCCTTATCGAATACAAAGAGTACATGTTGGGTATCGGAGGAGCCTGCTTCATAATTGCCAACGAAAACATTGCTTCCATCATAGTCTTCTATTACCCATGGATAGTACTCTTCGTATCTCAACTTTCTCTTCGCCTCGTCACCAGAATTGACCTGTCTAGTTTTCCTTTTAAAGTTGTTTCTCTTCAAACGTCTTCCTCCTCCATCGGGCGCAACTTGCGACATATCAGCCTTGGGGTACCTTCTTGGCTCTTCGCCTCTTGCTATGGCTGCCTCATCCTCTGCTATAAGCTCTTCCTCTGTTGGTTCGTGAACTACTCCGTTGGCCTTATCCATGGCAAGTTGCTTCTTACGCTTATCGATTTCTTCTCTAGTCAACTGGAATTGAATGTTTCTAGGATCTTTTCTGTGTAACCGAATTGGCTTGTGGAAGTCTTCGGTGATATCAACGTCTCTTGTGCTCTGGAATTTCATGATGTGGTACCGGATATCCTTGACATCTTCCTTAGTACATGATTTCAAGGGAATGTCTTGCCATCCGTCGGACGAGCTAGTAGGCTTGGGAGTCCCGTTTGATGACGATGACGTCAAGGGACTTGGCACTGCCTCTGTCTTGACCGTTACTTCCTTTTTGACGGGTGACAGACTCATGATGATAAGGAGAGAAAGTTGAAAATCTCCGAATATAATAAAGGATGCGACACACGACACGCGACACGCGACATTAATAAGAACCTGGGGCCTACTGAAGAAAGCAGAATAAAAGGATAGCGAAACAATACGTGGATTACCGAACCAAGAACCTTGGGCCTGCGAATTATCATATCAGAAGTGACCCAACTTTCGGAATTTTATTACTCGCATATTTGTATAGTAATTTTCGATAAGCTTCATAAATTCAATACACGAATTGACATTCAAGAATTGTTGTTAGCAAGGATGTTCCTAGAGTACCACGGGTCATGGCTGCTTTAGGCCATGGTATTGGAGTCGGCAGTTAAAACTGACACATGGTGGACCCTGCTGTTAGACGCACTTCCCTAAATTTAGACCGTTACCCCGGAGTCGCGCCTGTATCGGCATTCTTCGTCGATATGAATCATAGCCATCTCAGCAACTTTTCCTGTTACCAACCATGTCAATAGTCGTTGAAGATAAGCGTGACGAGCTCCTCTCACAAACCAAGCCTCCTCCTCCAAGATACCTCGGGTTCATTGCCGGAACATGTTCTGGAGTCATGAAAAATGTGGTGGGCCATCCATTCGATACGATTAAGGTCCGGCTTCAGACGGCCGACTCGGGCCGATTCAAAGGACCGATAGATGCCTGTTTGCAAACATTGAAGAATGAAGGAGTCCGGGGGTTTTACAAAGGTTTCACGCCTCCATTGGTGGGGTGGGTGCTTATGGACTCCGTGATGTTGGGGTCTTTGCACATCTATAGACGGTTCTTGAAAGAAAACTTCTACGACAATAAGGACTTGACATTGATCGGCCATAGCATTGCTGGGTTAGGTTCTGGGTTGACGGTGTCGTTTGTGGCCGCACCCATCGAACAGTTCAAGGCAAGATTGCAGGTGCAATATGATGCTAAATCTAAAATATATTCAGGGCCATTGGACGTGGCCCTCAAACTTTACAAGGTTTCGGGAATAAGAGGAATTTATAGCGGGCTATTTTCTACCATGATCTTCCGTACCAACTTCATCTTCTGGTGGGGCTCGTATGAGATTTTCAACAGGTGGTTTGCTCAAAATACTACCATGTCCAAGCCGGCGGCCAACTTCTGGTCCGGTGGCTTATCAGCCACTGTATTCTGGATCTTTGCTTACCCTGCAGATGTCGTCAAACAAACGATTATGACTGATAGCCCTATCCGTGAACAAAAGAAATTCCCCCGGTGGATCGATGCTGTGAGGTACATTTATAGAGAAAAGGGGTTGGCTGGTTTTACCAGAGGATTTGGGCCCTCTATTTTGCGGTCTTTCCCTGCCAATGCTGCAGCCTTGGCTGCGTTTGAAGCTGCCATGAGGTTTATGCATTAGAGTAATGATATAGAATAACTTTGACGTAAATCTGATAGACTTGTCCCGTAGTTCCTTATTTTTCCCAAGGTTTGGTTCTTGGCTTGGCTTCAGACACCGAAGTCTGGTCCGTCAACACTGTGTCTGGTATGTCCTTTATTCCTGGGACTGGCTTTCCCGAAACAATTAGTTCGACCAATTCCTGATAATTGGAGGAGTAAGGGGGATCATTAGATTCAGATAAAGTGGTACTTCCCGTGGCAGGAAGAGGGTTGGCTGCAGAGGCGTCAGCAGGTTCAACTGCGGTTTGCAGGACCTGTGGTGTAGAGGTAATCTCTTTGATTTTGGGATCTTTGATGTGCTTGTCACCATTGGAGATTTTCCACTGCTCGAAATCCTCCAAATTCAATATATTGCCTGTGTGGGAGCAGTAGAAGAACGACTTGGCTTGGTCCACCAATTGCTGTCTGTCTAGAGCAGGAATGGCTTCGATAGAAGCGTCCTGTTCCTTCAAGCTCTCTAAGTAGTTGTCTAAGATCTCTTTCAAGCCGTCCTGGAACTCCCTGAACGACGACCAGTCATAGTTGAGGTACTCGATGTATGTTGCTTCGTTAGGATTAGACATGGCCACACTCTATTTCTATACTGGGGTTCTGTGGAGAAGGGTGGTAACTGGGTCCTTGGTGCGAGCCAGTGTGATTTTAACAGTATACAGGCGAACCAATTGGCTGCTCACCAACGACAACGGTATAGTACGCCATTAACATCCAAATCTATTTATATTTAGTGGACCATGATTGCCGTCACAGCCAATCGCATTCTTCTACTTTCCATTGTCCTTAGAGTGGGCTTCTTTGCCTACGGGCTCTACCAAGACAAGTACTTGCCCGTGAAGTATACTGATATCGACTACTTGGTATTTTCTGATGCCGCCAACTATGTCCATCACGGGGCGAGCCCCTACAAAAGAGAGACTTACCGATATACGCCGTTGTTGGCATGGATGGTGCTTCCCAATTCGTGGGGAGGCCACTGGTACCATTTCGGTAAGGTGGTCTTCATGGTATGTGATTTGATCACCGGATGGGTCATCACCCGGTTGTTGCAAAGGATCCGGGTCAAGGGGGTACCGTTGTCGTCGAATAAAGTGGCGGTGTTGGCGTCGTTGTGGTTGTTGAATCCAGTGGTGATAACCATCAGCACCAGAGGATCGTCCGAGAGCGTGCTCACGGTAATGATCATGTTTTCGTTGTACTTTTTATTGGAAAAGTCGTCACTTGCGCTTTCGGCCGTGTTCTTGGGCCTTTCCATCCATTTTAAGATCTATCCCGTGATATACTTGCCCAGTATCATGTACTATCTTTCCAACAGAACACCCTTAATTAATTTGCCAGTGATTAAATGGGTCAACGTCTACAATTTGAAATTTTTGTTCATAACTCTTATCACATTGGAATCTCTCAATTGGGTCATGTACTCGTATTATGGCTACGAGTTTCTTTACAATTCGTACTTGTATCATTTGACAAGACTCGACCACAGGCACAACTTTTCTGTTTACAATGTTGTACTCTATTACAAGTCCGCCTTGTCTCACGCCAGTCACAATTTGGAGAATTATGCATTTATCCCTCAGATACTATTATCCACGGTATTCATTCCCCTTGTCTTTGCGGATCGTGATTTGATTTCCAGCTTGTTTCTCCAGACTTTTGCGTTTGTGGCATTTAACAAGGTAATGACCTCGCAGTATTTCTTGTGGTTTCTCATCTTCTTACCACACTACCTTGCTAAATCAAAATATTTGTCTAGAGAAAACGCTTGGAAAGGAATACTGATGCTTTTAGCATGGGTTGTTTCTCAAGCAGTGTGGTTAGGGTTTGCCTACAAATTAGAGTTTTTGGGAGAAAACGTCTTCAATGAACTTCTCTATGCCTCGCTGGGCTTTTTTCTCGTCAATTGCGGGTTGCTAGTACTCTTCATTGGCGATATTGAGCAGGCTTCGGTATGAACTCATGGTGTTGCACGTGTAAATTGGGCACGTGACCAACGATGTGATGAAAATTTCCCCTACTCTACCAATGCAAAACTAACATCAATCATGTCCCGAATGGAAATATACTCTCCGGAGGGCTTAAGGATCGACGGACGCCGGTGGAATGAGTTGAGGCGATTCGAGTGTCAAACAAATACTCACCCAAACTCCTCAGATGGATCGTCATACGTCGAGCAGGGAAGCACAAAGGTGATATGTATGGTACAAGGTCCGATGGAACCAGCGTTGCGGTCTCAAGCCAATAATACTGAAGCTACCATTGAAGTGAACGTAAATGTGGCCAATTTTGCGACGTTCGAAAGAAAGAAAAGAACCAGAACTGAAAAGAGAATAGTCGAGCTCAAAGCAACGTTGGAAAGGACGTTTGAGCAGAGTGTCATGTGCCATTTATATCCCAGGACAGTAATCCAAGTGGACATTCACGTATTGGCACAGGATGGAGGATTATTGGCTGGCCTGGCTAATGCCATGACGTTAGCATTAATTGATGCTGGTATAGCCATGTACGACTATGTGTCTTGTATCAGTGCCGGCTTGCATGATGATACCCCCTTGTTAGACTTGAACAGCTTGGAAGAAAACGCTGTCAGTACACTCACTATTGGGGTGATTGGAAAGAGTGAAAAATTAGCATTGTTGATGTTGGAGGACAAATTGCCTTTGGACAGATTGGAGTCGGTGCTTGCCATTGCCATTGCAGGAACTCATCGGGTGCAAGAGTTGATGGACTCAGAGCTCCGGAAGCAGGGAAATGTCCGAGCATCCAAAATAGCAAATAATTAATGTACTATAGATAACGAAATTAAATTCAATAGCATAAGATTTTTAGTGTAGCACCATCCTTCAGTGTTGTAGTACTATCAAGTTTTGCAACGTCTAAAAAAATTAAAAAGAAAGGAATTGACACGGACAGGAATTGAACCTGCAACCCTTCGATCTGGAGTCGAAAGCTCTACCATTGAGCCACCGCATCATCCTTAGAAAAAAGGTTTCGCATTGTAGCCATGAGGTCCCAAACTAATGGTTCCCTCTGCTGAAGAATTGGTTTTAAGAAGAGAATACGAGTGCATGGTTCAGTATGTACATATTATTATTCCAATCAATTCGCTCAATATAACGTAGGGTGCCAATTTCATAATTTAATTGCAAATCATACATAATCTGAAACTTCTGTAAACTTCATATTTTCTGACAAAAGAGTTCGACCAGATTACCGCCGGGTGTTACGAGCTTTAGGCCTGCTAGATCCAACGGGTGAATAATGAAAATGGGGAATGAACCCATTATAGATAGAACGTCGCAAAAAATATATATTGCCAGTACCCTCGAGGTTAACATATAGATCACAAGGTCAATCCCTGGTAGTAATTTTCAAGTCAATCCCCGGTAGTAATTTACAAGAAAATCCCGACCCAACCAAGTAGTTCTAGCTCCTTTCTAATGCTGCAGTATGTCATATATTAGAAAATGGAATTAAGATACGAAAATTGGACGACTAAAATAGGTGCAAAAAGGAGACAGGAGTAAAAGGGAATGTTTTCCGCAGGTGCCGGAGTAGTGAAAAAATACCCAACTGTCTCCTATTTTATGTCTCGCAAACTACCAGATTTCCTTGTGGTAGACCGGTTCTAGCTAGATTTGTACTATCACCAACGTGCCCCTTGTAAAGAACTTACTTTTGCTAACTAGCCACGATAAAATGTTCCTTGGCCGGAGATATTGCGTCCACAAGAGAAGTTGGCATTTCACCTGTGTACATACGCCTCATCGTGGAATGTGGCCCACCGGGCAGAGTATTGCAGTGGATACCGGCTGCGGTGTGCAGGAGGGTTCACGGGCCGCTGAGTATTAGCTGGCATCTCATCAGTTGTCGTCTAGCATTCTTTGTGTCACCAATTGTCGATTGTTCCTAAACGGGACAAATTGATTTTGTACAGATCGATCGGTCGTGCGCTGAACCGGCACCACTATCCAAGTTTAGCACCTTTACAGACGGAGACTATTCTTGTTTCTTCAGTCGAGCTATTGTCACGATGTCGGAGTCGTCCAGAACCATCAACCACAAGCTCAACGAGCTCCTCAGCAAAAGTATGTCCCATCATGATCCACCACACAATTTGCCCACCCTGTTACTAACCTCAGATAACCTTTCCAAGACCAAACTCGACTCGGCTACTGCCATTAATTATGCCACCATTCTTAGAGCCAATATCCTAGGAAAGGACAAGCAGGAGAAAGTGAACTCCATTGTTGTGTTGGCCAAACTCCTTGACTGTATCGTTGGGGGCGACGCTGTGTCCAATGAATTTTCCGTCATCTTGGACCATACGTTATTCAACACGTTATTCTCCATCGTCAGCTCCAATATGTCTACTGAAACGTACAAGGCGATCTTGAAGATCTCAGTCATCTTGATTTCTGGTACAATATTTAAAACTAGAGACGATTCCATTGATAAGTACTTGCCCCTTTATGAGTCGTTAATAGAGTACTTGGACGTTATTGATATTATGAGTCAAAAATTGTACTTGCAGGACAATAAAATCACCTTCAATTCTATCAAATTGGTAACAGATTTGATAATGCGTGCTTTGAAATTCGAATATTCCGGAATTATCACTTTGGCTGGTAGATTGAAGCATGTCACTTTCTTTTCCACCGTGGGTAATTTGATAGAAACTAATGACAAAATTATATTAGATGCCATCACGCATCTCAAGACCGCTTACTACAATTTGAATGAGTTTTTGCAGAGCACAAAATTCGACTTGTCCATTAAGTCTCATCAAGTTATGTTGAATAACTTGTTCATATTCTTAGAGGTGTCCTTGAATGAATACGGTACTTTGGCTACTACTGAAGAGTATGTCAAAGCTGGCTTTACCGAAAACCCTAAGAAATTTGTTGTTGACAATTTCTCTATTTTACTTGCCATGGACCTTAAAATCTTCCTTAAAGATCCTAACTTGTTATTCAAGAAGAGATTCCACGAGGAGTTAATGATGAGTGATCACTCCAGGACCTTCCCTTTGTACTTGTTCATTGATAGATGTACCGATATGTGGATTGAAATCTTCCACAAGAAGACTGAATACGCATTTATCTACGATAATATCTTATCATGGGAATTGATGATATACTATACCATGAATAACTGTCTTATTTTATGGCAAGAAACTAAAGCAAGACTCGAGAACTCATTTGATGTTGACAGAATTTTGGACCTATTGAAGTCCAACGTTGACTCATTAGAAACCAATTTAAGCATGAAGAACAAAACGATTGAAGAATGCTTGGATATAACTTCTTCCTCTTCGAGCGAACAAATGAGACACGAGCAAGTGGTAAAGCTTAGGGATGCTCATAGAAACAAATGGAGTGGCAGATTAACCGATTTTAACAACGAACTATCCAAGGAAGTATTTGATTTCGTCAGTGAACAAAGAGTGATACAATTGTTGAAAGGTTCATGGGTTTACACCGAACAGCACGGAGAATACCTTTTGCGAACCAAGGATAGAAAGCAAGCTAATCAGAAATACTATTTTCTTACCTTGTCGCCCAATAGACAGATGGTATACTACAAAGCATTTGTTGAAAAGCCCTTAGTAAACCCAACATATGAGGAAATGGAGGCCCAATTTTTCAAATTATCAGACATTGTTGAATTTAATTCTACTAAGATCGGTGAACAAGTGGGTGAAGAGGACAAGAGGAAGCACAATCAATTGATTTCCATTAAAGGTACCATATCATATGAGAAGATCACCTTTGTAGGAGAGGGTGGTAAGCACTTACTCAGTTTCTATACTGACACCCAAGTCAACAAGTACGTCTGGTTAGATGGGTTGAAAATGTTGAAAGGACATGTCAACCAAGGACAGCTATCCTCTGAGACAGAGAAACAATTGGAAAGTTTGGCAGATATCAGAATAAATACGCAATTATTACCTTTGGAAAACAAGAAGATCGATATTGACGAAGAATTGGATATGTGCGACGACAACGAGTTTTACGACTTGGACGAGTTGTCATCTGTTACCGAAAAATTTCACTATAGATGAACTTGAATACCTCTACAGTAATATTATAACTTAGGAAATGAGCAGTTCAGGCCCTTTTTGCATATATAAATTAATAAATTTGTTCTCCTGAGTATCGCTAGATAATGTATACAAAAATTACAGTATAACTACGGTAATAGCAATATCACAGACTTCTTCACTGTACTCTCGATTCCCTCGAATGAATTCCCTTCGGTGTAAGAAGAATTCACAACTTCGCACACCATAGGGACGATTGGTTCACTCCAAGGTTATACGCAGGGCCACATTTGATGCTCACTCGTAGTGTACATCAATTTTTTCAGCTCATCGCTAACCCATCACCAAAATGGCTAAGGCATCGAAGAAGCAGCCCAAGGATGACTTGCTCCTTACGTTGGAGAGTGACTCAGAGAATGAAGCGATAGCATATGCATCAGAATCCGAAGTCGAAGAACAGCCAAAGAAGAAGTCAAAGAAGACCAAGAAGGCTGAGAAACAGTCGGACCAGGTCGATGAGGAGGTTGAAGACATCAACCCGGACTTTCAATTTTCATTGGATGGTTTCGAGGTATCGAAGTTCGATGGCTGGGAGTTCAAAGTCAAGGAAGACGAAAAGAAATCCACAAGAGACGTTGATTTGGATGGAATTTTGAGAAGAAAGGGTGGTTTGGTGAACTTGGCAAGTGTCGACACCCCACAAACCAACGAAGGAAAAGATGAAGGCGAAGACGAAGACAACGTCGATGAGGAGGAGGAAGAGGATGAAGAAGAAGATGATGAAGAAGAAGAAGAAGAGGAGGAGGAAGAAGTAGAAGTAGAAAAAGAAAAGGAGGACGATGACGAACTTGCATTGGATGGATTTGGAATGGGGGCTGAGGATCAAGTTGATGAAGATATGGAAAAACAAGAAGATCAGGAGGAAGCTGGTGAGGCAGGTAGTGACGACGAAGAGTCGTCTGTTGAAGCAGATATGGATGAGGAACATCCAGGATCGGAAGAAGAGGAGGACGAAAATGCCGATGAAGACACTGCTGAAAAAATGGCTGAATTTTATGAAACTCCTGAACCTACAACTAAACAGGCCCACCAAACATTCCAGACTTTACAATTATCCAGACCCTTATTGAAAGGGTTAAGTCATTTGGGCTACACCAAACCTTCTCCAATTCAATCAGCATCTATTCCAATTGCATTAATGGGTAAAGATATTGTCGCTGGTGCCGTTACTGGTTCTGGTAAGACTGCAGCCTACATGATCCCAATTATTGAAAGATTACTTTACAAGCCATCTAAAGTTTCTGCCACGAGAGTGGTAGTGTTAACCCCCACAAGAGAATTATCCATCCAAGTGTGTGATGTGGGTAAAAAAATCGGTAGATTTGTGAGCAACTTGAACTTCGGTTTGGCTGTTGGTGGTCTTAATTTAAGACAACAAGAACAACAATTAAAATCCAGACCTGATATTGTGATTGCCACCCCGGGTAGATTGATTGACCATATTAGAAACTCTCCTTCCTTCAACATCGATTCCTTGGAAATCATGGTTATTGATGAAGCCGATAGAATGTTGGAAGAAGGTTTCCAAGTGGAATTGACTGAAATTTTATCGCTTATCC
The DNA here is from genome assembly GCA_030568555.1 of Suhomyces bolitotheri. Taxonomy (NCBI): domain Eukaryota; kingdom Fungi; phylum Ascomycota; class Pichiomycetes; order Serinales; family Debaryomycetaceae; genus Suhomyces; species Suhomyces bolitotheri. The sequence goes on from JAJMGH010000007.1 coordinate 524,192, forward strand.
CCAAACACAAGAGGCAGACGTTGTTATTCTCTGCTACCATGAATACTAAAATTCAAGATTTGATTCAATTGTCATTGCAAAAGCCAGTCAGGATTATGATCGATCCTCCAAAATCGGCAGCCAACAATTTGATTCAGGAATTCATCAGAATCAGAAAGAGAGACCATTTGAAAGCTGCTTTATTATTCCAGTTGCTTAAGGACATCAACCCTGAACAGAGTTCAAGAATTGTAGTATTCGTTTCCAGAAAGGAAACCGCTCACAAGCTTCGTATTGTTCTTGGTTTGTTGGGTATGAAGGTGGCTGAATTGCATGGTTCTTTGAGTCAAGAACAGAGATTGAAAAATGTGTCCGATTTCAAGAACTTGGATGTTCCAGTATTGATCTGTACCGATTTGGCTTCGAGAGGTTTGGATATTCCTAAGATTGAAATTGTCTTGAACTATGATATGCCCAAGAGTCACGAAGTATACTTGCATAGAGTTGGTAGAACTGCTAGAGCTGGTAGAGATGGTAGATCCATTTCGTTTGTTGGAGAATCTACTCAAGACAGAGCCATTGTCAAGGACACGATCAAGGTGTTGAGTGAAGACAAGAGCAATACCAAATCTAAGGCAGTTTCTAGAAGTGTTGAATGGAAACAAATCGAAGAGTTGAACAAGATCATCGAGTCCAAGGAAACTGTCATCGAAGAAGTGTTGGATGAAGAAAAACAAGCCAAAGAATTTTTGATGGCCGAAATGCAACTCAACAAGGCCACGAACATGATGAATCACCAAAAAGAGATTCAATCCAGACCAAAAAGAACCTGGTTCAAGGCAGGAACGGAAGACAAGAAACAGACCGAGGTGATGCAACAATTGACTAAGAATGGTAAGAAAGTTAACTCCAGAAAGAGAAAGGCCCTAGAAGTTAAAAAGGAGGAGCCAGGGAGGTCTTATAAAAAGACGAAAGACGACAGAATGACCGACCAAAAGAGAAACCCCAAAGCCAAGATTGGAAAGGACAATAAGGGTAAGAAGGGTGGTAAGAAGGGTAAGCGCTAATGTATAATAGAATAAAAGTTTTCCGAAATTATCGTGTTTAGTACTGTAAAGCCGAATATAATTATATCCTAGGCACATTTTATTTATAAGAAGTAACTGGGCCGTAACCAGCACTCGACCCAGCAGTCATTTTTCGTGCCGTGTCTCGGGGATGGTACTTTCTGATACTTTGTCTTGGTGACTAGTGTCAGAATATCACGTCCTGCATATCGCCACCAAGTCTAATCCAAGTTCTAAACAGAGTGAACACGCAAACCATGATCTTCTCCAATGGGTACCAACGATTGTTTAACGGGGGACACTCCACGGATATCAATAACCCCACCAAACTCTTGTTTCAAATCATAATCCTCCAGTGTTTTTACTACCTTTCGGCGCTCATCATCTTTTACCTAATTGCATCATTAAACGGATATGACTTCCAGCTCGATTGGATCTTTCTGTGGGAGCTAGTGAGTCTGGACAACACCATGGGATTGACACTCTTTGTCATGTGGCTATTTGATTCCTTGCTTTGCGTTTTATTTGTCACAATCATAGTTGGCAGATCTAAATTGGCATGGGATTTTGCCATCACGGTGCACATTATAAATTTACTAGTGGTATGGCTATACAGTGGCCATTTTCCTACATCAGTACTTTGGTGGTGTCTCCAGGTTTTGAGTGGAGTTCTTTTGGTGACGTTATCCACCTACCTGACCCGATGGAAGGAGTTGAGAACGACGTTTTTTGATAACATGTTGGAGCAACAGGAGTTGGGACAAGTAAATCACGAAAACACTTCAATAGAGATGAGTGAACTTCCAAAGGATCAAGGTCAACGTGAATAGAAGGCTTCAAATATATTTAAATGGAATTGTAATTGAAACAAATTAACATTATGTTCACTATCAAAGGGATAATTAAGAATTAAGGTGGATTTCATAGATGATCATGGTATCTTGATGATTCTTTGTGGCGACAGAGCTACGTATGATAATGGCATGAAGAGATGGGGATTTGGAGCGTTGTTGCTACTCGTGGAGCATGCTATAACATGAGACTATTGCGGAGATTTAAATGCAGGCAGCTAGGTTGGTTCTACGGCAGTTGAAGTTAGAAAAATTTCAGAAGTATTCAGTGGGGCAAAGGCTGGACATGAAGATGCATTGCACATTATTGTTCGATTACAGGAAGGTTCCAATCGAGATGCAGATAATTCTGCATACCAATACGGCACCTTTGATCCGGGCCCTGGAGGCTGAAATTCGGTTTGGAAGGTTCAAGGGTCCATCGGTAGTTGCAACATCGACTAAGAATATTGCCGTGAAACCATGTCGCCGAGAAAACATTGAGTTCCAATTTACACAGCCGACAACGCTTGATCAAGCTTTAAGTTAAAATGCTTCCCTTTTAGGAAAACCGTTTCGAGAAGGCTGGGGCTTCTATGTGTTTCAAATCATAGAAGCGAAAATAAGCAGGTTTCCCGACAGCACTAAATAGAACCCGCCCAAACCTTAACCAACTCAGCTAGGGCCCTCTGTTTAATCACAGTACGAGCGGGGTTTGAGTCGGGGTAGTTCCTTCCCCGTACCTGCCTATCCAGGTACCGTGATCTCAAACATGATACGGTGCCCGGGGCTGGTCTTGAGCCAGGTCCAATCTTATTGTCGCGAGCGCTGCTCACTATTTACTAGTAACGTACATGCCATATAGAAAAAACATCATTACGCACCGCAACAACCGCGAACCGCGCAGCCACCTCCATCACCACCAGAGGCTACGATTATCAATATCTGACCACTAGAGACAAAGGCAGGTACACGCCTCGAGAACTGTATTGGTATGCCCGCCACGGCCCAGTTCTGCTGGTAGCTGCCATTCGATAAGAACAAACTCTCGTATTGTTGATGCACTGGTGCCAATTCCCATTACGGCCAACCGGTTGCTGCATTGGTATTGTTCCAGGTTTCGCAGCTATTGTTTTCTCGATATGAAATTGCAAGCTTGGTATTCAATTAAATATACAGCTATACCCCACGGATTCTTCACAACCAATTTGCTTCCATCACACAGCTATGTTCAGTAAATCTGTCGGAGAATGGCGCTTCATGGCGGCCATGGCCCTCTTGGCTGTTCCTGGGTTATGCCTTCCTACTTCAGTTCAAGGCAACAACGATCTCGTATCAAGCTTGATCCAAAATAAAGATTTTGGTAAAAAGTACGTGGAGTTGGGATTTAATGTGGTTCGTAAGGACTTGTTCGGGCTCAACCTCAGCACTCTATTTGACGATCTCCCTATTCCGGGTCCAATTCTCGGACAAGACTTCAACCCACTCTCCCATGGTTCTGATCAACAAGCAGGGTCCAACCTGCAAGGAGGTTCCGACCAAGGAGGATCAAAACTGGTCGACCAAGTCCAACTGCTGAGCCAAGGTCTGGTCGAGGCCAAGATCGATAACGTTTTGTACCACTATAACATCGAATTGGGATTTGGTACCGACAACCAGAAAATCACTGTGTCGGTGGACACTGGTAGCTCTGACCTTTGGGTGGTTGCTTCCGATGCTACTTGTCAAGATAATACCGACTGTAAGTCCCAAGGTACTTACAATGCTTCTCTGTCTTCCAACTCCAAGAACTTGGGCCAGTCCTTCCAATTGAGTTATGTTGACCAAACCAGTACCAGTGGTACTTACTACTTGGACGATGTGACACTCCCTGGTGGCAGTGTTGTTCACAAGGTGCAATTTGCTGATGCAAACACCACCTCGTCCTCTTTTGGTGTGTTGGGAATCGGTATGAACTCCTCTGAAGCACCCGTTTTTAACAATCAAGAAGGTGCCAAAGAGTACCCTGACTTCCCATGGGCTCTTAAGAACGAAGGAATTATCAACAAAGCTGCCTACTCTTTGTACTTGAACGACGTCAATGCGTCTTCTGGTGCAGTTCTCTTTGGAGGTATCGACAATGCCAAATATCAAGGCAAATTGTACCAAGAAGACGGTGCTTTCTCTAGTAGATTAGGGATCAAGTTAAACACTGTTGATACAGGATCTAACAAATCTACTGCCGATACAGGATTTGTATTTGACTCAGGCTACTCCTACTCGACTTGGCCCCAAGCGATTGCCGATGCCATTGGAAGCTCCTTGGAAAACTCCACAAAGTCCCCGGGCCATTATCCATGGTCTGCTAACTGTAACCAGCCTGACAAGTATGTCATTTTGTCTTTCGGAAACGGAGCTAAAGAGATCTCCATTCCTTACTCCAGTTTTATCGCACCTAACCAAAAGACCTCGGGAACATGTTCGACCACTATTTCTTACAGTTCGGACGGAAGTGACTTCAACAACTTGCCTACATTAGGTGATGATGTCTTACGTTCTATGTACGTCGTCTATGACATCGAAGACAACAACCTTCAAATTGCCCAAGCAGTATACACTTCGCTCTCGGACATTTCCGCTATCGAGTAAGCTCTGAGTTATAGTTCAACATTTTTACTTACTTCTACTTCTAATATTTTTATACATGCTAAGTTAAGCATGAGTCAATTCGTAAATTCTATAAATATAACTGAACAAGATGCAAGTGGATGAAAACGATACGTCTTAATTAAGACATACCGATACTTCATTCAAAATAGTCGTAATCATCATCAAGTTCATTCTTCTTTGGTTTACTCTTCAGATCCTCTTCTTCATCCTCGTCACTATCCACTGACCCAATTCTACTCTTAGACCTTTTCTGATCATATCTGTACTTATCTTTGGACTCTAGAATCCTCTTGGAGTCAATCTCGTTACTCAATCCCATTAATGCTTTGGATAACGCTTCGGTTGTTCCTATCATGGGCCTGATCAAAATAATTGGGGACGACTTAAGTACAGTAGCCATAGACTCCTGAAAATTTTCGGATTCATTCACTTCTTTTTTCATATTTATCAACGTTCGCTTGGTAGCATTCAAGTTTCTACCAATAGACTTGTAGGCAGATTTAATTCCCTGTTTGATAGTTTCTGGCTGGTTGGAATAGAGACTAACCAACTTTTCCCCTTCCTCGTCTTCGATATTCTCGAACTGATCATCATCGCTACCATTCATCTCTTCGTCCTCATCCATATCTGTTCTATTTGATTCTTTGGGAGATGCATCTAGCAAGAAAATCGATTTACTAAGCAACTCATTGTCTATGGTGGAAGATTCTTCGTCATCGTCGTCGTCATCAATATCCATATAAGAATATAACTTCCTACTTGCATATTGGTCCTTGTCAAGTTGAAAACTCTGATGCAAGTGCTTGGAAGATGCAAATAAGTCCTTTTTACCTTTGTATGCTTTGCTTTTGAGTTTCATTTCGTCATGCCCATCAAGCTCTGGTTTTATCTTTTGATGTGGTAACCTAGATGCCGATCCCTCACCACCTAATAACTCCTCTCCTTGTTCCAAAAGGACTTGAGTTCCGGATGCTAACTTAGCACCTAAATTTATAATCTCATATCCAGTAGTTTTGGCAAATGCTAATGTTCCTTTCTGTAAGCTTCGGATCAATCTTCCATCCTTTTTGTATTCCTTTAGAGGTATGGCAATTAAATCCTTAACACCACCGCCAATATTAACAATCGATCTCAATGGTGACAACCCAGCAATGATACCAACAAGTTGTGTCTGTTGAATACTGGGTCCCCAAGCTCGACCCAACGCATCCCCGAGTTTATCAAATCCGGCAATACCATGTAAATTCAATTTCTCGAGCTTGATATCCGATCCATCAAGTATAAAAAAGTTCATAAATTCGGCTGTATTTCCGGACCTCATACCTGTATAGTCTACCTTCTTAGGTTTATAGTCCAATTTCAACTTGACAGAATTGATCTCGAACTTTTGTAAGTATGTTATTTCGTCTGGTGGTAGCTCAAATCTAGCATCCTTAAAGCCAAAAAATCTTGCGATAAAGTCGAGTGTATCTTGGTCAATATGCAAACGTAAGGGCAAAATAGAAACTTTCATCATAGCCTCTCCAAAAACCAAACTCGGCCACGGTCTCACATTAGTAAGAGATAGTCTCAACATACTTGTACCTATTTCTCGCTTTCCCTCACTGCTCATATATCCCAAGAATTTATTCCAAGTTGAACTTGGCACATTATCGTACAAAGTAACATCATCTAATCTCACATCCACAGAACTTAAGAGTTCATATTCCATATCCATATCGGTAGGATCTTTCCTAGGATCTCTAGTAGAATGTACAACAACATTGGTTTCAAGGTTTTTCAAAGATAATAGGGCCTTGTGATACATGGAACGGCGTAACTTGAGGTTTTTGTAATTCTTTCGTATATCAAAATTCGTCTGTGACTTCTTGGATCCATCAGCAGGCTCAGAATTGTCATTTTGAACGTTTTTATTGATAGTTTTAGTTAATTCGGAGGGTGATGCACCCTTAGGCAATGTCAAATGTATAGATTTGAATAGGGTTTCTCCGTATAGGTCATTTTCATCATACTCGGATTCCTCGTCTTCACTCATACCGAGCCTATGGTCGTCATGGAAATCTTCCTCTTGATCTTCTGGAATTGTTTTAATTTCTGCCTTATAAGCCGACGGCGATTTCATCTTATTCATTCTATTGGAGTCGTGTTCTTCATTATTGTCAACTTTTTGGCTCTTGATATCCTTTTGTGCTTGCTCTTCAACTCTCTTTACAGCAGCCTTAATAGACTTTCTGGTGCTTTTCCAATCAAAGCCATCGTATAAGTATATTTTGATTTTCGCCAAGTAGACGTTCATTTTGATTGGGTCTACTTTCACATTGTACTTCGAACGATCATTTGCATTAAAATGATCTTCATCGATTGCCAAAGACGAAATCCCAGAAGATTGATTTGATGATTTCACCACATTATCACTGATAGAGAGCTGCTTCAAATCCTGACTCAACGTTGAATCTGAGTTATGAAGGTCATCTAAATACGAGTCAACGGTAATACTGCTTGGTTTAGATGATAAGCTCAGATAGTCTTTAGAATTTGATCCACTGTTAACGAAACTATTATTATTTCGGTTTTTATTTGATTCGTCGGTTTGAGCATTATTAAAAATATCCTCTAACAAATTGATCTCACCATCAACGGTTACCTTCAGTCTATCATCATTATTAAAATTAAGTGGAAGCTTGAGATCATTTACAAGCAGTAGAATTGCTTGGCAAGAATCCGCACATAATTCAATTTGATGTTCATCTGAATTAATCTTGACGTCTAATAACGATAAGGGATCGCTAATAGATAACATTTGGTTTCTCTTGACCATTTTTTCAAGATGGGTATTAAGTGTTATTCCAATATGAGTGCTATTGATCTTTCCGATAGAAAGGTAACCCATACCTTGGTAATAGGTCAACGGTGTTGTGTAAGATGGAATCGATAATTTAGTATTAGGTTCTGAAGGTTGAGTAAACTTTTGGAGATTCTTTATGTCATCAATCAACAATAATGTCAAATCTCTAAATGAGCTCTTCGCATAGAATTGTTCTCCAAGCGTTAAATCTGAGCTGCCCTTGTCAATAACAATAACTGCCCTACTTTTTAATCTCCAAGGATTTAATCCAATCGCACAATCAACCAAAGAGAATCTTAATTCAAACTGCTTCGAGGGCCCTGATTTAGACTCTGATTGAGTCGAAAAAGTAATCTCGTTACTTCCCTCCATGGACGTATCGTTTTGTAGCAAATCTAACCATTTTGCAAAATATTCAAACATAAAGTTCCGAAGAGTCACTTCCAACACCGTGATTTTATCATTGGACTTCCCAAGAATCATAATCAATGGATACTTGAGCTCGCCATAGGACCTCTCTTGAAAGTCTACCATTATATTATCGTAGAGTCCACCTTGATCTTTCCTGTGAACACTTAACGAATATATAGACCCATGTAAACCAAGGTTTAGTTCAAAAAGCGAAATATCACGAATTTTAATCTTGATATCACCAAATTTTGGTAATACGTCATTCACATTTATTTCCACGTCTTTAATTACAGTTCTGAATGAAGACTCAGTGGTCCTACTAATGCTTGAAAACGCATTTTTGGATGGATTAGAGGGGCCTGAGGATCTAGGTCTTCTGTGCGTGGTATAGTAATTGCTTTCTGATCCTTTTTTCTTAAGTAATACTGAATTTTCCAACGAATTTGATTGGGTAGATAAAGATTCAATGACTTCATTGGAAAATGTCGATAAGTGCTTGATTAATTCTGTCAAATCATCTAGAGTTAGGTTAAGAAGTATTTTTGATATGTTAAGGCTCGATAATGAGCTTGCTAGAACTTGGTTTGGAATTGAAGCTGTTCCAGTACTTGATCCTGTTCTATCAAGGAAAGCTCTGAAATCTTGGCTCTTTGTTATTAAATTTACTAATGCGATATTGCCAATTTCATTTTCTTTGCCATCCTTTACCGTCGCAAACAGAATACTGGCAATACTCAAAATATCTTGAAGCAAATTAAAAGTAATGGGAGAGATTGTGGTCCTGAATTTAAAGTCACCATTGAGAATTGTAGTGATAACAACAGATGCAGTTTGCAATATGAACTGGGATCTAGGTTCGACTTGAGAAATTTCACCTTTTTTTTGCTCGAGCAGTAATAATTCGTTCAAAGAATCCATAATGGCTTTCAATGAATTGAAGCTGGTGTGTATTGAATGTAATGCCTTACCATAATTTGCCAAAATCATCATGCTAATCAGGTCCAATTCCAAGATAGCAGCCTTGGACATCAATGTTTTAACTTCAACATACTTCTCTGAATTTTCAAGCTTCTTGATCATTTCAAATCTGATATCAGCTTTAGCTGATGCTGGCCTTGCACTAGCTTGAGACTCCAGTGGATCAAACTTTGCCGATTCAGTCAGATTCAATGAGCTTCCCATATCTGCCTGATCATAACTAAATATATTTTTACTTGATCCATTAGTCACCTTTTCTATCTTAAATGTTTCAATGCCTCCGTAGATCAACTGTTCATTCTTCTGTTTGACATTAAAATTGTGCAATAAGAAATTAATTGAGTTACCAGCAGTAAAAACTCCTTCGGGCAGCAATGCCGAAGTAGCACTAATTATAATATTGGCAATGTGCAATTTACTGAAGTGGGGATGTGGAGAAGAGTCCAAATTATCATCTTGTTCATCTTCACTGATGTCATCATTTTCATTTGAGTATTGAGGGAACCTCGTGTTTTGAGCCTCTCTCTTTGCATTTTGTCTCCGTTTCTGATGTCTCTTGATCTTCAAACTCCTACATAGCCCATCTATTATTGAACAAATAGTAGGAGTTAATGGAACAGATGCCACTTTCACGGCGCCAATATCTATCTTGAGATTAGACACTGTAGTCAACCCTTCAAATTCAATATTCAAAAAGTCAATATGCAAGACTGTGGGGGGATTGGCCGAAATGGTGATGGGTGGCTCTTTCGCAAACGATTGTGATGTAGCACTCATGTATATGGAGCTAGCCTCTTCATGAGTAAACACCATGCTGTTCATTAGTGACTCGTCGCCGTAATCATTCGAATTATCATCTTCGTCATCACTAGTATTCATTTCTCCATTGCTCTCACTATAACTCTCATTAGTGGAAGAAGTTTGCAAGTTAGTTGATGCTGTGGTAGCTTCCTTCTGTGAATCGCCTGGATTGACATCAGGTTTAAGGGTGAGCATTCGTATACCTGATACATTAATATGTCTCACTCCATTGACGGTATTTATAGATATATCATCAATTTCTAAGACCACTTCTGTCAATTCAGATATCATCTTGATTTTAAAATTCTTGATATTGACTTGAAGCCTCAGCAACGCCATTTCTGCAGCTCTGGCCATGACGTTGCTCAATGTAGAAGGCCTACTCGGTACGGATCCCGTGGAGCTGGGTGAAGATGAAATAGGGCCCTCATCCTCTTCTTGGTGTTGTTCATAATCTTCTGAATCATCTAAAATCTTGTTTGCTAAATTTGCAGTACTTTGGGCCAACAGAAACTGCACGCTGCTAGTTATATCCTCCTCGACATCAAAGTCAGGCGATATAACCACATTAACGTTGGATGCTTCAATTTTGACCCCTCCTCCCATTAGTGCCGACCCCCCAATCGAATTCAATTCAAGATAACCAACCTGACCATTACGTAAGTTGCATCCTGGAATCTTTCCCACCTTTTCGGGGTCTATTGCAATGTCCCGTAGTATTATATTGTTGAGAGACACTTCCTCCAAGTTAGGAAGGTCTATTTCCGAGAATAGTGAGAGCTGCTGGAGCACATATAAGAGGAGCCTCTTCTGAATGTTTTGAGGTATCCACTGAGGCATATCGGTTGGAAGATAGATTTATTCTTGAGCACTTCAAATTCGGTGTGTCTGGTTTAGGGTTGTATCTTTGGCTCACTCCAACCTTGCTTATGGGGCTGTCTGGGGCCTGCTACCGAAGGAACTGAATTGATCCTAAGGCTTTCCTGAGAAAACAGCCACTGGTTCGTCCTATTCAGAGCAATTAGTACCTCCCAATGACCCTTATATAGAGAACTGGTATGTTATATTAGTCGTCACCAGACAAGTACCAACTGTGCCCTTTCTGTTCTAGCGTGTAGAAAGCGATATACTATTGATAAGAGTTAGATCGGCCTGCATATAGTTGGAGTACAACTGTGGGCCGATCAACTAAGGCAGCGTCAAAAGAAAGGACCTAACACCTCCTGGTATCGAGCACAAAGAGATACACTGTTTCCGTTTGGGAATAAAGTTCAGTTCTTGGTTGTTACCCTGTTTTAGTATTGGTTTTCTGAAGGCACAATTTGAGACTCAATTAAAGAATGCTGATGACTCCTGCATTGTGTTCTTAGCAACGCTTGTTACTGGTTGTGTGGCCACGGGATTAAAGGATTAGCATAGCCGTATCGAAATTTATACAGTTTACATTTGTTCGTGAAACATTGTTTCAATGTATTAGATAGTTCTATTTGTCTTGTAATTATACACTTTGTACCCCTTGCTCCGGGCGAGGTTTTATATGGGAACTCCAAATGGTACTGGTTTCCAATTTTCATGTAGGTCAAATAAAAAGGTTTTAGTTCCCTTCTGCTTTTTACTACTAGCTTGTTCCTCTTTGTTCTGTCTTTTCGACCCCAATATTTCATCTAAGGATGGAGCTTCGAATTTTTGAAACTCTCGCAAGTACTTCAATTTTCTAGAAAATGCATCCAACCTTGGGGACGTAATTTGTTTCGCTAGTGTAGATAATATCTTGGTAAACACTTCAATGTTTTGATTATTACTCTTATTGAAAATGTTGATTACCTCCTCTAGTATGGCTTCAAGTAGTTGTTTCTGCGATTGGAAAGCTGAAGATCCAGAAAATGCATTCTTATCCGTCCTGAAAAAAAGTCCTTTCCTATAATGTATTGGAAATGTAGGTGGCTCTGCAATGATTTCACTGCAAAGATGGTTGATCCATTCGAGAAATTGGACGACCTCAAAAGGATGTGTGACTTGATTTAGCGAATTAGTACTTTCGGTATGGCAGAGATAACTATCGATGCCCATAATCGCCCTAAACACAAGTTTCGTAGTGATGATTCGTCCTACCCCCTCTATTAATGGCCGGTATAGTTTAATTAACAATGGATTAAATTTTAGCTTCTCTTTGGTATCGATCTTTTTGCCGTTGTACACCATGAAGGAGCCAAAAAGTAGCTCCTCTACGAGCATATCTGACCCATTGAACCCTTCATATTCAGGATCATTGATAAAGGGTCCCAATGTTGCTGTCTTTTTGATATTCCTGACAGCTCTCCAAAATGGAACATTCTGTTTGGTGCCTTCTGGACGATGATCTGAGTCCAAATTGACTTTCCTTAATTTCTTATAAGTCTTCAAGTTGGTGAGTAACTGAGAAGAGTCACGATTTTTAGTATATTGAATTATGATTGATGACGGTTCCTGAATCTCTTCATTTTGTGACGGTATGTACTCAACATAATGTTCCTCCTCTTCTTCAATTCCGCACCAGTAGTTATCAAATAGCCAATTGAGGGCACGGCGGCAGGCTATGCGACACAATTCAAGAGTAGGAAGCGCTTCGTGAGTCCCCATGTGTCTCATTTCAACGAAGAACGATGGAATCCCGAGAGACTTCGCAATATGATGCATTGGAACCGCATACTGAGACTGCTGGAACGGGTCAATCAAACCATTGACAAACCGAATCACCGCCATGGTGTAAGTTAATTGAAGGGCATTCGTGTCATGGTTATTATTATCCTGAAGACATGCTGAAGTAAGAATAGACGTTGCTTCAACTCCATGTGGAAGTCTCCCTCGAGATCCTAACACCTTTACTCGTTGCACCGCTCTGTATCGGTTGTCCAAATCTGGCGTAAAGTTGTAGAACCAATCCTTGAGTACGAGAATATCAGCCATAGATTTGTACGGCACTATTGTAGGGTTATTGTACTTGAGAGGCACGAATGGCTTGGTTTCCTCAGACGGACCATCTGCCATTTTGAAAGCTGGTGGGCTACGATGATGATCGCTTCCATCATTAACTACTGTGGCCGATGACGTGCTTATATGCAGGTCAAATGGGTTGTACTCAAGATCTCTATAGCACAACTGAGGCAACATTGCTACAGATACGTCAGTTAAACGTATATATTTTATACGACGGGTTCTGGGGTGATATTCATTGCAATTAGGCTGACTGGCTTTGTCGTCCTCTGCCTTTAGGTGTGACTATATTGCGAGCGTATTAACGGAACATCGATTTCTGGAACTGGGACTACCACGGGGATACTTGGCTTCCAAATGAACGATTTCGTTCAGGAGCTACCCAAAGGTCTATGCACATGGTGGTGACGGTTGGCAATGGACGTTTTCAATTTTGAGAACGTTGTAGACCGGCTATGTGCAGGCCATCTCATCATACAACATTGCATTTTCGGCGAGCGAGGTTACAATCTCGGAGTTAAATAACAGAGATGTTCCGAAGATGTCGGTGATTGGAGCTGGAACAACCTGTTAGGACCACTTTCCTGTATTGTAGAAGTCCAATAAATCAATCGAATCCGCCACATTGTTATTGGCATCTTGACCGAAAACTTATGCCGGTCGATTGGGGCACTCAACCTATAAGACCGAATTTCGGTAATGTTACATCCAAACCGTGCTTATCATCAGATTATACGGCGCACTTTCAACAGTGTAGTATCGCTCCTTCTTATAAAGGCTGAACATCTGCCCTGTCTATAGGCCTCCCTCCATCATGTCTTCACACTCATTCGAATCAGTATACTCTTCGACCAAGGGAAATAATAGCAGTTCCAGTATCTCTCGGCTCCAATTCGAGGGTGACGGCAATGAGTTTGTGCTCATGGGTGATAAAAAGTTTTACCGTCATGAGTTAATGGATGCGTTTAATACAACATTGAACAATTCGGTGTCCTCTACTGAGCATAGTTTCGGCAATGCAACCATCGTGGGTTTATTTTCATTTGCTTTGACCACGTTTGTGTTGGGACTTTATAGCTGCCAAGTCAAAAACATCAAGTCCGTGAACGCTGTCCTTGGCTTGAGTTTCTTCTATGGTGGTGCAGTAGAATTTGTGGCAGGAATTTGGGAATTATTCATTGGTAACACCTTTGCCGGAACAACATTTATCAGTTATGCCTCCTTTTGGATCTCCTATGGGGCCATTTTCGTTCCTAGTTTCGGTATACAACAAGCATATGCCGGTGAACCTCAACAGTACGCAGATGCATTTGCCTTCTTCTGTTTCGGTTGGGCAATTTTCACCTTTATGATAATCTTATTGAGCATGAAATCGACCGTGGGATTCTTGACGATGATCGCGGCATGGGAATTGGCTTTCATTTGTCTTGGGGTAGCCAGTATTACAGGATCTTTATCTGTACAAGTTGCAGGTGGTGTGTTCTGTGTGATTTCGGCTGGTGCAGCATGGTACTGTGCTATTGCTGCTTTAGCTGATAGAAACAACTCCTATTTCTTGCTCGATACCATCAAATTACCTCATTTCCGTTGAAAATATATTCTAAAAACACGCAGATAATTAAAATACATTTATAGATCTAATGAATTAAGTAACTGACTTTGTTCGTAAGAAAGTCTCTTCAGACGATTTGTTGAATTGTAATTTTGTTCATCGGAATTGGCACTGTTCTGGGTATCCAAGGTTAGGTTTCCGTCTAATAGTTTCGTTGTTTCATCTTGGTTCAAGTATGGGAATTCCCTATACATTAATTGTTCGTCTGTGGGCATTACTGGCTCCAGTTCTGGCACATTCTCGTTACCAAAAGCGCTATCCCAACTTATTAACACCACTCCGAGTAACACCCCAAATAACCCGATAATGATCCAAGAGAATTGAACATAACTAATCTTGTGCTCTGATAGCAACGAATTGAACGTAATATCATTAATCAAGTTGAAGAAGTTGTACACCAAGAAACATAAAGGATACAATATAGACGTCAGTATTTGCCTTAAACCAAGGTTAAATGCAGTCAACTGAAGACTGATGATTATCAACATCACAATCAACAAAAAGTAAGGAGTAAAATTTTTGGATGGGCCCCAGTCCCCTGTCGAGTTTGAAAATAAACTTTCTATTATAACGTCAATGATGGATTTTGCGAAAAGAAATGTGTGAGCAGTTAAAGTACCACTAATTACCCCGTAGTTTATTCCTTTGATAAACCGATATTTTGATGCAAAGTTGAAACTTCCCAATCCACTCAAATGACTCGATTTGAGCTTAGGAGTCAACACCAAATAATTAATCAATAATAAAGCACCGCTCATTACAAATGTGCCCACAAACCATGAAACAAAGGCAGGTCTCAAGAGCTTGTACATAATGGCAGCAAATCGCTCATCAATGGTGGTGGGCGGCCTGCCATCTTCCACGGAAGTAACGTTACCATTGTATGCAATAATGAAAGCCCCTATGGAAATAAGAACGGTCCCGCCGCCTAATTTGCGTGTGAACTCTTCTCCTGGAAGTAATATACAGCTCAAGATGGAGTTAAAGATCAACCCTATACTTTGCAAGGGCGATAAAATGATGAGGGGAAGGGTGGATATTTGGATTAAAGAGCCTAGAATATTGGCCACAATGAAGAGTGAGAACCCAATTAGCCACATGTTGCGTTTTTGTCGCTGTATATGCTTATGGTGGTGGTGATGATGTGTTAAATGAGGCAGTCGGTGATGGTCGTTGGCTTCGGTGGCATGAAGAAGGTGGGACTTCCTCTGAAGGGTGATTCCTAGCGATTGTATTCCAGAAGATACCACTGCCACACTGCACCCAAATAGAACAGACGATGTTGAGGATGTCGGCATGGCAGAAAATTCACAACCTCGAGATCATTTGAATATTCTCACGTAAAGAAGACAAGTAATTGTCCATTGGGGTTGTTCTAGGTTAGGTGTAAACATTTCTCTGTGTGCAGGAGTGGAGACTCTATGAGAACGGCTGATACCAACATGGGATGAAACGTATAATCACAACTACAAGAGCGACAAACTGAGGATGGAGGACCAAATTCGTGATATTGTGGATTCCTTAGGCTCGAATGATGTGGCTGAGACGGCTCGTGGTCTTCACCAGCTAGACTCACTCCTTTCGCTGCTCCTTCCTCAAATCACTACCATGCACAAGAGGGGAACAATCGGGCCCAGCTCAGACACAAGATCGCTTATGGCATTCCTAGCTCTCCAGGACAACTTTCAATACAATTTGGCTGGTGCCTTGTTGAATTTTTATCACATTTTGCTTGTACAGCTATCACAGGACCCCGGTACGGTAGATACAAACACTATACTAGAATGCAACAGATCATTACAAGGACTTCTTTTAGTCCACCCCAGTCTGCGGAAACTTTTCTACCGATCAGCCAATATGAACTTGATTTTAAAATTGGTAGAGAAAAGCGATTTCTCCATACAGATTACCATTTCCCTTATAACTACACTTATTCACATTCTACTAAAGGAGTTAAAAAATTTTAGGGTTTTTGAAGACAACGATGGCTGTTCGATCCTCATACGAAGATTTAAACTCTCTTCTCTAGAAGAGCTTCCCAAATCGAATTCGAATACCAAAGTGTTCAGTCAGCAACATTTGAATTTTAAGATTATTGAGTTTTTGATATTTTACTTGGTAGATGAAAAAAACGACAAAACCAGCGTCCCAAAAAAGACTGTGAAAGAGAAGTCAGAATTATTCAAGCACGATTTTCCTGAAATTGACAGCTTAATTGAGAACTTGAATGAATTGAATACTCCTTAAAGTAAAGCATGCCACAATAACAGATCATACAAAACTACACAGACATCAGATAGTAGCAGAATGCTTGGACACATCTAGCTTTGCGAATAGTTCAGAGAACTGTTCGTTCCCCTTTATGTGTTTGGGCGGCGTCTCGTTCAACGCTTCAATATTTAATCTCGTACTACCTCTAACTATATCAATTTTTTCTCCACTAAAAGGGTGAGGCCACTCTATGGTATTTACATTTTAATGAGGAGGACAGTTTTTGACGACTAAAGGTTCAATAAATGATGAGAAATAATTGCTTAGCGCCTGTTATGTATTTGAATTGGTTAACGTACGTTCTAACACAATTAGTGCCAAGATTTGCCCACTGAACCACCTAGAGAAATGGCTCTCATGGGCTCTCCTTTTGCATATAGCTAAGTGCAACCTGCAACCCGGTACCATCTAGTAATTTAGATCCTGCATATACCTCAATATTACGATCCCCATATTGATCTATAAATGGTCCTGTACATAGCCGATATCCACTTTCATACTTTCTGTGCTACGGAATAGATATTTATAGGTTCATTAATCCCTACACCACCAAGCCTGCTGCCACTCATCCGCCTTTGTGGTCTTGTATGGTACAAACGTAATTTTACATTTATTCATTTCCCTGGATTTGGTGAGGACCAAGGCCCCTATCCGACCATCAAAAATCATCGAAAATCGCTTTGTTGTAAAGCTCCCCTTGATCAATCACCATTATCGTTGAACATACCTGGTCACAGCGAGTCAAATCATGAGCACGGCCCTTTATAAGAGAACCGAGGTTGTCGGCCGAGGAAAGTTTGGTGTGGTGTACAAAGGTTACAACGTTCAAACAAAACAAGTTGTTGCCATCAAGGTATTGAATTTGGATACCGAAGAAGACGAGGTGTTGGATGTTCAGCAAGAGATCCAATTCCTTGCCGAGTTGAAAAATGTCCCCAATGTGACCCACTACTTTGGATCATTCTTGAATGATACTAAACTCTGGATCATCATGGACTATTGTGGAGGTGGGTCTTTACGAACCCTTTTAAAGGCAGGTGTGTTCGAAGAAAAGTATATTGGAGTGATTCTCCGTGAGCTTTTGACGGCATTGAGTGCTGTCCACAAGTTGGGAGTTATTCATCGTGACTTAAAAGCAGCAAATGTGTTAATAACCAAGGAAGGAAATGTGCAACTATGCGATTTTGGAGTTGCAGCAAAGATAACCTCCGGAGCATTAAAAAGAACGACCATGGCGGGTACCCCATACTGGATGGCTCCCGAAGTAATTCGTGAAGGTGATGCATACAATAGTAAGGCAGATATCTGGTCTTTGGGTATAACTATTTATGAAATCGCAACAGGTAATCCACCTTACGGTGACAAGGACGCCATGTGGGCTATGCAATTGATTTCGAAGTCGACTCCTCCGCGTTTAGAAGGAAGGGAGTACTCTGTTGCATTGAAGGAATGTGTTGCATTATGTTTGGATGAAAATCCTGAAGAAAGATCATCCGCAGACGAATTAATGAAATGTAAGTTGGTGCGGTTCCATAGAAGTGTACCCAAGGCTGCCTTGAAAGAGCTTGTTTCTAAGTATTTGTTGTGGAGAGACCACAACTCTTCTCGGGATTCTGTGTTTGTCAGTTTGGAAGACGATATGGTTGGAAACGATGCCAAGGTGGAGCATCCAATTGGTAACGGCAGCTCGGAACATTTGGGCGCTGACGGTCAAAGCAAGCACCAGTTACAAGTGAAATGGGACTTTGATTCGCTAAGCAGCAGAGAGTACATCATTGAGAACGATATTGATATTGATAAGGTGGACGAGGCCTATTCACATGATGATTCCACACAGGAGATGTATCCTACGTTGCCTACTTTGAAAATGGGGCATAATACGTATGGTACAAATGGAAATACGTCTACTTTGAATCCATACGCTTCAACTTTGAATAAAACTTTCAACCCTTCACAAAATGTCACTGGCAAAACTGCGGCATCATCGTCCACAGAAATTCCAAAATCTTTACAGATGCTCTTTGAAGATGATGACAATAATGCTTCCCATGCATCCACCGTAGGAGCTTATGAAGTTCCCAAACCTGCAATTTCCTACGAAGAAAGAACCGAGTCGCCCACCATTGAAATCCCTGACATGGATAATCTCGCCAATTTCAACTCTGCCTCTTCAACAGCACTTGCTAGTCAACACCCACCACTCAATAAACCTCCGACATTATACCATTCGCAGTCGGCATCGGGGAAATTAGAATCGAGATTCGGATCTGGAGCTGCTCCCAGCAGCAGAAGTAGAAAGAAGACCATTTCCAACACCATTAGCAATACGGGTAATAGTGGAATGTCGGTTTCTGGTTTCAGTACGGCTTCAAGTAATGATCAGTTAACTCCGGTTCACTCACAGCAGCAACTGGTTCTGACTCAAGCAACCGCACCTCATACCCCACCATATTCGTTGAACCCCAACTTGAAAACACCTTCACCTAAGCCACCATCCAATTCTGCATTAGCATCATCAACAGGACTTGCCAATGCAACTGGATCCCCATCCAAATCAATGAAAGCATTGCACAATAATGCCAATCCGTTACTTCAACCGATCAATTTCAAACTTAATGCTGATGGAGCAAGCAGCAACACGCCACCAGCTGGCCCACCACCTTCACAGCCCCCACCTGTGCAGTCACAGGCAGTACCAACAACGCAGTCGACTACTTCAGCCGCTTCCGCTGGTGTCAAACAAAAACGGAACAGAGCAGGATTCCATATTCAAATGCCCACGCCATCAAACACCATCAACCCTTTGGCGGCGCTAACAAATGAAGAATTCGAGCAGAGTGCTCCAGGAGGCAATGTTAATCAATTTGGAATCAACCCTGCACTGATTGGACATGCCCCTACATCCATGACTCCGGTCACCGAGAGAGAGCAACTTATTCAAGCTAATGAGGGGGATAATGACAAAGAATATGATCATCAAACTAGAGAACGAGCAGATTCCAGTGCTGGTCAGAGGCAGCCACAGGTAATGGCGCCAAAGAAACAAGCACATCCTACTTCTTCAGCCAATACGACACCAGTGTCTAGCAATCCAAATATGACTGGTGCCAATTTATTCTTACCCAGAGGGACAGGGAATATTTCATCGGCATCCTCGACGGCCATATCAGTCACTCCATTATCGGCAAACCAGGTTGGTACAAAATTCCCCATAATTCCATCGATCAATGGTGATTTCTTCATTGATTCTACCCCCAAACTGAAATTGGTCAATGAATTGGATCAAATGATTCGCTTGCTCACGCAAGGATTGGATTCCTTAGAAGAAAACTTGTAACCGAAACAGCTGGTCTTAATTAGCATATAAAAAATATACCAAATCATCAATTTATCAATTCACTGAATTTTTGTAGTCATTAGTAACTTAATGTATTCCGATTCCAAGTTGGTCTAGTTTCGTCCTGCACACACTCTCATCAAGCTCCATATTTCACCATCCGTACAAACAGTGAACCAAAGAACGTTTACGATTTGCAAGCATGCCACCACGAATGAGGCGACGTATCACGTCTGCCAGACGGGAGCAGATAGAATCCGAGCAGAGCAAGCTCGAAAAGACCATTGTCAGGCCTTTCGATGTGGTTTCTGACATGCCAGTATCATTCAATTCTCCACCCAACGGGCATTATGAAGACGTACTCAAGATGCCTCTTACTATAAAGGACACTGGAGTGTTATACCGGTCACTCATGAAGTCTCGTCATAGTTATGTCCATCTTTGTCCCATGTTCAGACTCTACTGGCTCAAACAAAGTTCATATGCCAAAAAACTTGCAGAACAGGACCGCTCAAGTTCGAAGTCTTCCAAGGACGACGATGCTGGTGACAGAGAACCGATGTTAAGTGTGGATGTAAGTGCAAGGGATGTAATGGTAAAATTGTGTGATGCCTGGTTCACGTTGGGGCCACATTCGTTTGAAGTGAGGTTATTCATAGCCAAAGACGAGCGGTCCGAGAAGAAGAATAAGGACAAGACGAAGGATGGAGCAGGGGCAGGACCTCAGGCAAACTCCACTTCTGCTGGTGCTTCTACTGGGGCCACAGAAGGGCAAGGCACAACACCAACAACGCAAAATACTGCCACTAATAGTCCGTCTACAGCTACACCAACAACCGAAGCGGGTCCGACGACGGCTCCTTTAGCAGACAAAAAGTCATCTCCCGCTCCTTCTTCAAGTTCACCAACTACTGCTACTCCTGCTACTGAACCTGCTCCTGCTACTGCAACTACTCCTGCTACAGCTACCACTACTGCTCCTGCTACTACAACTACTCCAGCTACAGCTACCACTATTACTCCAGCCACAACTACAACTGCTCCAGCGACATCTACTTCTACATCCACCCCAACTGTAGCTACTGGGACCCCACCAAAGGCCCCTTCCTTCCTACTTTCCGGGACCTCTGCTCGCTCCAGTAGTTCCACATCTGCTAATCCAATTACCACTGATCTCAAAAAGCCTTCAGATCAGTTGCTGACCGAACCAAAGCACACTCCTCCCCCTCCCACCCCAAAGACTCAACCTTCAAAGAGCGATTTGACAAATATGCAATCTATTGAAAATACCATTATGATTTCCAATTTAAATGCCATTGCCAGACAAGATGAATCGTTAAACAAATTAATGAAAATAGTGGCACTGGGATCTGCATCACCCCAGCAAATTGTCACGTTCCAAGGTTATATAAAAAGAGCAAGAGAAATGGGACCACAGCCTCATCATGCCTATTTATTCCAACAGAATGACAATGATTCCAATTCTTACAGGAGGCCAAAGGAGAGAAAAGAAAAGAAACCAGAAATCCCTAGAGATCAAAAGTTGACCGCTTTCCAGGAAAAATATGTAAATAATGCCACTTTGGTCTATGAGTACGAAGAGAATGCCAACGTCCGTTATATGTTACCTAAAGAAGCCGTGGTAGAATTATTACCTCCAAAGATGATTAAAAATGAGGAGGGGGTAGATGAAGAGGCTGACAATAGAGACCTATTGGTCAGTTTCCTTTGGATTCACAATCAGAGAGAGGTTGATATCTACGAACATAAATTGAAGATGTATAATGCAAAGATTAAAGAAAAAGAAGAAGAAGAGAAAAGAAAAGAACAAGAGAAAGCTGAGGCTGAGAAGGCGGAGGCTGAGAAGGCGGAGGCTGAAAAAGCGGAAGCTGAGAAGGCAGCAGAGAATGGTGATACTATAGACTCTGGTGATACCGAAGTAAAGCGAGAAACAGTTGATGATACCACTGAAGAAACTACGGTCCAAAATCCTGTAACTAAAGAAGAACCAGTTGCTCGACCAAAAAGACTTCCCCCCAGAAGAGCAGCTAAAAAGAAACCTCCAGTGAGAAAAGTTGTTCCCAAAAAGCTAGAAAAACCGGTAGCCCCAGAGATAAAATTTGCCCCAATGACCTTCACAATTCATGGCATTCCTTCAAAATATGTTCCGATAATTGTCAATAGTGTGAAGCCTTTGGAACAAGTTCAAGAATATATGACCAATATTTTGAATACAGGTACCAGGGTTTCCAGTTTCTACCTATGGTACCAGGTTGATGGAAAGGTTGACGAAAGTGTGGCTGAAGAAGTCAGAAGCCAATTGGTGCAAGAAGAACGTAAGATGATTGGAGTAACTAACATTGACAAGGTCGCGGTGGCTGCTGAGAAGAAGCGGAAATTGAAAGAAAAGAATGAAAAGGCAAAGAGAAGAAAGGAAGAACTTAAAGCCCAACAGCAGGCGGAGGCAGCCCCTCCTGGTAGTACTGAGGCTTCGGTACCAAGTGTAACCGTGCCTGCGTTATCTCCAGTTCAGAGTGTAAGTGGCCAGACGCCCGGGGCTTCCCCAGCTCCTCCAGTCCCTGATTCGGGGTCTATTTCCAATAATCATTGACCACCTTGTATATATATAATCATAAATGTACATTACAAACAATTCGATCGAGCACAAATAGAATTCTACTTGTTTCCATTGCCACGTTATTATTTACAAGTTCTATATACAAATCTACTGAATGATTAAGTTCAATAATCTTTGTAAGTTTTCGCCCTCCGCCTTATTTCTTTCGGAAGCAGAACCAAAGTTGGGGTTCGAGGCTTCGTATCGGGACCGGTCGAGCGACTCGCTAGGGTTGGATTGCATCCATTTGCCGGCCTTGACACCATCAGCGTAAAGCTTGATCGAGCCTTGCTCGGATATTTCTGCTTCCGTTACCTTAAATGGCATGGTAAACTGTCTGGAGTGCCTACCAGGGGAGTTCTTGGCAAAGTTGTGTTGTAACAAGGTTGTACGTTCATTGACTCCAGCGACAAAACCACCGATGGCAGCTTCCTTGGTGCCCACCAATCTACCTTGGGCTACCACTCCATATTTGACTCCGTTAGGGCTGTTGGTCAATCTTCCTTTTTGGTTGTAAGAAAACCCACCAGTTCCTTGGATGTGAGTGCTGATGGCAGTGGACCCCACCTTGCCGTCAACCTTGGCTAGGTCTTCCAACTTGACATCCTTTCTCTTAACACGCTCACTTGAGGCCAAGAACTTTTTCAACAAATCAACCGTAGTGCTTTGTGACAAAGAAGAAAGTAACGCTTGCGGGTGGTTCTTGGATAACCAGACTTTGAACTCTCTGTATATGTTCTTGTTTTCACTCAAGATAGCTTTGACGTTGGAGGGGGATACCTTAGCGTGTAAGTTGAGCGAGTTGGTTATGCTGTCGTCATTGTTTTTGGAATTGGAGTGGTTCTTTGACGATGGAAACAATGGGTTGGTCTCAGTGTAGTGGTTCCTCAACACCAACCCGATTTCTTGAAACTTGAGACGGTTATGCATCTTTCCCGTAAACTTCTCAACATCAGGCATGTTCTTGTAGTTATCGATGTCATTGAACGCAATATGGGAGTTGCCCACTTGTTTTGGTAACGTTGTCTTGATACCAAAGTTGGATCTTATGGCCGACGATTTGGGGGTGTAAATCACCTGGTGGGTGGGCACAGCGGATTTCCCTCTTATGTTCTTCAGGATGGGAGTCGCCACCTGGGCCAACTTGGAGTTTTTCACCAAGTTGAACAATTCCTGGGAGTTCATTGGGTTGTCGTGAAGAGATTTTCACTGGGCTCGATAAATGGAAATTTGTCTGGGAGTGCATATAATCAGTGCGGTTCCATTACTCTAGTTGCAAATAATGAGCCTTGAGAAATGTTAACACTACAGGTTAGAGGTGTAGGGGTGCTGGGATGTTTCTTGGGGTTTGCATTTTCGCCCAAGGTGGCTACATTTTCGATGGTTGTCGTTCGTGGAATTTATAATCATACAGGTGGTTCTCGTGAGTGTCGTTATCATTCGTATGCCAATCATAATGCCTTCTAGACTCTGATTTCAAGGCTTCACCCGTAGTCTTACAGGGCATACGAGAAAGATATTCCGAAACGGTTGATTTCCGGAGAATAATTTGCTGGGTTCAATGATACCTGCACTCCTGTGCTCACCAAGAAATCCTTGAGCCTTCCTTCCCATAATATCCGGAACAGCTTATCGCGTATGCTAGTGGCCACTTTAGTCACGCTAGAAAAATCACTCTCATTGACAATTTTTTGGAACGATGTGGTGGCGCTTTCGTTCACAGGATCAGTATTATGCCTCTTGGTGCCCGTACCCGGATGCTTATTGTATTTCGAGGGAATGAGGTTAGGGTTTATATGATAGTAGTTGTCTGAATTTTGAATGGGATGGATAAAATTGGTGTTCTGATGGATCGTGGGGGGTCCCGAAGAATTTGAAAGGTCGGGTACAGGATCTGTCGACACAGGCTTCGAATATTCCGATGGTTTTGAGTAGTTGTACAATTCAAAGCCTAGTGACAAATTGCTGGCGTAGGAAAAGAAATTGAAATCGTATCTTGAACAAAAAGTGGATGCCACCGAAGTCTTTACCGTGTATGTAGATGTGAGGTGACCAAGAATGGGGTTGACTGCTAGCGTCATTGTCAAAGGCTTGCCGGTGGATGTTGATCTGGTCGAGTATCTGAAAGCGGTGGAGAAACCGGGGCTCATGGTTCTGGCAGCGTACCACACTTCGGTACCTATGGAGAAGACAGAATTGTCGAATTTGGGCATCACTGTCTGGATGGAGCTTTCTCGGTTTCCGAAGTTATACAAGCATCTGAAACCAATGAGCGATTCATTGGTGGAATACACTAATTCTCTCAGGTACTTTGCGGTGTTGTTCTGCAAGTACATTATCATGGTACCATTCTTATTCACATGGGGGTTGTTAATGCATTTTATCAAGAGCTGGGTATTCTGGGCGATTTTCTTGATAATCATGGCTTCGAGGGCCAGCCCCGGGAAGTACATTCGCCCATAGAGAAGGGTGTGTTTAGGCTGTGCACGGCTAGCCCAGCGCCTGAGATTGGGAACAGACGGCTCGATGATCTTGAACCCAGCAATGGCATCTTGCAACGATATGTCCTTGGTTCCCCTGGTATTGACAAGCGGTTTGGAAGTGTAAAGGTACGCCACCGAGCCATTGATGGAGTGGTAGTTGGAAAGAGTAAAGCTGGAGGCCAGGTTATCGGTAGACTTGGAAGATACGTCCAATTTGGTGCCATTTGGTACTGGGAACTCGAGCAATGCCTGGGAGGTGGCCGAGATGTTGGAGAAGATGTTATCTTCGTTCCAATTGGTGGACCTGTAGAAGCATTTCTGGAGATATTCCATGTATGTGTACATTTGGGATATGTGTCAGGGTATGGGGAAGTCACACGCCACAAACAAAAGGATCAAGCAGTCAATGAGTTCGGAACAAGGGGGCAGGCAACTGGTTGTGTTTGTTGGTATTGGTGCTCAACGCGGGCGATGGCACCCCAGTCACGTGCGGTGACTTGGCTCCACATCAGCGCTATCGCCATTTGCAGCAGTGCGGGTGTTTGAGTCATTCTATCACCACCAGCGCCGATGACAAGATCTGCCACGATAAAGAGAGACACCAACGAGACCAAGATCCAGATTGCGGTATCACTTGACGGTGGCCCGCTTTCGGTGGAAAGTTCCATTTTCAGCACCCCGAAATACGACGAACACGCTGCCCAATCAACGTCCTCCCAAGTAATCCAAGTCCATACCGGTATCGGGTTCTTGGACCACATGCTCCATGCTTTGGCCAAACACGCGGGATGGTCTTTGATTGTCGAATGTATTGGTGACTTGCACATTGACGACCACCATACTGCGGAGGATGTGGCCATCACCTTGGGGTTGGCGTTCCACAAGGCGCTTGGCCAGGTCAAGGGAGTCAAGCGGTTCGGCACTGGGTTTGCTCCGTTAGACGAGGCCTTGAGTCGGGCGGTGGTCGATTTGTCGAACCGCCCATATGCTGTAATCGAGTTGGGACTCAAGCGTGAGAAGATTGGTGATCTTTCGTGTGAAATGATTCCGCATGTGTTGGAGAGTTTTGCCCAGGGGGCAGCCATCACGTTGCATGTGGATTGCTTGAGAGGATTCAACGACCACCACCGGGCCGAAAGTGCGTTCAAGGCGTTGGCGGTGGCCATTAAAGAGGCCATCTCGTCCAACGGTACCAATGATGTTCCCAGCACCAAGGGGGTATTATTTTAGCCCCAAAACTGGAAAGACTGAAGGTGTGGTGGTCTTGTGATAGACGGCCGATGTTTGCCTGATTAGATATCACGGCTAATATATTTATTAAATAGAATAGCATATGGATCCTCTCGAGCATCCTAATGGAAGAACCGTGCGATTTGATGTAGAATTACACAGATACTACAGTCTATGCAACTGTTCTGGTACCTTGTTTAGTTCGTTCACAATCATTTTATCCCAATGGGCTGAAGCCTATGGCTCCAAATTTCCTCTGCGCACTATGAAGATCATCGCACAAAATATCATAGACCACCATTAACGATGTCTAAACGGGTACCCAAAGTGGCAGCTTCGCTCAGCAAGATCAAGCCAGTGTTCAAGCCACAGTTTCTGAACCCTTCCATTGTGAAGTCGTTCGACAAAAGCTTGCCTCAAACTGAAAAGGTTGGCCGTCCATGGGAGGCAATGAACCTTTCCAAGGATGAGTTTTTCATGAGGAAGTACGGTTCTATCAGTAAAGAAGAACGCCGAAAGTTGGATGAAAAGGTCGAAAGACAACGCCGAGCACGGGCAGCTCGGGTAGAACGGGAACGTTCCGAAAGAGATGCCGAAAGAGCGGAAAGAACCGCCAGAAGAGAAGCACGGTCCTCAAGATCGACTTCCAGGTACGACAACCCTACTGGGTCCAGTTCACGAAACCGGTTGTTTGAATATGTCTACGGAACCCATGCTGTCAAGTCTGCTCTCAAGTCGGGAAAGAGACCGTCGTACAGTAAGCTCTACGTTCATAATTGCAATGATAAAGAGGTGATCAAGTTGGCCCAGTCCAAATTCGGGCTCAGGCCGGTGGAAAAGGCCAACAAAAATGAGCTTAACATACTTTCCAACAACGGAGTGCATAATGGTGTGGTGTTGGAGACCAAGGCTTTGGAATTAAAGATGATTCACAGCTTGGGTGCCGTCAAAGATGGCCACTATGATGTGAATGTGTACAATGAGCTCTACGATAATCAGGAGGTGGAAAACAAGCCGGTTGTGCGGGGAGATTCGTACCCCTTGGGGTTATTTCTCGACGGTATCACCGATCCTCAGAATATGGGTGGAATCGTTCGGTCAGCATACTATTTTGGGGTTGACTTCATCGTGATCCCCGAAAGCAACTCAGCTAGACTAGGACCAGTGGCCAGTAAGGCAGCGGTGGGAGCATTAGACATGATGGACGTTTATGAGACATCAGAAAGTCTCAAGTTTGTTGATAGAGTAAGAGCCAACGGTTGGAATGTGATTAGTACGGGAGCCAAGCCTGAAGAGGACGAGCTTCGCGACCTAACCAACAAGCACGAAAAGGTCGAGGCCCATTTGAAAAACAAGTTTGTCAACTTGACTGAGCTTCCCGAAATTTTAGCCAAGACTCCGGTGTTGTTGGTGATGGGGAGTGAAGGAGACGGAGTTAGAACCAATTTACGACTCAAATCAGACTATTTGGTGGGGATCAATAAGCGTCGGGGCCAAGATGATGTGGACTCGTTGAATGTGAGTGTTGCAGCTGGAATCTTGATGAACGTGGCCACTTCCAGAGTATCAGATTAACTAGTGAAGCGTGGGGCTCTGTCTTGTAAATAGAATCTTGTAATATAGAGACATTTGAAGGTGCTGTGAATTTGCACCCAATTTGTTACGTAAAACACATCAACATGTCATGTAGCTTATCGACGGTCGGTTACAATCTCAGCAAAAAGAAGGATAAACTCGGTCGGAGTCATTGCGAGTGGGGCCAATCAAATACAATTGACACCCCCCAACTCGAATGTGATTAGCTCGTATCACGCCCCTTTTGTCCATGCTCGGATATTTCCTTATCGGTCGTGTGTACAGATTACGCATATGCTACGCCAGTGGTTGCGGTTTACTAATCACCAAAGCGATCCTAGTTCCAAGCCATAAAAGGTATTCCTGGTCGGTTCTCATCATGGAGTATCATCTCGTGATTCTTGTTCATGGTCTTTGGGGAAACAGTTCCCATCTTGAATATATCGAGTCTCAAATCACCGCTCACATAGATGAGAAGTTGTATGTGCACAGAACAGGGTCCCACTCGGGATACTTGACCTATGATGGCGTTGATATCAATGGCAAACGTATCAGTGATGAGATCCTCGAACAACACGCCCGTATTATCGAGCAAGGCGGTGTGGTAGCTAAGTTTTCCATTATCGGGTACTCATTAGGAGGTTTGATTGCCCGCTATGCCGTTGGGATCTTGTATTCCCAAGGCTACTTCGATACAGTGGAGCCGGTCAATTTCATATCTTTCTGTTCGCCCCATGTTGGGGTACTCAATCCCATGAGTAAAAATCTATCTGCCCGTCTTTTTAACGGGTTTGCTCCTCACTTGTTGGCCCATTCAGGGGGACAGCTATTTTTAAAGGACAAAATCGAATCCAAACCTCTTTTGTTGTGGATGGCAGACCCAAACTCATATTTCTTCCAAGCACTCCAGAAATTTAAATACAAGACCCTCTATTCCAATGTGATGAATGACCGCAGAACGTGTTGGTTCACGGCTGGGATTTCCGAGAAAGATCCGTATAGATCGATGTATAATAGTGACGGGTCGAGATTACTGCTTTCGTTTCTTCCAGGATATGGCACCGTCGTGGTGGACATTAATGAACCAATGAAATATAACGAAACAGCCACATCCAAACACTCGACCGGGCTCATTAACAAAATTAAACTCTTGGGTAATATCTTGCTATTAACTCCGTTGTGGGGGGTTTTCTTCATCTATAATTCCATTTTGGAAAGGATCAAGCTCAATAAAAGAGTACACCACTTTCTTCAGGATGGCTCCAATAATTTGGTTCATTTATACGATCGCATCGATGGAATCGAATCCCCTTCGAAACTCGATGGGTATCGTGATGAGTCGTTTTATTCTTCTTTTGAAAGGGGTATCACCCACGAAGTCACTGAGCGACAAGATAGTTTGGTGGAGTCGGTCTATGATGCTATTGTGGCTGATGACAATGACGAATCCAACCAGATATTGAACTTAACTGCCGATCAAAGATACATCATAGGTCAATTGAATTCTTTGAACTGGAGAAAGTTCCCCATTTTTATTCAGCGAAGCAAACATAGTCATGCTGCCGCCATAGTACGGTATAGTGATCCTGACTTTGAAGAAGGGAAAATTGTGGTGGAGCATTTAGTGAAAGATGGATTTCGTAAGTAAACTATGGTCGGCTCAGTGAACATACTTTTATTCTATCTATTTAATTATAAGCACTAGTTTGATGGCATTCAATTCTACTCAGCATAACAGCTGTTCCTGATCTTATTGTGAACATATAGATTAGCATCACCAGTACATCTCTTCGTATAATACAACACCAACTATGCAAACTAGATCATGTCTATAATTGCCTATCGTTTGGCCCACGTTAGATCAATTCAACGTAATTGGCAGGGAAAATACCCGTGGCACCGTTGTTTCTACCAGTCCACCAGTCGTCCAGAGTGTCTGACTTTTTCAAGATATCGATGACATCACCTTTCCTGAAAGGCAAGTCTCCACTTTGTTCTCCTTTGAAAGTATACAATGCGATGGCTTGGTTAGCGTTCTTTGGTGCCAGAGCCCCAAAGTTGGGCTTGGATGAGGTGGGTGGTCTGCTAGGTCCCAGTCCATTAGAGGAAATTCCGGTGCTGCTCAAACGGGAGCCCAAACGGTCGACATCGCTTCGTTTGGGGTTGTCATACACGTCGTCTTCCCAAGCAGATCGTCTAGGAGTACTATTTGTATGGGAGGTTCTGGAGGAGTTTGATCTCAATCTCCGTTGTCTCTCCCTTTCTCGATCTCTACCGACCGAGTCGTCAGAATCTTCATCAGAATACCCGTAATCGTCAGAATGTCTTCTGGAGGAACGACTATATCCGGCACTGCTGTTTCCACGTCTTCTGGAGGGGGGACTTCCCGAGGTGGTGTCGCTGAAACTGTCGGGAATGTCGTCGTAATAGTCATCCTCGTTATAGAAGTCGTCCTCATGGGGTAATCTGTTGTTGAAGACTCTGCTCTCGAGCACCCTCATAAGTTTGTCAGTGGCAGGAGGAATCTCAACTTGGCCAGCCAAAATATTTCTGGCCTTGACATTGTTTCCGTAGAATTTTCTGTTGGCATCTCTTCTCTCGAGTATTGCCGACCCTTCCACCGACACCCCGGCAAACAATCCCTTGGTTTTGGAGTAGGAAAAGATTGCTGCAGCACTTTTCAATGATGCGGTACCGGCCCCTTCGGCATTTCTTCCCAACGGACCGGCGGCTATCGAAACATTTGCTCCCAAAGTGACAGAACCCAACTGAGCAAACGAATCGACGGCAGCCTTGGAGTTCAAGATAAACACAAAGTCCGTTAACTCCGCTCCAATCTGGCCCCCTACCCCGGCACCAGCGGTACCAATAGCAGAGGGGGCCGACCACGAGCCATCAGGAAGCCGTGCCACCACCACTCCAGACCCTGCTCTACCCGAAAAAAGGAAGCCCGCCTTCAACACCGTTAAAATGGCCAATCCTTTGGCATTTTTCAAGATGTGGGGGGGTATAATCTGATCGGGCCCGGCCAATTGGTTAGGCTTGACAAATGACGAGAGGATTTTGGCGGCTTTGCTGGATGTTAGTAGGGGTCCTTTCATATTCGGAGTGTGGGGGTATCCACTTTCCGTCTGGGGATCCATTAGTGGCGATACAGCACCCATTGACTAACGGACTTCTCCCAGGTATATTGCTCCAAACGATGGAGACGTCATCGCCTTCTCACCAGTACATACTTTGACTCGCTGCGCAAGCTTCTTGGAATTGGATTATTGATTCCCATGGTGATATACGAAACAAGGAGTTGCTAGTAGTTGAAGCGCTAGCAGTGGTTAGTGAGTTTCCGGTGATTCCCACGCGCGTGGGGAAAAAAGTATGACAACCCAAGGCAGAACGAGTAATAGGAGCGGCGCCAAGATGCCGCAGTCAAGGGGAGCTAAAAAGGCTGAGTGTGATTTTGAGGCCGTATCAGTTACAATGTATAGTACAGAGCTGGGGTGGCTTGCGGTGTATAAGGAAGGCAGGATCTGTGAGTGAAAACTTCACTTCCGTTGCACCTCTAGACATTTACGCATTCGGAATAATTACGTGCGTCAGCGTCCGGAACTGTGCAAGTGGTGCAGTACGGTTAATATGACAAGCTGCAACTTTCAACTCAGTAGCACACACAATTAACTCTCAATACATAGGCATATCTGCTAACAAACGATACGAAATTGCGCTTGGGCTAGTTCGCTCGTTTCGCTGTCACAGAATTTGGGGCCACGATTTATCGTGGGCAATTCCCTTCGGAAAATTCGCTGCCTTGTCGAAATCGAATGTCATTGTGGTGCCAGCATCGGTGCTAATGCCAATGCCAAATTGCCGAAAGGAAATTCTGTTCCATGCCAACATTCACTAGTGTTGCAGCAAAAACAACTTCGCACAAGCGAAAAAATAAGCTTCCCCACCAGGAGTCGAACCTGGAATCTTCTGGTTCCAACCGGAAGTGGTTACTAAATCGTAGCCAGACGCCTTGACCATTGGGCCATGAGGAACGAAGCTTGTTCAACAGTTCTCCAATTTTCCTTGACATACTGTTAGTACTGGCAACTTTTTACTTATACCTTATCACGCCGGCAGAACTAATACCAATTGAGTCAGACTCTACCATAGCCAGGATATTAGATTATATAAGCAGACTTGGTGTGCACGCGCTTTTCGTATTCCACCATATCTGTGTATCTGGATATTCGTAATTTCATAATCCTACCACCACTAAACTAAATTCAGTCTTATCGGGAAATATTCGAGCAACAATACTCGTAACGTCATTCCTTTCACTCAGTAACTACTCCATATCTATATCCCTCAGATTCGTTGAATCTGGTCCGTTGTTGTATACCCTAGCTACCATAATTCATCAACACTATGCACGTGATGCGTGCTCAATATTTCAAAAAACATCAACCACTCTCCTCCTCCTTCAATGCATTCCGTTTACACCTACTTGACCCAAGAAGTGGTGGACGAATTCGCCGGCTCGGGTCAGGAGTCGCTTCTCCAGACATTGGAGGGTCTTCCGGAAGTGGAATCCGAACGTGAATTGGCACTAGCCCAATTGTTCACAGAGCTCTTGTTGGTACTTGAAGATGGTCAATTGGAATTGGATCCAATGGTGCTGTTTCTCTATGCTTCCATCAACAGTGATACGCTTGCTAGAGTATTCTGTCAGGTACTCAACGCATTTCCATCCAGTGAAACAATCAACAATTTGATCCTCTTGTTGAGTAGAAAGGAACAGGTGATCAAGCCAGAAACCATGGCCACATACATTGGACCGGAACTTTTGAAGGCGTCAGGAGTTGTTCCAAAAGATGTATTGACAAAATCACTTAACAGTCGTATAAGAGACGAATTCTATACCCAGAAAAAGTATAACTTGTTTCACGAAGAAGTGGAAGGATATTCTAAATTGATAGTGGAACTTTATACAATCATGAGGTTTCCTGATACCGAGTACCAAGTCGATTACACACTTCAGATGATTGAGAAATTGATTGGACACTATAGTTTGGATCCAAATAGGTGTCTTGATATAATATTGGAAGTATTTTCTTCCATGTTCGTGTCAAATCTCGATTTTTCCATTCAGTTATTGAAGAAATCACGCTGGTGGCCACAGCAGCAAAGCGACTGCTCGTCAATTGAAGTACTCTCTGCGGGAGGAAGTGAAGCAGGTGCCAAAATCCTTGGCTTGAAGTTCCTAAAATACCCAAACGGAAAAGACTTGCCAGAGACTTACAAAATTTTGATTGCATATTTGATCAAAGAGGGCTTTATCAGCTTTGGTTCCATCTATAAATACTTGAGACCAGATGAAGACGAGATGCAAGAATTGGAAAAAGAATATAAAAAGTCTTTGGACGAAAAGGTCCAGAAATCAGGTGCTAGCGCGTTGGCTTTGGCGGCCCCCTTGGTTGACGAAGAAGAAGCTTCAGGTAACCCAACTACTGGCAGCACCAAGGCTACACCCGCCCCCGTTGTTGCATCTATTTCTATCGAAAAAAGATTACATTCAAATTTCAAATACCAAATGTTAAGAGTTTTCCTTGGTACCGGATTATATTGGCCCTCAATATTCATCTTGACGAAATATCCCTACTTGGCCCATATTGATGATGAGATTCACCCCTTAATAAATCGGATTTTTGATGCTATGATTCACCCTCTTTACTCCCAATTAAATCCGCTTACCGATGAAGACTTGTTACGATTACAAACATCTCTCAAAAACCCAATAAGACTGCACAACCACATAAGTTATGAAGATATTGCGATTTCGGAATTTTGGAGTTTCAAGCCAAATACAAAAAGTTATGGACTGAAGAAATTCATTTACTTTTATGAAAATTGGACAAGTGACTTGCCACAAATTAATAATACTGATACTTTGCTTTCAGTATCAGGTGATATCCTCAAATTCAACAATGTGAATCTTTCCAAAAATATTGAAGTATTCATCAAGTTGTGTGATATAATAACATGGGATTTGAAAAGAATCCAGCAAGGACTTGAGCAAGATCCTCAAAATTCAGAGCTTCAAGATTACAAGATCAGATGGTTTCACTACTTTCGAAACTATATTTTCCCAGCAATGTGTATTATAGAAGAAAATTCCATAGCCATCGAACATGCCTATTGCATATTAAGTTTCTATCCTATTGAAGACAGGTTCAGTGTATATGGTGAGCTTTATCAGGTATTAGCGAAGAACAATCTGTTGATCAAAATTGCTTATAATAAGGCCGAAAAATCCACCAAAGATATTTTAAGAAGGTTGTCCAAGGAAAACGTGAGGCCAATGATGAGAAGACTCGCCAAAATCAGTTTCTCGAACCCGCTTCCCTGTCTTTTGGCTATTCTTCAACAAATCGAAAGTTACGACAACTTAATTCCGTTAGTGATCGAAACGGCTCGTTATTTCAATAACTATGCTTGGGACTCATTGACTATTGGGATTCTCATCAGACTTACTGTTGATGGTAGGTCCTCCATTCAAATCAATGGTATGAACGAAAGAAAATGGTTACAATCATTGGCGCTGTTCATTGGTAAAATCTGTCAAAGATATCCTACGTGTATCGACTTGAATACAATACTAACATTCCTATTGAAGTCTTTCCATCAAGGTGATAGTTTGGGAGTTATTGTACTCAGAGATATCTTATCATCGATGGGAGGGATGCAATCAATTAACAATTTAACCTTGAGACAAATTAACATGATCAATTGTTCCAGCTCTTTGGAAAAATTGGTGTATAGAACTATTGATGATGTTAGATATGAAAGATTCAAATCTGGGGAAACTTTGATCAAGGCTCTTTTGAAACTTGATGGTATTAACGAATTGCTCATTCTTTTGTACCAATTAGCAAAGCGCAGTGTTGAATTATCCGACTCAACCCAGTTGAAGGTTTTGGCAAG
Source organism: Suhomyces bolitotheri (assembly GCA_030568555.1). NCBI lineage: Eukaryota > Fungi > Ascomycota > Pichiomycetes > Serinales > Debaryomycetaceae > Suhomyces > Suhomyces bolitotheri. Next base: position 558,816 of record JAJMGH010000007.1, read on the forward strand.
CAAAAACGATGATTTAGATGCTGTAATTCATCTTTTAATTACCTTGATTCATTTCTTCGGAGATTCTGAACAAATATCGGGTGTTTTGTTGAGTGTTGGTGAATTGCATAATAAATACGGCGTTTCAGTTCAGTGGATATTTGAATTATGGAGACATTTTTTGAGTAAACGTGAATTGGAAACCAAACAAGGAGATCTTGAAATGGAAAATGATTCTCCTTGGAGCTCGGTTTTATTACCCATAATGGATGAAGTATCTACCATTTTACCTTCTGAAGTTGCCAGTCATCTTACAACTGGGTTGTTTGTGACGTTCTGGCAATTAGCATTGCACGATATTAATTATTCTCCCGATTTGTATGAATCGGAAAAATCCAAATTAGAGTCATCTACAAAAGCGTTGAAAGAATCCAATGCAATGAAATCAAAAGACAAAGATATTCCGAGAGCTATTCTTGAAAAGGCAAACAAAGACTTGACCCAGAATGAGGAATACCTTAAAGCGATGGTTTTAGATGAGAAGAAACATGCAGACCATAATCAGTCTATTTTTACGAGACTTGGAAAGGAATCATCTCATTGGTTTCCATTGGATGGACCAGAAGATGTTGTATTACAAGCTAGGTGGTTTCTTCAATACTGTATTTTGCCCAGAGCTGTGCACTCTTCTTTCGATGCTGGTTTTAGCTCGAAGTTTATGTTCACCCTTCAGGAAATTGGCACCAAAAATTATAATATTATTGTGATTCTTAACGAGTTGATCAAAAGCAAAATTTTGTTTAGTACATTATTTACGTTGACTCCCACGGAGTCAGAGAATTTGGGATTATTCTTTGCAAGCACTTTAAGTCATTTATACGGTTGGACCAACAAAGAAAAATTTGAGAGCCTGGTGAAATCGAAATTGTGGACTCCAGAGGGCACTGAGATTAGTTATGACGATTACCGCCTTATCCTATTTGAATACCATGACATTATTTTGAAGGATGTTGGTAATTCGTTAACTGCTACTGAGTACATGTCTAGAAGGAATGCAATCACCTTCCTTAAGAACCTTCTTGGTGTTTATCCAAACGTGGAAGATCACTGTGAGGAGATGCTCAATTTTATGATACATGTTGCTAGTACTGAGGATAGAGAGGATTTGAAGTTGTCTTCAAGTGCCTTGATTGGACATTTCAAATCCAGGTCGAAAGAATGGGTCCATAAGTGGGACTTTATTTCTATGGCAGAGGATGATAAGGAAGCCTTAATTAAGAAAAGACAAGAAGCAAAGGACAAAGAAGAAGCGATTGTCAAAGAAAAGCAGTTGAAGGAGCAGAAAGAAAGAGAAGAAATTCAGAGGAAGGAAAAGCAAGAAGAAGAGAAGAGAAAGAGGAAAAATCTTTTGAATTATGACTCCAAACTGGTCACTTCTAACACTACTTCGTCTGTGAGAACTGAAATCAGAGCGGAGTCCACAAAGGGACGTTATGACAGTTATTCGAAATATGACAATAAAGCCAATAAAGAAGAGCGGGCCCCTAGACTGACAAATTACGCTTCCGAAGAATCGAAGAGAGATGTGGTAAATGAAGAGAAGAATGTAAGAGAGGATCAAAAGAAATCTCAAGAGAAACAGAAGGAGACAAAGCCAAAGCCTATAGCCAAAGAAGAGAACAAACCAGAAGAATCACGGCCAAAAAGCGCAAGTGATAAGTCATCAGACTTGAAAGCTAAACTCTTGCAAGCAAAGAAAGATTATCAACAAAAATCTAAGGAACCTGAAAAGGAGCCTCCCTCAAGAACTCGGACTCCTTTGCCTCCTCAACAATCGCTACAAAAAGATATTCCAACTGAACCAGCGCCAAGGTATGGTGGACGATACAATGACAATTACGGTGGTTCGAACTCAAGGTTCAACAGGGATAAACCAGCGGTTGGTCCACCTCCAAGAGTGCCTCACAGGCCATCTTCATCACAATATGATAGAAAGCCTCCTACTGGACCAAATTACGCTGAGAAGAAGAGTGGTTCATCAAATTCAAGCCAAGAAAGAAGTAAACCACCAGTTCCACCACCATCAACCAAGCCCCCTAGTCAAAGTAATCTGCGCTCCAATCTTCCGCCGCCTCCTCCACCTCCTCCTGTTAGTCTCAAGCCAAGAAATGATGGGTTCCAAAAGAGACACGGCAGACCCGAAACCTACGATAGCAGAGCAGACAGTTACCAGCCCAAAAATAGTGACAATTACAAGGGGGATTATAGACATGACTCGAAGTCTCGGCCGGATAACAAGCGGCCCCTGGACTACAACCGGAGTTACAACAAGAGAGGCAGGTACTGATAAGCATTTTCTAAGGGTGAATCATTCTATAATCTATGTATAATACAATAAATAATCAGTTACATTATCTCCGGCACTGCCGCTATGCAATTTGGGCTTCACGAATGGACCCTGCCGTTAGCAGTTTCAACTCGTCGTCAATGAGAGCATCCAAATCTTCGTCATAATCATCGTCAAATTGTTGTTGTTGTTGGGGCTCGATTTTTCTCTTTTTAGCACCAGGCTCTATCTGCTCCGTTTCCTCCAACGATTCCAAGAACAATTCCACTTTTCTCATATGCTCTTCGTGCCACTTAAGATGTCTACACAAATCGTACTCACGAGAAAATGTTCGGTCACAATTGTTCTTGGGGCATGACAATTTCTTTGAATGATAGTTATCCAGAATTAAGCTGATAATGGATGATTTGGGTTTCTTGAGGTTGGAATTCAAAATGCTTATGGATTTTGCTGAATCTTGGGCCTCAGAGACTGTATCTTGCCCTTCAGTGTTGTCCTCATTTTCATCTTCAAGCACTTCATATTGCTTTAGCCCCTTCAAACTTGACAAATTGGGAGCACTATCATCAGTTTCACTCAAAAGTTCCTCTAATCGTATTCTCTCATTCAATTTGAGCAAATCGTCTGGAATGTTTCCATCGTGGAAGAGTTTATAATGTTCGACCAATTCGAGTTTCTTGGAAAATTTTCCCATATTACAATACTTACAGTTCCACAATTTGACCACTTTATCCTCATCATGACTCAACATGTGAGACTTAAGTCCCTTCTTACCCACACAACCCTTTCCACATATAGCACATTTCAATTTAGGATGTTCGGTTTTGACATGCAATTGTAGCGCAGACCACGTTTTGAAGTTGGAATAACAGCCTGGATGGTCACATTGGTAGGTGGGAGAATCCCCATGGTATTTGAGATTATGCTGAGCCAAACGATATGGTCTGGAAAATGATTTATCACATATCTTGCAGCTCAAGGATTTTTCGTGGGCTGACAAGATATGATGTCTTAGCGACTGATGCTTGTAAAATGACTCGGAGCACCCTTCATGTTGACACTTGAACGACTTGGTATGGGTGATTTCATGTCTTTTTAGATGCTGAGGTGAATTGACTCCCTTGCCACAGATGGAGCAATGGTAAGGTTTTTGCGATTCTTCTTTGTGGGAAAGCAAGTGGTTATCAAGATGGGACTTCCTTAAGAACGATTTTTCACATTCTGGCTCCGGACAAACAAATGGGCGGTCGTTTGTGTGTGAGCGCTTGTGCTGTTCGAGTAATGAGGGCTTGGTGTATGCCTTGGTGCAGTCAGGAAAGTCACAAAGATACTTTTTGGGTCGTGAAGAGGTGGACGACGACATCGGTAGGCTTTCTGTTTGAGGCAGAACTTTCGCTGGTTGTAGGACTAGTGAAGGCGAAGATCCAGTGGTAACTGGTGATGAGGTTCTTGAATCCTTCGGGTGCCAAAAGTTGGATTTTTTGACTGGAAAAAAATTTGCCACTAATATCGGACTGTGGACCGTACTGTTGAACGTTTCAGACGCTCCTCTCCTTTCAACTCGGGGCTAGGACTGGATAAATAGAATGGTGATCCTACAGGTGAGTGATGAGGTGAATATCACGTGATGTGTGCAGCTAGCATGGGTGGTGACCCAGGTCCATTCATGAACGATTTTTGAACAAACACGGAAGATAGAAGGCCGGCAATAGAATTACGGCAAATGTGGAGAACTTTTGAGTCGCAACAGCTGAATTGTTTGCATATTTTGATATTTTTGCACTTTTATTAGCAATTTGTATTAATTGACTATGATACCATCTCCAACAGATTTCCCAAGAAGCTGAAAAAAAATGCAAAGAGCGTTTACCTTTACAATAAGAGGATACTGGCATTAGCTTAGACGCATCAAGCTTGTCAACGGCAAGCACTTGCCAAGCTATCCCTATTATACAGGTCTGTAGCGTTATGTAACAAACAAGCACCAATTTCATCAATAAAGTCCGTGATAGTTTAGTGGCTAGAATTACCGCTTGTCGCGTGGTAGACCGGGGTTCAATTCCCCGTCGCGGAGCTTTGCGCAAATGGTTTAGTGGTAAAATCCAACGTTGCCATCGTTGGGCCCCCGGTTCGATTCCGGGTTTGCGCATTCTTTTTGCCAGATCTAATTTCACGTTTTTGACTACGAACGCCATTACATTCCAAGTCCATCTACTCACCACCCTGCTGCTGTTCAATGCCGAGGCACCCGTACGTTGCGTTCTTCAAAAAGAACTGGGAGTTTTCCATTGCGGGCTTCATAGTGGTCTACTATATCATCACTCATGTCATCTTTGGCATAGCTCACAATCATCATGATTCGGGTCTTGCTAGCCATTTAAGAGTGGTGCCCCAAGAAGTAATCAACTACTGGAACACCACCCAAGCATTCACACCACAGCAACAGGCAAAATATGCCTACGTCCAGTATGCCACTGGCTACGACTACCTCAATATGGCCATCATCAATTTTATTCTCTTGAAGAAATCAGGCACTCAGATCAAGAACTTGGTGGTGTTGTATAACAACGAATTACAACATCAGCACACAGACCACTGGAACCGATTGTTCTTCCTTGCGTCCGAACATGATATTACCCTCAAGCCAATTCTGCTCATAAAGGCCCAGACCCTGGATAGTTCTCATTGGTCAGCCTCGTTTACCAAGTTCCACGTATTTGACCAGACTGAGTATGATAGAGTGGTGTTTTTTGACTCCGATTCCATGCTTACCAAAATCCCCGGTGGCAATTGGCAGAATATTGACGAATTGTTCAAGATTCCTCACGACATCAGTTTTGCGTTACCCCAGGCCTACTGGCTCAACAATATCGTGGAACTGAAGGAGGGCTACCAGAATGTGTACCACAAAAAGGTCACGGTGCCTGAGCCTGAAAAGTACAAATCCCAAATGAAATGGTTGGTCAAGGGAATCGAATCTGGAGGTGACTATTTCGAGCAATTGCCCAGTTTAGTATATGAGCACCACAAGTTCGATAATCGCGACGATTTCTTTGCCAACCATGTGATGGTTCTCACCCCATCATCCAAAGTGTACAAGGACCTACTTAACTATGTGCATAACCCGTGGTATTGGTATATTTTCAAGCAGTCAAAATTGAAACAAAAAACTGACTACGACATGGAAATTCTCAATAAATACTTGGACGACGAGCTCAGGTCCAATTCCGACTTGAGGGTGGGTATTCTTCCCCATCGTACCTACGGTGTGTTGACAGGAGAATTTAAAGAAAAATGGCATCGTCGTTATGTGGTGGAACCGCAGTATCTACCATTTATTACCAAAGATTCCAACGACGGATGGGATGCTGCTAGGGCCCAGGACGAGGCTAAATTGATACATTTTTCCGACGCTCCTATTCCCAAACCATGGGAGGATCAGGACCTGGTGCTGTTCTATAACCAGTTCAAAATATATTGTGCTGAGTCTGCGAGACGGGACTACGGGTTGTTCAAGGAGTTGTATCCAGGACAATGGGTACCTAGGCTTGTGGAAGACTGCGAGGCAGTGCATAGCTGGAACTACTACCGGGCCGTCTTCTACGAGGTACAGAAGGATTATTGGGTTGTATAATCCCCCGAGATGAGATAATTCCCGAAGGTCCGGGCCGAGCAAGCCGTAGGAAAATGTATTTTTGTATTTTCAATGAAGGCATGAACTTGACACATAGGGCCAGTAAACCGGCCCCTTCTGATTGAGATTAGGACAGCGGAATAGGTTATGATACTCGGTAGTGGGGACCGCAGTTTGCCAAGTTTCATGGCGATTACGTAAGCAATACCCGTGGAAGGCCCGTAGGAACCATAGACCAGCCGAAGACGTCGTCGTAGCACATGGGACCTCCCGTAGCTCGTCACCTGACCCTGACGAGCTACCGGGACCAGGCTGTGCCCGACAAGTTGGGCGTTTCTGAAGTGTCTTGTTCTAGAATGCCCATTCCTGCACGTAATCTGTTTACTTTCCAAATATAGCATATAGCAGGAAAAATTGATCCACTATCGAAATTGGCACTACACCCATCAGCACTACCCTTACGCTAGTACCACTACAGCTCATGAATACATTAGCCACGAAAGTCCTTGCGTTGCGGGACGACATGCCGGCTCTCAAGACCACGTCGGCGGCCAAGGCCATGCCGTCGTTGGCTTCCCAGGCAGCAGCCTCCAAATCCACCTCATCAGACTCCTTTACCACCCCTGCGATCAAGGTTCCCGACAGCAGCTCCAACCCCTACATTCTTCGTGAGACCAATCCTTCGGGGACGGTGTTCATTGCCGTGGGGGCCATCGTGGGGGCCATCATTGTGGCGTTTATCCTTTACCACTTGATCGTATCGCTCACCGCCTCTCGTATGGCAAAGAAATCGTTGGCTGACGAACGCCAGTTGTATGAAAAGTACCAGTACAACAACAGCACTGCTTACGGTGGCGCCGGGAGCCTCACCCCCTCCACCACCATGAATCTCGACTCCAAACTTCCCTTCTTGAGCCCCACCAGAACCGTGTTGACGGGCTTGGGCGGCGGCATGCCCAACATGGGATCGTTTGCAGGAGGCTCTGTGGTGGGCGACAACTCCACCATCTACGCGTCGGAGGCCGGCGGGGCCACCTCGAAACACGATCTTACCAAGATGTATATCTCGCCCACGGCGGAGGTCATGCAGCACAAGCGAGTCCGGTCGTCACAATACGCCCCATCGCTCAACAACATGTCGATGGGTGGGTTCGGCGGGTCGTCCACCAACTTGGCCGCCAGCCCCAACCGTCATTCTGCATTGCCCAGCTTGTACATCAACAACGACACCAACAACAGTGAGTATTCGCTCAGCCAGGCTGCTGGGCTGCCGGCTCAGAACAACCTCGCGGTTCCGCTGGGCAACACCCCACGCTCCAACCGTAAGACCATTCCTTCGATGTACCTCGAGGACTTGATGGACGAGAACTAAATATAATACACGGCTGCAACTAAGCGCAATCTGTAGATAGCAAGGTGGGGGATGGGCGGGGACTTCCGAGGGCACCGGTCACGGGGCGCTGCCGCCGGAACTCCTCGACTGTCGGCTCTTCCGTGTTACCGGAGATCGCACGTGGAGCAATCCCCTGGTCCGGAACTGGTGGATCCGAGGTTGCTTGGTATTTTCCGCGACACCGGTACTAGCCACCCCACCGTCGTGTCAGCGTCCACAACGGCTCCCCGGCGTCTTCTCTATAATTGCGGAATGGCCCCATTGCGCCCCACCTCCACTAAGGAAATTTTTTTCAGCTCTCCGCCGCCTTCCCCAGAGCCATGACGAATCTCCCGACTCCCGCCAGACATGTAGAATTACTCCGGCCACCGTCCACCCCACCGTCAGGGTCTGGGGACGAGGGGCACAAGGGTCCCAGCCCAAGCCAGTGGGTGCCAGCATGCCCCGGTGGGAGAACCTCCCCGTCGCTGTAGCTTCTCCGGTATCCTCCACCCACCGTGAATGTTGGTCCACCGTGAACGTCCATCCACCACGAGCCCCGGACCCCCCAGCATCACCCACACCTATGGCAAGTTTGCTGGTCTGGCGAGCGCGCAATAGCTGGCCGCGCACGGCGGGCCAGGCACCCGCTGATGGGCTACCGGTGCAACCGCCTCTCATCCTCATGACTTGCGGTGCCTCGGAGTAAAACACTTTTTGTGTATTTTCCGATGGTATATATTTCACAGTATTTCCACCCCCTCGGCCGTGGTTTGGAACTGTTTTGCTTCGAGATCCTACTGCTTCGCTGCTACTAGAACATGTCTCGTTATCTCAAGACTCCTCTTGCTAAGGGAGCCATTGCTTCGGCCTCGGTGGTCGGGGCTGCCATCATTTATCTCGATTTCATCAAGCCTCCGGTGCAACCCACCCTCCAAAATTCCTACAAACCGTTGATGAAGGAGTTACCTTCTCCTCCCTCCAGAGCCCAGCTTATCGACAACCTCCGCAACAAAAAGAAGTTCGACGTGTTGATTATCGGTGGAGGTGCTACTGGTGCCGGTACCGCGGTGGACGCGGCCACCCGAGGCCTCGATGTTTGCTTGTTGGAAAAGACCGACTTTGCTTCGGGAACCTCCTCCAAGTCCACCAAGATGGCCCACGGAGGGGTGCGTTACTTGGAAAAGGCCATTTTCCAATTGTCCAAGGCCCAGTTGGACTTGGTCATCGAAGCGCTTAACGAGCGTGGTAATATGTTGCGGACCGCTCCTCACTTGTGTTCGGTGCTTCCTATCATGATCCCAGTCTACAAGTGGTGGAAGGTGCCCTACTTCTTCATGGGATGTAAGATGTACGATTGGTTTGCGGGCCACCAGAACTTGAGATCCTCCACCGTGTTTTCCCGTGAAATGACCAGTGCCATTGCTCCCATGATGGATGATTCCAATTTGAAAGCTACTTGTGTCTACCACGACGGTACGTTTAACGACTCCAGAATGAACGCCACCTTGGCCTTCACTGCCATTGATAACGGTGCTACTGTGTTGAACTACTTCTCGGTTGAACAACTCGCCAAGAACGACGAGGGAAAGGTCACCGGAGTCAAGGCCAAGGACTTGGAAACCGGCGAATTGTTCGATATTGGTGCCACCTCCGTGGTCAACGCTACTGGTCCCTTGGTCGACAAGATCTTGGAAATGGACAACGACCCTCAAGGCTTGCCATCCAAGAATCCTCAGCCCCCAAAGATGATTGTTCCTTCCTCCGGTGTCCACGTTGTTTTGCCTGAATATTACTGTCCAAGAGATATGGGATTGTTGGATCCTTCTACCTCCGATGGCCGTGTCATGTTCTTCTTGCCATGGCAAGGTAAGGTGTTGGCTGGTACCACTGATACTCCATTGAAAGACGTCCCTGCCAACCCAATTCCTTCCGAAGAAGAAATTCAAGATATCTTGAAGGAATTACAAAAGTACATTGTTTTCCCCGTCCAAAGAGACGACGTTCTTTCTGCTTGGTCTGGTATTAGACCTTTGGCCCGTGACCCTACCAAGGTTCCTGAAGGAGTTGTTGGTTCTTCATCCACTCAAGGTCTTGTCAGATCCCACTTGGTTTACACTTCTCCTTCCAACTTGGTCACTATCACTGGTGGTAAATGGACCACATACCGTGAAATGGCCCAAGAGACCGTTGACACCCTTGTGGAAAAGTTTGACTTTGATGGAAAGAACTCGACTCTCTTGCCTTGTCAAACCAACAAGCTTATCTTGAACGGTGGTGAGGACTACTCCAAGAACTACTCGGCAAGATTGATCCACGAATATAGAATTCCTTTGAAGTTGGCCAAGCATTTGTCCCACAATTATGGTTCCAGATCGTCCTTGATCTTGGAATTGTATCATGAATCTGATTTCAACAAGTTGCCAATCACTTTGGCTGCTGTCAAACAATTTGAACCATCGGAACAAACTGCTTCCACTGATAACCAGTTGAGCTACCAGTCCTTTGACGAGCCCTTCACTATCGCCGAGTTGAAATACTCTTTGAAGTACGAGTACATTAGAACTCCAATTGATTTCCTTGCCAGAAGAACCAGATTGGCATTCTTGAACGCCAGAGAAGCCCTCAGTGCTATTGACGGTGTGGTTGAAATCATGAGAAGAGATTTGAACTGGGATGACGAAACTACAAAGAAAATGACCGATGATGCCAAGGATTACATTGGTAAGATGGGTATCTCCAGTAAGAGATTCGATGTCGAAGACTTTGTTATCCAGTAATAGAGTATAGAAGTGTATATATGAGCCACGAAAGGTTTCGGTGCCCTATAGGCACCAGCTGAGTTAATAAAGTTCTCCATTTATTCTATCGATGTAATGTGACATAATTATTTATGTCGACTTGGGTACCTGGCTGGTTATCTGTCAAATCCTGCACCTGGCGGGTTCCCGCCTGCACACAGACAGCAACACGTCGCCGTGGCTACAATATTTACCAATAATGGAAAACCAATCCAAACATCTTACTCCATATGCCTGAACTCCCGCATTCCCACGGACGCAGTCATACCCGGGGCCCGTCTTCTTATGGCTTGGAGCCAAACGGGGCGTTTAGTTTTGGCGAAATGGCCTCCAACGGCTCCATAAACCCAGCGGTATCGCTCCCTGTACCACAAACCATTAGGGTTCCACAGCTTCTGCCGCTGCCACCACCGTCACATCTGCAAGGACCAATTAAGAATCCGTTTGTAACCGGGTACCCTGAAGAAGAGGGCGCCGTATTCTCCAAATTGGTGGGTACTTTCCCAGTATTGGTGGCTTTCCCTAGCATTCTACTTTCGAGCAGTATGGCCTATTCGCCTGATGCAGACTTGCCTGTTACCACTACCAACGCCATTTCGATGGTACTCCTGGTGATGTTGGCGGCAGCATTTCTCCTTATCATCAAGTTGATCCATCGGTTCAATTTTATTGCATTAAACAAATCTTCATCACCATCATCCGACTCCTCGCTCACGGCAACCGCGTCCCTATTGGTAGCAGTATCGCTTGTATACTTTGCTACGGTAATGCTGCCTATTAGTCGTCTTTCAGTGGTGTTTTTGGGACTCTACTTGAACGAGTACAATCTTTACACCATTATCACCTTCATTATCGATCTCTACGTTGCTTATAACGAATCGAAATCTCACATTTCTGCCTTCAAGGTAGTCCTTGGCCATGTCCTCGTGGTGATAGCATTTAGAATCCTCTACAAACGGTTCGTGTCTTCTTCTATTTCTACTACGTTGTCAGGGTTGAACACTGCCATGCTCGTCTCAGTGGCATCAATTTCCCTGTTAGGGCTATTTTTCGTGAAGGGCTTAAATTTTAGCATCATTGGAGTTAATTTGGCTTCGTCCACCGTGTTCTTAATCGCCCTACATGATGCTCACCTAACCATTTCCAAAGCCATACCAGTCATTTTGGCCATCTTATCCATTACTTTGGAGTATATTGTATTGGGTAAAAAGGTAAACTTAATTGTGGTGTTCAATATCCTTTTACCTTTGCTCATTCAACCCGACAGATCGAGAGAAATAGCGCTTTCATCAGCCCAAGAAGATGGAGATTCGATGTCTTCGGAAGAACGACTTTCGTCGAAATCGATAATTAAGGAATTAACAAGTCATGCTGATACCAGAGCAATTTTTAATTTCCTTCTCTTGAATACAACGTTTATGTTTATTCAGTTTCTTTACTCGTTCAGATCCAAATCGTTGGGTTTGCTATCTGATTCACTTCATATGGCACTTGATTGTACTTCGCTTGCATTGGGTCTAGTTGCCGGTATTCTTTCAAAGAAGAAAATTAATGTTAATGGAAAATACCCATTTGGATTGAAGAATTTCGAAATCCTAGCGGGCTTTACCAATGGAACTTTATTGATAGGGATTAGTGGAAGTATCGTTTTTGAAGCTGTCGGAAGACTCTGGCACCCGATTGTATTGCAAAAGACAAATGAGTTGATAATCGTGTCGATTTTGGGGTTGGTTGTCAACTTGGTAGGTATTGTGGCGTTCAACCATGGTCATGGTGGACACGGAGGTCACTCTCACAACCATTCTCATGACCACTCCCAGGATCAAAGCCATAGCCATAGCCATAGCCATAATCATTCCCACACCCATGGTGAAGAGCCAGAACACGGACATCAAGAGCATGGAATGAATGACAACATGAAGGGAATTTTTCTTCATATACTTGCTGATACGTTAGGATCGTTAGGGGTGGTTGTTTCGACCATTCTTACCAAGATATTCCACTGGGATGGATTTGACCCGGTGGCTTCCATTATTATTGCTGCCCTTATTTTCTTCTCAGCTGTGCCGTTGATTCAATCCACCGCATCTACATTATTACTCAAATTGACTTCTGATAAAGAATCCAAGATCCGGGGTATTCTCAATGAAGTTATCCAGGTCAAAGGAGTCAAATCATTCACGACCCCCAGATTTTGGCCCAATTCGGAAAATTCTCTTAGTGGATATCTTCACGTCCAGATATACCGTGGAGAAAACTCCAACTATATCAAAAAGAGATGTGAAGTGATTTTCCAAGAAGAAAAAATCGATGTTATGATCCAGATGGAAAACGATTACGACGATTGTTGGTGCCGTAATGATAGTGAAATTACCACCAGCCAAGAGCAAAGTTTTTTCTAGATTATGACACAATTACAATAGCATATATTCTCACCAGCCATTTGGCCATGGAAAGGTGGGTCCGATGGAGGCACGCAATTTTCATTTTGACTCAGGAGCCGAATGAATAACCGCAGTGTAACAATAACATACAACAGGTCCCTAGCAAAAGCTGCTCCCTTGTGATGTCTGTGACAATTCAATTACGTCAGCGAACACTTGCCATGGTTTTATAGACCCCCAACTAGAGTGCTGTCTCATCGTGAACTGTAGACCCGGTTGTGCGCACGACCCATCATTTCTAATCGCCTTCTTTCTAAGCAGAGTAAACCACCTTCAATACCACAATGTCCCGTGTTGGAATTCTCGCCCTAGGGCCAGCTGGTGCTGGTAAGTCCACGTTCTGTAACTCCATCATATCGCACATGCAATCCATAGGCAGAAGGGCCCACATTGTGAATCTTGATCCAGCTGCCGAAGCCACCGAATACGAGTTTACTATTGATATAAGAGATTTGATATCGGTGCAAGATGTAATGGAGGAGATGGATTTGGGTCCTAATGGTGCCTTGATCTACTGCTTCGAGTTTTTGCTTAATAACCTAGACTGGTTGGACGAGGAAATTGGTGACTACAACGACGAGTATTTGATATTCGATTGTCCGGGACAGATCGAGCTCTACACCCACATCCCGGTGATGCCCACCATCGTCAGACACCTCCAGCAGTCGTTGAACTTCAATTTGTGTGCTACATACCTTCTTGAGGCATCTTTCATTGTTGATAACTCCAAGTTCTTCTCCGGAGCATTGAGTGCGATGTCTGCCATGATTCTTTTGGAATTGCCTCACATCAACATCTTATCGAAAATCGATTTGATTAAGGACGAATTCAGCAAGAAGCAGTTGAAGAAGTTTTTGAATCCCGATCCATTATTGTTGGCCAAAGATGACGAGGAATATAACCCCAAATTTTCCAGACTCAATAAGATGATTGCCAACTTGGTCGATGACTTTGGCATGGTGCAGTTTTTGCCGTTGGATACTCATAAGGAGAGCAACTCAGTGGCTACGATTTTGAGTTACATTGATGATGTCACCCAGTGGAGTGAAAACCAGGAACCCAAAGAACCGGTGGACGAGGAGTTTGAAGGGGATGATGTAGATTACGAATGAGCATGTATGGGTACTCAGTTTAGGGCCATGCCATAAATAGACTACGATAGCCCATTGTAATATAGTTATTGGTTATTGTTTGTAGATTTGAAACAAATAGCACAACAAATACTAACAAGGACATGGAATATAGTTAGTTAAGCAACTTCACGTAATGTGTGGGTGTTGGTACTCTAGAAAAATTCCAGCGAAAAATCTATTGAAAAAAAAAAGGGAATCATCTTCTTTGTAGATTTATTTCGGGCAATATACCACTCTCCGGTCTTTGTCACTCATTTTTCACTAATTTTTCACCGGCTATGCCCGCTGTAGCTTCCCTTGATGCCTATCTCGCAGCTATCCCTGGTCACGTGACCACAACATAAAAAAATCAACAACTCTTCAGTAAAAGTACCAACCATGGTTCAGATTAGCGAGGTCAAAGACACCCAATCGAGAGAAAGCAGGACTGCCGCCCATACCCACATCAAGGGCTTGGGGCTCGATGAGCATGGCGTGGCCAAGAAGATCGAAGGAGGCTTTGTAGGTCAATCAGATGCCAGAGAAGCCTGTGGCATTATAGTGGACCTTATTAAGAGCAAAAAGATGTCAGGAAAAGCAATTTTGTTGGCAGGTGCTCCCGGAACTGGTAAAACTGCGTTGGCCTTGGCTATCTCCCAAGAATTGGGTCCAAAAGTGCCGTTCTGCCCCATTGTGGGTTCTGAGTTGTTCAGTGCCGAAATCAAAAAGACCGCTGCGTTGATGGAAAACTTTAGACGTGCTATTGGTTTGAGAATCAAAGAGACCAAGGAAGTCTACGAAGGTGAGGTGACGGAACTCACTCCTGAAGAGGCCGAGAACCCTCTTGGAGGCTACGGAAAGACCATCAGTCATGTTATTGTGGGCTTGAAGACCGCTAAAGGTACCAAGAACTTGAGATTGGACCCCAGCATATACGAAAGTATTCAAAAGGAAAGAGTAGCAGTTGGTGACGTTATCTACATCGAAGCCAACACTGGTGCAGTCAAGAGAGTAGGTAGATCCGATGCTTACGCCACTGAGTTCGACTTGGAGGCAGAAGAATATGTTCCTTTGCCCAAGGGAGAAGTCCACAAGAAGAAGGAAATTGTCCAGGATGTCACGTTGCACGACTTGGATGTGGCCAACTCCAAACCTCAAGGTGGACAGGACGTTTTGTCCATGATGGGCCAATTGTTGAAGCCTCGTAAAACAGAAATAACAGACAAATTGAGAACCGAAGTCAACAAGGTGGTGTCCAAGTACATTGATCAAGGAGTGGCAGAACTTATTCCTGGTGTTTTATTCATCGATGAAGTCAACATGTTGGACGTGGAGATTTTCACTTATTTGAATAGGGCTTTAGAAAGCTCAATTGCCCCCATCGTGGTGTTGGCATCCAACAGAGGTTTGACCACGGTTAGAGGTTCCGATGATGAGGCCAAGGTGCCTCATGGGGTTCCTCCAGATTTACTTGACAGATCATTGATTGTTAGAACCTTACCTTACAAGAGAGAAGAAATCAAGATCATTATTTCTAAAAGAGCTACCTTGGAAGGTGTAGCCATTGCCTCTGATGCATTGGATAAGTTGGCTACAAGCGGATCTGAAGTTTCGTTACGTTATGCTTTACAATTGTTGGCACCTGCCGGTGTTTTGAGCTCCACTGCTGGTCGTTCTGAAATTACCGTGGAAGACATTGAAGAATGTGAACTTTTATTCTTGGATTCTCGTCGTTCGATCAAGGTGTTGCAAGAGAGCAAAGACTTTCTTTAGATTAGGTATGTAAAATTGTATATTAATGGAAGTTTTAACTAGTTTGACTTATCTCATTGACCTAATTCGTTACATTCTTCTAAAAACTCCCGAGGAGACAAGATATGTGTGCTTCCGTAAATGACTTTCCTACCTGAGTTGTCCAAGTTAGCCCATTCTTGTAAGTCCTGGTATTCCACGTAGTTACCTCCTCCTATAACGAATACTTGGGCTTCTTGGTATGTTTGCCTTCTAGGTTGTTTGGAATGGCCACCTCTAGATTTAGGATCGAAATACAAATAATCATCCGTGAGTTGGATCGACACGTTGGAAGCATTGTTTGGATCCATGATAGCTTCAATAATATTTGTAATTGGTAATTGCTTCTTTTCCGGAATGAAATTCTTCACCTTAGATGCAATAGACGTCAATCCCTCCGAAATTCTACCCTCAGTAAGACCATAGAGTCTAGAAGATAAACCGCTCAATAATGCCGAAGAGTTGTTGTTCACGGTTTCTGCTTCTCCACCAAAGCTGTAGTTCTGCGAATTTGAGGCACCTCCCAAGTTTGATATATTTGTGAGTTTAGTGAGCTCCTTATATTTGAGAACATAATCCAACGCTCTAAGGTCGACGTTTGGATATTTGTCACGGAAAATCTTTCTTACTTTACCAACATAGTCTCCAGGCAAATTGTTGACCAACAAGACTATAATCAAAAACGTTCTCAACTTATCCAAAGATGTATCAACAGCTTCTGTTTCGTCCAACAAATTTAAGAATTGTTGCAAGACCTTCAGATCGTTCAAGTTCTGTTCAATTTCGAAAAACTTGTCCAAATTCTTTGCTTGCAACTCATTAATCAAGGATGCCAAAATATCCATATGCATATCCAAAGTGGATTTTCTGAGGGTCAACTCTGGTAAAGCATCAACAGCTTTTTGGATGTTTGCAGTGTCCGCATCATGGTCATTGAAATTTATGTCATTCAAAGACGATATTCCTGTCTGGTTTGTTAAGGACAACGTATCCTTTTTATATTGGTTCAATTCAATGTCCGCGTTTTCCACTACATCTGGAAAAGGCAACTGGGAGTACTTGTTCCAGAAGAAATCCTTCGGATCAATATCGTAATTCTTCACTGTAGGGGAAGCATTTGGGCCAGCATCCTTAGGCACTTTGGTTAGCTTTACCGTGTTTCTCTCAAGTCTAAACACATCACTGATCATACATTGGTAAATCCATGAATGTGAAAACATCGATGCGAGGTCAATGTTCCTGTCCAATAACACCAAAACTGGTCTTTGTTGACTTGAGACACCAAGAGAAGAAGCTGATGATCTTGAGTTGTTCAAGTAGTCTCTCAATTTGAGATCTAATTGTATGGAAACAAATTCAGCAGGTCCACCCTTTGAAGATCTGATAATTGGGATTTGGTCCAAAGTAATTATAGATGATAGCAAACCATTTG
Organism: Suhomyces bolitotheri; assembly: GCA_030568555.1. Lineage (NCBI taxonomy): Eukaryota > Fungi > Ascomycota > Pichiomycetes > Serinales > Debaryomycetaceae > Suhomyces > Suhomyces bolitotheri. The sequence goes on from JAJMGH010000007.1 coordinate 575,728, forward strand.
AGATATCGTCGACCAATTGATTAATCAGATCTTCATCGGTGTTTGCCGTGTTGAACTTCGTGAATATTTTAGGTTGGTTCAACGAGAACAAGTTTGGCTCAGTGACGATAAAGTTCAAATACTGATCGTACACTTGTTTGATTTTGTTGGACTTGCCTAAAATAGATACTTTCTTTGCAAATTCTTCCAATAGTTCACGATTGATGGAAGATGTGAAATTTATATAGAAACTTTCATATGCATCATTTTTCAAGTCGTCAATGATGTGAAGAATGTTATGAATTGTGGGCTCGATGAAATATACCGCAGGCACATCGGGCAAGGGGGATCTCTTCGAATCGATTAAAGAGTGTATGGTTATACCGTTCTTCAACAAGTCATTAACCCTTAGCACTGATGACAAAACTAATCTCGATTTTGGGTCCAAAATCAACACTTTCCATACGATTTCTTCATTCTTGAGGCCTCCAGTTGACAATTCTTCTGCCTTGTTGAGGTTGAGCATTCGCTCCAACGACGCAATCTGCTTGTTTCTTAAGGAAACTGCCATGTTGTCTGGTTCTGTTCCTTACTGTGATTGGGCAGGGAAATGTTGTTAAAAACGGGTATCTGAGGTCTAATTCGTGCCAACAAACAGGTATCAGAAACGAATCTTGAAGATGGACACACTAAGGATGTTACACACTGACTGCTAGCGTATTGAACCAATTGATTAGAGGTGGTTTCGGGCAACTACGTACTGTAGCGTGTTGTTTTTTGGCGTTGAAGTGTGCGAAGGTAGACTGCCTAAATAGGAAGTGAGTACATTGCCGAGCCACCATGGGTAGTGTGCACCAAAGCCACAGCGGTACATTTGATCAATTTGGTAAATTTGACACGAGGCATATTATGGAAGGCTCCGATTAAAAATAATAGTAAAATGTATGGCGGGCACCCTCATCTCAAGTGGCATATATTTCTTACTTATTTTATAAATTGCAACCCTTTTGCAACCACCCACCTCGCCTACATGTAACTCACCACTTTACTACATGTTTATTTCTTATTTCCGATGGCATATAATAAATCCCAAAGGATCTATAACATGTCTTATACATTGTTAAACATTTATGCACAGGTTATTATATTCGCTGTTACGGTTATATTCTCTCCCGTTGCCTGTATTGTATTTCGCACCCACTTCACACCATATAATTAGTCACTTTTATATTCCACTATACCCCTTAGCACCTTGATTTTGCCGTATATTTCATGGTTTATGGTGTTCTCCTCTTCCTTTGCTTCCTTTGGCTTGTTCTTACGCTCGGTTCCCGGTTTGGGCCATGCACAATTCAAACGGAGCCTGGAACACTCGGCACATTTGGGCCTCAGCTCAGAGCACCGTTTCTTCCGCTGTCTGCATGTCAAGCATCCCATCCGAGATCTCCTGGCCACAGGTTTGTTCACTTTGGTCAGTGATCCGTAGGCCGAACCAGGGCCGGGTCGCGAAAATGCTGGTGAGGTAGAAGCTGTCCCCTCCATATGATTAGGAGAATGAACCGAAGGGGCAGAGGATGCACTGCTGGCCCGTCTATCTCCGTAATTGTACTGTCTTGAATTTGTAATCGAACTTTGCAACTGTCCTTCTTGTGTCACTAATGACGATATCGAACTATTTGCTTTCCATTGAGAATCGCCGCTCTGATACTCTTCAGGCTGCGAAGAAGTATACGATCCGGAAGTATAATGGATCGGTTGACGGAATGGATCATACGTGGAAAGCTGTACATGACCATAAGATGTGTTGTCATATACTGGAATGCTGCTACCCAGATACTGTGCTTTGGGAGCTTCGTCAACAACAAGAGGAACTTGTGCCGTTTGAATTGGGGCATATGCCATTTGCACTTGACTCTGTTGATAGAACACTGGAGGATGTGATGGATCATAATACTGGGTAGGGTAATGCTGTCGCATTTGGGAATTGTTGCCCCCATAGACATGAGTGGAATTGTCGGCACTAATAGAGCCACCATTACCTGGAATGGCACTGGCTGTTCCTGACATATTTACAAGTTCGGTTGATACCTTTGTAAAACTTGGGTTGGATGTATTCGTTCCACCTCCACTGTCCTTTTCTTTGGATGTTATTTGATAATGATTCGTGTTTCTGTTGCCGTTACCTGTATCACTCGGCTGGTCGCTGTTATAGTTAGTATTCTGTCTTGAATAACCATTCCAATCCATATTATCGAATCTACTCATACAAGTAATTAACTGTATCTTCCGACATGTACCACCAATGTGATCTTTCGTAGTTTTGAAGTATTGACTTTACAGCAACAGTCTTGATTCAATTCAAATACCGGTTGCAAAATCTTGACCTCACTTAAATCTGTCCAATTCACTTAACTATTTTCACTTACTAGTCAAACCGAAGAAAAACAAATACTCCCTAATTGTAGCTTGAAGTACTTCAATCGAGGATTCTCTAATAGTTTTTGATCAAAAGCCAATTGTTGCTTAGTGAAATTGTAAACGAACGTTCTGATTTTAGTGAGTTGATGAACAAAGGACAAAAAACTCTCAAACGGTAATTTATTCTACTGACCAGTCAAAGTTTGAAGATGTGATGTGACGTACAACGTCTATGTTCTTAGTAACCACAACGGTAAGGAATTGTCATCAACTTTGCTTTGTTGTAGCTATCAAATAAGGTTCACTAGGTAACAACTTCTGGGTCAAGAACTTCCAACTAGTTCACGATTCTATTGATTTTGACTTCCCAATATGATGTAAAACTATCGTTTCAACCCTTTAATGAACGGATCGGATCTTCTTTGGACAAACTCTCTGTGGGTACAGTTAATTCTAATAGCAAATGCAGATTCGTATGAACTTCAACATACAAATATAAAAATAATGGAAGTAGATCTGGGAATCTTAACTTCTATGAACTTTTCTTGTCTTAAATAAAACTGAATTTGACAACAGCACTAAAGAAGCAATGTCATATATAATACGTTATACAGAACTTTCTATGCACTCATGCACGATGTCGATTTAAGCCTTTATTATACTTTTTCCTCAAACCTCGATGCTGAGCTGAATCAGACTCTCTTCTCCGTACCTCTGTATGCATTTGCCTTCATAAAATTCACATCTCCTGCGGATGCCTAAAAAATACTCCCGTTATAGGTATTCTACAGAAAATATAATCACGAAGAACATGGAAATTAGCTTTGTAGCGCCGGACATAGTGCGTGCATACCCTTTTTCCACGGGAAACCTACTGTCTCAAAGACGTAAATCGATTCCCGGGTGATTTGCTAAAATTCTGCTGCGAACTTTTTTCGTGCATACGCATACTGGGGTCATCAAAGCATCAGTTTAGTAAAATTTTTAGAAATAGAACATTTGGCTGTGGGCTCATTTTGACCGATTGTTAGTGCTCAGACCCACCATGCAGCATGTCATCTGAACTAGGCATATCGGACATCACCGAAGATAATTGCTCCAATTGTATTGTAACTACAGGTTCGCAAAAATCATAAACCTTTCAGATCGCGCACAGTAATATGAACAACATTAGGACAAGGTGAGAGATTGAAGGCTGAGTACCGCTTAGGACCCCCTTGATGAAAGGGGAGGTAAAAGGGGGCTAGGGAGATTTGCAAACGTTCGGGTTATCTGGCTGCTGAGGATCCCACTTCTGCTTCTAGGTATCACAGAATATGCGAGACGAATGCAGGCGTAAATGTATTGGTTTAGAGCCCGCTCAGTTCGGCTGAGAAGTACGTTTGCAGCCTTTTTCGTTAGCCTATGTTGCAGTCACCAAAGGAGTCTGGTTTTAGAAGTTTTGCTGGCACTAGTAGATCATACCGTTGTGACTATCAGATTCATTACAATCTACAACGCTAGTTCTAATGCCATCTTGTTGATTGAGCTGAAACGGAAAAAGGCGTTCTCGAGATGACGTGTGATCGGAAGTCGCGCTTCCGATGACAGATGCAGAAAAATATGGCGTGATGTTTGGAATTTGCACCTGTCTACTTAGTGTCAGCCATAAATAATAATAACCGAGATCAAGCATCAGAATGCATGAAATAGTTCACAAACATTACTTGCATATTTTTGCTCTAGGATCAACCTAGTAAGAGAAGCAGAAATTGTAATTCGGGGCGACTTCAAACAATTTCAGGTACCAATGACCACCTCGGTAGAAATCGATAGATTTCTTTCTTTTTTATTTTTTTTTAGAACGGTTCTCTCAGGTGCTAAACAGGGAACTAATCTAGTGACTGGGGAATCACTCTGCTGGTGTACAATGTTGTGTCCCCAGACAAAGGAACGTTTATTTTTTTTTCATCTAGCGGCTGTGCGCGTAAATGGAAGTATAATTGGACCAGTGAGAACACGAACAGTTATGTAGACTGATCAGCAACGATCCAAGCCTATTCGAGCGCAATTTTGAACACGTATATAAAATACCAAAGCCCAGAATAATGTACGCCTGTAGGCTCCATTAGCAGTATTTTTGTGCTGATCATAATGTTATGTCGGTACACAACTATATTTCCTACTACAATTTAGCCAAGCAATTTTGTTCTGAGAAATCTAGGAAAGAATCACCTTACAGGAGATCTGTGGAGAGACTGGTAAGGGCTGACACGTTACCATCATTCAGGTACTCATCGACAGCTGGTATTTTGCGTATTGTGACACTTCCCTTCATGTCTAGAACAGTGCAATTTTTCCGAATCTAACCATGGGGTCCCTAGCCAAATGTGGCAATGCTCTGTAGTGTACCTGAAACCTGAAGGGTTTCTTTTTGTTTACATCAAAACTGATCTAAACTTTAGTTAATTTAATTACTAAATTGTACATTAACGAATATTGGCAATTGTCCTACACGTTATAGACGACTTCAACCCAAGTTCGGTTCCGTACGGCCAACACTCTCGCTTTAGAGCCGACCTCCGCTCATCTTACTACAATATAGCCCAACATTTAGGAATATTTCTTGTCCAAGTTCCATTGGTAGTATTTTTAACCTCCTGCATGTAGTGTCGTAATTTTTTGAAGCTAAAATGTAACATCGTTATCGCTAGATTATTTGGCGTATTTTGCAGTATTTCCCTGCGAAAGGTGCTGAAGAACAAAAAAATAAATCGGATTAAGATTATATTAATCCGCGGTGCAGTATGCAACTTAAGCGTTCCAGACGCATGTGAATACTATTATAGTTGACGGTCTATGCAGTACATACACAAACTCGTAGCTTCTGTCTTATTTTGCCATTATACGGTTTTGTGAACAAGCTCTTTTTTCTTGATAATTCTTCCAATATAGACCCATATAATATTGAAGCCTCCTCTTGTTGAAAAGAGACCAGCAACAGTACTCCATGAAAATAATTTTTGAGAAAATTCTCGCCTACAACGTGGGTGTTGATCAACTCCTAGCAAAGGTCAGCTGGTTACGTTCCCCAACTCCTACTGATTTTAAAACAGACTCCTGCGTTGTTGCCATGTAACATGTCAAATCTAGCCTTCTCGTAAAATTAGTAAGCACGGATAAAAAGCTTTATTGGCAAGTAGTGACAGCTCACTCACGGCTACTACCATGTGCCAGGTTCTAGAGAACGTAAAAAAAATAAAAAATAAGCACAGTTCCCCAATTCCTAGACAGGTAGTGACAGAAACCATGCACACTAAAACGATCCTGTCTTCAATGTGAAACACTGGCACCGTTGTACTACCAATTCGCCTATTGTATGTAACATCTAGTGCAGCGCAGCAGGGCCCAAGCACAATTGCACCCTGACTGGACTGATTGCGCTGTTGGGTGTGTCTAGAAGCAAATTATTAATTGTTTTCACTAAGCCTAATTATCGATGGCCCTACAAAATTAAACTTAAATGTTTTAGATTTTTCGCTGTCGAAAAATGAGGGGTGAAGGCATGCAGAAATACTTTGAGGTCTGGATTATCGTGTAAAGTGGGCAGTGCCAAGACTATGTAGTCCCGATGAAATCAGCCTAAAATGCATGGATTTAAGCACTAGTTGCACTAATGGTGGTTTTAGATGGTGGATCCAGATTCTTATGGAATCTGAAACCTCACCTTTATTTAAGCTTCGTACAGAAATCCGTCTTCCAAGTCATCGCCCTCTATGACGCCGGTGTTCAACTAGTTCCACTGTGTAGTGCTATATTTTATTTTTATTATTATATTAATAGGTGGCATAGCACCCATTGGTTCGTCTACATGAAAATGCGCTTTGATGCGCTAAGAGAGTGAAAGATAGTGCATTAACAAAAGCCGAGTTGTAGGTATCTATGTGCAATTTTACATCATTGGTGGGGCACCCATTGGTCCGCCCATAGGCGCACCGCCAGGTCCGCCAGGTCCACCGCCACCCTCTTTCAACGAAGAACGGCCTGCCTTTAACAATTCATCACATAATAATAAGTTAGAAGAAATACCGGTGGCTGAAGAAATGGCATTTCTGAAAACCCGATACGAATCCCAAATCCCTTCCACGGTGGGGTCCATGGGTTCTCCGGACTTTAAGTCAACACCAACAACTCTGTTCTCGGCAATCTCATCTTGGCAGTTAGACAAGGTTTCTAAGGCATCCAAACCAGCATTGGTAGCCAAAGTCTTGGGAATAGTTAAAAGAGCTTCGGCAAATGCCTTGATACCCGACTTGTTACGTCCTTTGTAAAAATTTTTCGATTCTGGCGAGTTCAATAAGTAATTGTTACAGCTTAACCAGAAAGCACCCGCACCTGGCAAAATAGCTTCGTCCTTCAAGACGTTAGCAACAGATCTCAATCCGTCTCTAACAGCATCCTTGGTTTGTTGTAAAATATGGTTGTTGGATCCCTTGATTAATATAGTAGCGGATTTTGGATCTTTATTCTGGGTGATGTAAGTGAATTTATCTTCACCAACGGAGTTTTCATAAACCAAACCTGAGTAACCCAAGATTTCGGGACTCAAGTCATCTACCGAGTTCTGTGCCTCTCCCCCACACACAAGTTGCAATCTCTCCATGTTTCTTCTCTTGGCTCTTCTTAAGGCCAAAATACCGTGCTTGGCTAACACATCCAAAGACATTGGATCAATACCCTTTTGATTTATAATGACAAAACCCTTATTCGAATTCAATTCACACACCTCATTCTTCAAGTCCACAATCTTCTTCAATTTCTCATCCACAAACCTTCTTTCTGATGCAACTAACTTTTCTCTTTGTTCTGCGCTGGAATAGAAGAATCCAGAATTGACTTCGGTCTTTTCGTATTCCAAGGACACGTTCAAAATCAAAACGTGGGCATTCTCTACTCTTCTTGGCATATCGGGATGTCTTGCACCATGATCCAACACCAAACCATTGACCAATTCTGTATCTCTAGCATGTCCGTGTTGCATAGTCATAACTTCGATCATATGCAAGTCCAAGTTTCTGGTGTCTGCCATTCTGACGTTCAATACTGCATCAGTAACAATTGGAGTCAATACATCGGTCAAATCAGCGGTGACTTTGGTGGCCAAAGATGTTCTTGCAATTTGCAACAACAATTCTCTATCAAATTTCTCTGGCGTTTGTTTGAATACGTCCAAATATTTCAAAGACTCCTCTCTGGCAATTTCCAATCCATCAACGATCACTCTTGGGTGAACGCCTTCGCTTATGAATCTTTCAGCCTGCTTCAATAACTCTCCCACTAAAAGTACAACAGTGCTAGTACCATCTCCGGTGATCTCATCTTGAGTGGTGGCAGCACGAGCAATCATGACAGCGGTAGGATGTTGGATCTGCATTTCCGTCAACAAAACCTTCCCGTCTTTAGTTAATTTCAAACTACCTGCTCCATCGACCAAGAGCTTCAATGTCCCCTTTGGGCCCAAATTGGATGCCAAAACTTGCTGCAAGCCTTGTGCTGCTGCAATGTTGACTTGCAATGCTTGAGAGCGTCTCAAGGACTCTGCCTTTGGGTTAAGAAGTTGAATCGAGGACGACATTGGCGATGAACTTTATGGATTAACGGTGATTTGAGTTTTCAACGCGATTTTCCCGGTGCTTGCACGCACTCCGACTTTTCAGGGTCAGCTCCTACAACAATAGTTACTACTATAATTGAGATTGAAAATAGAACATACTGGCGTCAATATAGGTCCTACCGGTCTGCTATACCGATGGCGTGTTTTCTAAAACCAAAAAGGTATGCCGTTGTTGTAAAAATCAAAAAATGGACGAGTCCGGAGTCGAACCGGAGACCTTTCGCATGCTAAGCGAACGCGCTACCAACTACGCCACACG